>MVGT01002814.1:0-45625 GCA_002174775.1 Macleaya cordata | reverse complement strand
GGGGGGGGGCTATATAACCTGACCCATTAACTATTACCCCCATTTCATAATCACTATATCAGTTACCCCCGACTTGTTCAAATACTCTGGAACCCCCCATTTTTTACGGTTCCATCAGAATGACCGTCTTCTTGGTCAAGTTGAAACACATGACCACACGTGACGCGTAAAATATCTCAAATGCCCTCAACTTAACACAACCAAACCCAAGTTTAACTCATCAATCGCAGACAACACTAGAGGATCATCCAACTTAACTTCAATATACGAACTGGATCTCAAGGAAAACGATCGTTGTGGGTGACCATTGCCACCATTGTCTTCTTCTTCAACCTTATATAAACTTTCAGGGGGAGTTGTGCTGAAACACTCTAAGTCATTTTAAAACTAAAAGAAACCCTTAAAGATCTTTCGAGGAGGTCCTCTTTGCTTAGATACAAAAACTAGGGCAAAACTCTATGGGAGGAGGTGAAGGTTCATCTAGCAATTTCGAGGTAATGTTAATCCTTGTTATGTGTCTTATTTTTCATTGTACTGTTATCCTCATGGTTTGATAGAGGTTTACTTCATCTTTTCCACCAAACAAGGTGATACTATAAATGGGGGGTACTTGTAGTTAGTATATTAACAGTGGGAGGGTTTTAACGCATGGATTATTTTTGCTTCTTATAGGTTATATGTCAAGTGTGCGATCAACTTGGGCACATATGCATTGAGTGTCCTTGGGCTTATACCAGATGCAAACTCACACCATGTAATGGAACTAGGAGGGTACTCATTGGGAAGACAGATGCAAATCTTGGGAGGAATTTCTTTACCTGCCAACAGCCTGACTACAATGGCTTTGAGTGGTTTGATGATGCTTTGAATTCAAAAGCATCATCTACAACCCACTTGTCAAAGGGTGGTTGTTTTGGTTGTGGAGAAGGCAACCATTGGATGGATACCTGTCCATGGAGGAAAACACCTTGCCCTTAACCTAAATGCTATGGAGTGAGGATAATGGCTCTATCAAAGAGTGATCACAGTTTAGGGGTGCCTTATCTTAAGTGTGAATCATATAAGACATTTGAGTGGATGGCTGATGTTATATATTTGGGATCTAAAGGCAAAAATGTGGGAACTAGCAATATTAGGGTTAGTCTAGATCTTTGTAAGGGGATTGCACAAAAATTAAATGTGAAGAATTGATTCCTGAATCAATGTAACAATAATTTCCTGTTATGTTTCCTAAGTTTTCCTGTGACAGAATATTCCATTACATATTATGTTTAAATAATAGCAAAAATAAACACCACCAAAATAACATGCATTAACAACCATCTTCACATTTACCTACTAATTAATATTAGTCTAGACTAATATTCATAAACACCATCAAGATAACTTAAGTTCCAACTGAAAAGAAAAGTTCGCCACCACCATAAATTCTCCAACAACCATTTAAACAAACCCAAAAGTGAAGTTATTAAACATCCACTATAAACATTTGTCCAAAAAAAAAACCTAACATCAAACTTCTATTCTCCCTGCTGCTGCTGAGTTGGGTTGCTCCCTTCATATTGTTGATGTTGTGGTATAGGTCCAATTGTGATTGAGTGGTGGATGGTTTGGTAAACCACTCCACCAGTCATAGTCTGCATATTAATGGTCTGGAAGACACTCCCTAGCCTGCTAGAATGCTCCCACCTCTGCCTCGACTAGATCTTCCACTAGAAGTAATCTCACTTCTGCCCTTGCCAGACATCTTAATGGTTGTGGGAGTCGAGCTTGCCTCACCTTGATCTAAAGGTCCAGCTGCACCTATGCTTGAGTTTGATTGAGAAAGACCCCCTCTTATTCTAACTCTTCTCTACTTTCCTACCCCTACACTTGAATGAGAAAGACCCCTTCTTGTTCTTACCCTTCTCCCACCCCTAGTTGCAAGAGGTGGACCCTTACAGGATCTCTTGTTGTGCCCCTCAATACCATACCTCTTGCATCTCCTCTTCTTCTTCACCCTGGGGTTTTCCTCATCCCCACCCCTTCTTTTTGCCATTTTTGGTCTCCCTGGAAGCCTATGCTCAGTTGGAGGCTTCACTACTATTGTTGGTCGCACACAAATAAATCACATAAAATATAAAACCCTAGATGCCCAATACAATTATATCTCAGTTTAAAAAATTATTTAAATAATATGCATACCTTTCCCCAGTCTGTTTTATCTGCTATTGGGACTATTGTTTCTGCAGAAGTGGTCCTATATGCATCTACAGTGTAGTACCAACTGCAGTACCTGCATTAAACAAACACAAAACATAATTTAATATCAATAATCCCAAATAAAGAAAGCAAAAAATAAATATTAAACTATAATAAATAGGTAAGTCCTTACTGTGTTCATTCTGGTCTCTTAGTCACTAGGACACAAACAACATGCTGACATGGAAGGGATTTCATCTGCTAAACCTTGCAAGAACATTTTTTTTCTCTTAACATTTACAGACCATCTTGTACCTGCACTGTTAGTGACCTTATAAAAAAGAGGAATTGCCCCTCTCAATGTGTACAAGTGTATGTTACCCTTCATTCTCTCTATCTGCCTCATCACTATAGGAACTAACCCACCATCTTCCCATGTAGCTGCAACATTTCTCTTATTATAAAAAGTAGTCATCAACAACAGATTATACATCTCACCAAGCATGTATATTGGTTTTTCCCTCATACTCAATATTATATTGTTGAATGACTCAGAGAAATTATTGGTTATGTGCTGACACTGAGTTGAGTAGTCAAAAAATGCCCTAGACCATGTATCTGGCTCCTCTTCCATTAGATAACCATAAGCATTGGATCAATGGTATGTATATCCTTCACCCACCTCTCAAAATCAGTGTCCTTGTGTAGCACCCACACTTTTGGTCCGTCCTGCTACGAGGATTCGCCTCTCTCTCTCTCTCTTGCTCTTTTTGGTCGAGGGAGATGACTTTTGCATCTCTTTTTGAGAGTCTTGGGGTTTCTTTATTTGATTTGGAGTCGTCACCTGATTTTTAGGGAATTAGGACCTTATAGTTGGAAAATTGTTCTTAGCTTCTTCTTTGAAAAATTCCAAAGGTGGTCTTCCTTAGGTTGGTCTGCGATTTAAGATTCTGAGTAAGAGAACTCTGTTACGGGTCAGGAAGGTGTGAGGCACCTGACAGCCGCCCGATCCAAGATCAGTTTCTACTTCATAATTTGGCTGTAATTTTGGGGATATTTGTTGTAAGAACTGAATAAGAAATTTTGCACAGAAAATCTGAGTAATGAGCTATCTTATGGATAATTAGGTATGTATCTCTTTTAAGATTAAGTTCCTAACTGAACAAATACTTTCTTTGAAAGTATATGTATGCCACAATAATTGTGGAGAGTGAAAGAGAGTACATGCTTTCTTTTGAAGTATATGTTTATGAATTGTCTCCGTTTTTTAGGAGACATTAGATGTCTTCTTAGAAGACAAGTGAGTTGATAATCTTCCCTTATTTGAAAGAAAGATTAGGACTTCTCAATGATATTGTCATTCCTAGAATCCCAGAAAACTGTATAGATTTTCTATACTTGATGGAAATGGTGGGATCTCCTTTTAGGAAATATTTCCCTTGTAAATATTTTTTTTAAATGTTTCCTCCTTATGGCATTCTTATGCAAGTTGTTTCAACTGTGACATTCCACTTTAGACAGCATTTTAACAAATTATTACATTCTTCATGATTTATCATCATGATTTTTACATCAAAGGAAATGTGTCAGGATAATCTATTTTAGATTTCCTTGACAAGGTTAGTAAGTTAGTGATTGTAAGCAACAAGAAAAGGTGCCTGGACAATCTATTTTAGATTTCCTTGACAAGGTTGATAAGTGGGGGATTATAAAATAAATAAGAGAAAATATGCCAGGATAATCTATTTTAGATTTCCTTGACAAAATAAGCAAATAACTGGAGATAAATAAGAATTATAAACAAGGGAAATAAGTGCTTTAACTTTAAATGGTAAGAATGTTAGAAAGTTAGTGTTAGTAACTTGGAAGTAAATGACAAGAAATATAAATAAGATAGATATAAGAAGATGAATGCTCACTTTGGAACAATTTATAAGTAATATTTGTAATTAAAAATGAGCACAAGTTTTATGGCTTTCAAGACAATCTAATTTACATTATCTTGAAGTTTAACCAAGTTTAGAAAATTTTTATACCTGGGTTTGTGGAAGAGATTGGAAGAAAATAGGCCTTGAAATCTCCCCCAGGTAAAAGGCCACACTACTCCTAATTTAATAAGAGTGTTGTGGCTAGAAACCGGTAGAGTTTCGCCTCATTTTGATGATTTTCTAAGCTTTGTAGAGATGGTTTTTGAAAGTTTCTAAACCCAAAAAGGACACACCGCTCCTAAATTTTTTAAGAGTATTGTGACTTGAATAGGTAGAGCTTTAGATGTTGGAGAAAAAGGTTGACACTTAGGTCCTAAAAGAAAAAGAAAGAATTCTTCTAAGTCTTGATCTCTTCTTTGTTCTTCAAGTATTCAAATCTTCAAGTCTTCAAAGGCTTCTCTCTTTTGTTGATGAGTTGCTTTCTCTCAAAATTCCTCTCTCAGAATTGGCTTCTTCTCAAGAATTATTGGCCTTTTTTTCTAGAATTCTTCCCATTTAACTCTAGAATTTTCTCTCTAGAATTACTGGGCTTCCTAAAATTCTTGGCCCTTGAAATGTAGGGTAGAGGGCTCTTTTTATAGCCATTTACCAAGAATGGAAAAGAAGATTGATTTGACAAGAGAGAGGATTGGTTGGAATAGTAAGGAGGTTGGTTTAAAAAATAAAAAAAAGGTGGATGTGAAGTGTGAAAGGGAGGTGGATTTTTAGTGTGAAAAAGGTAGATTTGAAGTGTGAAAAGAGGTGGATTTGACAAAAGAGAGTGGGTGGAATAGTAAGGAGGTGGAGGAGAAATGAAAAGAAAATAAAGAAAAAGAAAAGAAAAGAAAGAGTAAGTGGAACAGCTTAAATGGGCCTGTTTTGAGCTATTTTTTTGGGCTTTGTTTTTTGGATGGTTTTGGGCCGTTTTTGGGCTTGTTTAGAGGGATGGCTTTGGGACATTTTTTTGCTTGTTTTGAGAAAGGTTTTGAGCTAGTTTTGAGCAAGGTTTTTAGATGACTTGGGCCGATTTTGGGCTTAGTTTTTTTTGTAAGGATTTGAGCCGATTTTGGGCTTGCTTTTGAACTCCATTTTGGGTTGTTTAGTGATTCATGAGAATCTCGAGTTTCTCAATGAGTTAGGGTGGGCAAAATTGGGGTATCTACAGATGCCCCTCTTTGGCAGAGGTCTGTTTGCAGGCCGTACGCCCAAGTAATGATACTTAATTTTGCACACTGTGGGAGGTATTTTACCTCTTTTGGCATAATTAGTTGACTTAATTTTGGGTCTCACTGAGATTAACGATGCTTGTATAACTCAATCTTTTTTTCGATTACAAAATTTTGTGTTCTTTTGTGATTTTTGACCCTTCTAGCTTATTCTTTTTTCGACTTTTGAGTGGTTTTGATGAAGCAAGAGCTTTGACCTACTTTTGAGTGATTTTGATGGAGTAAGGTTGCTTTGACTTGCTTCTAAGTGGTTTTGATAGAGCAAAGTTACTTTGACTTGGTTCTTGTTGAGGTTGATGTAGTAATGTTGTTTTGACTTTCTATTGACTGATATTGATAAAGCAAAGTTGCTTTGACTTGCTTCTAAGTGGATTTGACTGAGCAAGATCTTTGACTTGTTGTAGACTAATTTTGATGGGCAAAGTTGCTTTGACTTGCTTTTAAGTAGTTTTGATGCAGCAAAGTTGCTTTGGCTTGCTGTTGACTGATAGCAAATTTGCTTTGACTTGCTTCTAAGTGGTTTTGATGGAGCAAAGTTGCTTTGACTTGCTTTAAATTGATTTTGATTGAGCAAGATGTTTGGCCTGCCTCTGGCTGATGTTGATTAGTTTTTCCCTTCTAAAGCTTTTTTGGCTTAGGGATTTCTTTTGTCCTTCGTTTTGAACCTTTGTTAGACATGATTTTCTATTTAGAGATCCATTTTGCCCCCTGCTTGAATTTTTTTTGGATAACTGTTTTCTAGGGAGTTTCTTTTGCCCCTAATTTGGAACTTTTGATTTCTTAGGGGATTCATATTTTTCCTTGGATTTGAATTTTGTGAACTTTGAATCTTCTGGGGGAATTTTTTTACCCCAAATTTGAACTTGACTCTTTTAGGCAATTTCTTTTTGCCCCTAACTTAGATTTTAAACTTTGACATTTTGGTATTGCCCAGTTTTTTTTTCGCTGGGAGAGAGATATTTGGCTTTTGGATACAAATGAAAGAATTAGGCTCAAAATTTACCTACTAGTGACAAAAGTTTTTCTTTTTAGCTATGTTCATTCTTTGGATAACTGGTTGTCAAAGAAGGCTTTTTTTTAATCTTTGTCGGCGTACGTTGCCCCTTGCTTCAAGTTTGAACAACTTAACTTGGATGGTGCATTTTTTGAGTTGACTAACACTTGACAGTCTCTATTAATCCCGGATGCTTTGATTTTCAGGTTGTCTTTGGCTTCCTTGATCTCCTCCTTTCTTGGATTTGGTGTATGTAATACCCCATATATTTGTATATATTAGTTTGGGTGTATTTAGCTGGGGTGTCTTTAGTGTGGGTGTACTGTTTTATTTGTATTATATTTGATTGGGTGTGAATAACCTATGAGTGGGTGTGTTTAGAATTATGTGTGGGCCCAAGGTTGTATGAAAACTTAAGAAACCCACTTTATGAAGTTATATGTCGTGGGTATTATAGAGGACCCACTTATTTAGAAGTTAATTTATAAGAATAACTTAAAATTAGAAACCTAACTGATTTAGGAAACTATTGTATATTGGGACAGTTTGGGTTGTTAATTAAAGAGTCCTAGTAAATAGGAACTCTTTAGAGCTTTAACCTTAAGGCTATAGAACCACCCACGATAATACCTAGTGGGCTGGTTTGATATTGTGTGAGAAAGATAGAGAGAAACGATAGAGAAAGAGAGAGAAGAAGCAGCAGCAGCAGCAAGAAAGGGAGGAATCGACTGGTTTTCTAGGGTTTTCTTCTCTCTTTTCAGGCAGGTTTCTACATCCCTATGGCTCTTGTAGCCTCTCCCAATCTAGTGGTAGTTCTTGTAACTAAACATAGGCATGTTAAAATCATATTCTAGTATTGTTTGTGCATGATAATCCTAACTACATACATGTACTAGTGTTTATACATGTGATGTGTTTAACTTGTATCAGTTTTATGCATATTAATAGGCTGAATCGATTCTCCATCAGTTATATATATTATATGGATGTTGAATTCATGTTTACATCTTTTAAAGTATCTATATGTACTCTGAAATAATGATTATATCTGTTCTAACATTCACAAATGTGCTGAAAACAAATGCACAGCAAATCTAGGGTTTATGTGTTTGTCAAAATTTAGTGTACATGTATTCTGGCGACATCATTCATATCTAAACTAAGTTATCAACAGTTATATACATATATACTTGCAGGAATTAAGTTTGCACCAGTCACATGTTTAATATGCATGCTGAATTCGTATTTAGACTGATGTACCTATGCTGTAATCTTGTTTGAACTAATGTACGCATGCTGAATTCGTATTTAAACTGATGTACCTATGCTGTAATCTTGTTTGAACTAATGTATGCATGCTGAAATCATATTTAAACTAGTGAATCAATGCTGAAAATAGGAATCAACCTATCTTAGGTTTGAAACGTGGTTTGAACCCAAATCTGTAACTGTTCAAGTTCCTATTCATGCATTGGAATTAGATCTTCGCATATTTTAGTATAACTACATGCTGAAAACCAATCTTATATGTGGTTTGGGATCCATGTGTGTGTGCTGGAGTTAATCTATGGGTTGCTTATATTGACTGTTTGTCAACACTTAGACGGTAATGCTTACTACTTGAATGACCTTGGGTTACATAAACTATTAGTAAGGCAGAGTGACCATGATATTTGAATATAGTCTAATTAGTTATGCGAGTGTAAATCAAAGAAATAGATTGAAGTCTTGACCAGTGGATTGTCCTGCTTTAAGATACTCGTTTGTTTCGTTGGTATCAATTTATGATGATGATGTGATGAATTGTGCAAGTGGTTGGCTCGACCCTCTCTATGTGAAATTGTGCGATGACCGAGGGGTCGCATAAAGGATGATGAAGATGAACCTAGCCGAAGCGGGTTACCCACATATTGAGCGATAAGGGTTGATGTTAACACAAGCGTACCCGGTGCACGATTGGGTTAGCTTGTGGACCACATGTTAATAGGGTTTAACTAAGGGGTTAACCTGAAACCTTTAGACAGATAACCTAACGAGTTATGAGAGCATAAGTTACATAACTGATTATAAAGGGGGTTTACAACTTTTGGAGTTATTTTGTTGTTAGAAATGTTATGCTCTTCCGTTAAAATTATTTTGATTGGGTTTGACTACCAGGGTTATAGGTGTATGGAAATCTGTTATTATTGGGTTTTTACCCAGCTGCTATTTTTACGGGACACAGAGAGCAAGGAGAACAACCGACCTGATCTGTAAAGGAATTTTTGGTGGGCTTGAGTTATTTTACTACTCTATTTTAGGTAGTTAATAATTATTCAATTTCATGTCTTTTATTATGGTTACCGACCTGCGTGTCGAAGATTCTTTCACTTTAGATTTTTATTTTATCTTTTTAAACTCTACACTTTTATTACTATTTAAGTAATGCCAGTTTTAATATTTTTTTTCGATTTGTGTTGACTTGTGAGTTCCATATTTATTCGTTGTTGCCTGGTACTGGCATGTACGGTAGATGTGTTTGTGGTATCTTAGAATGGCCCTAAGTTTGGGTTTCAAGGGTGGCCGACCTGAGGATCCGAGTTTGGGGCATTACATTGTAACACTTCTGAAGATTATCACTTTTGTACGAGATGACTTAAAGCTTTGTCAAGTCTCATCCTTGAGTCTCGAAAGTATTTGTGATGTGACTAAAATCTTTGTTTAGTACAGTGCATGCATGCATTCTCATGTTTTATGACATCAACTCTTCAGCACTCGACCTCATTTTTCTTGATTTTGAAGATTTAGATCTTTATGACCACTTGCCTCTTTTTAATCTTCTGACCATTTTCATGTAGAGATATATTTCCTTTTGAATTTGTAAAATTTGGAGAGTGGCTTGTTGGATGAAATGGGCTAACTTTAAGGGATTTGAATTGGACTTGGATTGATGGATGAGTGGGCCACTTTAGAGCTTCACTTTTCGAGGAGGATTTTCCTGATGCAATTTTTGTTTCCGCTTATATCCATTTCCTTTTCAGGATTTTCGGGGGAGCATGCGCCTTCGGCGGCTTCGCCTTTAAAAAGGAAAGAGAAATCTTTCCTTTTAGAGGCAAGCCCAAGAACATCGAAGCTCACCGCCTTTCGCCGGTTTCCGCCGCCCTCCTTTCGATGTTCTTCCAAGCTTCGAACACCCTCGAGGCGATAGTCGAGTCTTCATTTCACTCTGACCTAGCGTCATCGGCCATCGATCTCGCCTGACTCTCCTCATGGATTGCTTTTGGTTTTTCTTCCTTTACTTGGTCTTGCTCCAATTGTTGATATCTCTTTTGATCGTGGATATCGTTCAACAAATATGAGGTTTTTAACAGCTTGTTGATGTGGGGGAACGACCGCCGATAATGTCTTTGGGTTGATTATCGGCGGTGCCCGATGGCACGCCATCGCGTGGATGGTCTTTTTTTTGTAAATTGGGAGGTCAGATCATCTCTCATTGAACTCTCATTTCAGAATAGATCAATCCTTCTCTCAAATCATACAAGATGAAAGATAAATAAGAAAAACTGTGAAGAACTGTCAAGAAACCGAGAAGAGTTCTGTCTTGATCTCAATCTCCGTTTTGTCCCTTTCCTCCTTACTTTTCCTAACTCGACTTTACTATTTATACTTATTTGGTTGCTTACATCCCACGCTACTCTTCGCAACGTCAGATTAACTACGCTCCTCATCACGTGACTTCCTTTACGCTCTTCTTCACGTGTTTCTTGGCTCTATATGCCACGTCATCTATTAACAACTGTTTATTAGCTGGATCCTATTCGTACTTCTGTCTTCAAGTTTTTAACCCTTTCTTATTAATTATTTACCTTTTTACCATAAATATATCTACTCTTTCTTTAACTGATATCTTATTACCAGATGATATACTTTTACTTCTCATTGATTCATCTTGTCACTAAATAAACCCCCTTTAACTCTCAGAAAAAGTCATCTCGTTTTTAGATAGTTTACTAGAAAATACCCCACATATTGCCTCCTTTTCTTGATAAATCATAATTTCATTTTAAGATTTTATCAAGAAAACCGTTTTCTCTTTTTCGTTTTTCTTTTTTTTTTAAGAAAATTTTTCCTTTTAAAAAAGATTTAATCATATATCTTTTCTCCCACCCCCCTTTTGGAAGAAATGAACAACACAGTTACACAACCGTCCTATCCCTTTCTTCACTTTTTACATTTCAAATTTTGTTATAACCTAATTTGTACGCCTGTAAAGCAATATCCTTTTATTCTAATCACACAAAGAAAATCTCAGAAAAAGAAAAATTTCTACAAAGATGCCCCGACGAACCATTGAAAGCATCCATCAAGATTTCAACATCCCTGCTTCTGTAATCATCAAGTATGGTACAAAACTTGGGGAGAAAACAGAAGGGGGCAAGATCTTTGTAGCAGAAGGACAACTCGAATGTGGCCTCCGGTTTCCGCTAAGTCTTCTACTTCAATCTACATTATTGTTTTATAACTGCACCCCCGGGCAGATGAATGGAAATTTCTATCGAATCATGCATACAATCGAAGACTTCAATAAGAAAAACTCACTGAGTTTTGGCATAGAAGAGATACAGAAAGTTGTTCATAATATGCATTAGACCATAATTGATTTAAATGACATGAAGACCAAGATAGATAACATAGAATCAACACAAATTAAAGCCTTGTTAACTCTCTTTTCTATGTGACAAGCAAACAAAGGCATGGAGAAAAATCCATCCACATGATATTATCAATAATGATATGCTCATAACATATTATGTATATGAAAACATGATAATATTTACTTTCATATCAAAAAATAAACATACCATACTTCATGTGAAATCAAAAGAGACTATGTCATCACATATTTCATCCATATCATTCACATATCGTGGTTATGGAGCATTCATTATAAAAGCATTTAAAGCCAAGATTTACATCCATTTAGCATGGTCCATCACATACATACATGCATGTAAGAATATCATCTCATATAAAAATCTACATCCATGCATTTCATGCTAAATAACATAACATAGACATCAAATTAGAATTTAGACCCATTTATCATCAAAACTATGCATGAATTTCACCGTAGCATTAAATTCTTCATTACATCATGATTTCATCACCATGTCATACATCATCACATACTAACACATATATCACTCCCTACATCATCCCATACATCACTACATATATTATCTCACACTTTACATGCATTAAACATAAAATTCGAAAGATGAGGTGTAGAGATTTTACCTAGCAAGCATAGATCCCAATATTCAATGTGTGAGAGATCCCTTTTGTTAGAGTAGATTGTAGAGATTTCTTATTTAACTCAAATTTCTCTGTCTTCTCCTACAAATGAGAACCAAAATCAAAGAATCTCTAACCTATGACATCACTTGTGATGTAAGGGAGAGAATAGAAGAGATTTGATGTTTTCTTTCCTTCTTATTTTCTCCTAGAACTCTCTGCTAATCCTTCCTTTCCCCAAAAATGGAGATGAAAAACTCAAACAAAAAAGAACCCTAAAACCACTACTTTCACCAAAATAGAAAGAAATCCCAAGAACCAAAAAGAAGAAGTGTTTTCTCTCACCTTCCCCTCTCTTTCACTAACTTCACTCTCTACAAAAACCCTAAAGCTAGACTTCTCTTCTCCCAAGAAAAGGAATCTCAGAGAACTAAAACCCTAAAAATGGAGAGCCAAACCAAAAGAAAGAAGAACTCCCAAAGAAGAAAGGTAGAATCTCCAAAATAGGAAAAGAGAAGAGCCCCTCAATTTCTCTACCCATTACTATATATAGAACTCTAATGGGGCACATGTGTCACTGTGATTGGTCGGTCTCAAGCTTCCACCCAAAATTGGACAAGTGTCCTAGTGGGTAATAAAAACCCAAGATTCCTTCTTATCCTCCCAAAATATGTGGCTAGAAATAACCTATCTGATGTGGATAGATAAGATCTGGGAGAGGGTTTTTTGAAAAGCAAGGGCTGAGAAATAATTTTAGAAAAAGACAAAACAGGGACTTGTTTATAATTTTGGCTAAAATAGGAGAAAAACGCGTATGGGTCACGTGTGGGTGAACGTGACCCACACAGAAAAGTGGGTGAAAAAAAAGCAGGGGGCCAAACTGCACACTGCTGCCACGTCACATATGTGTGTGCGGTTTGTTATTTTCTTCTTTTTAAAAAAAAAAAAAAAATCTGATTTTGTTTTATTAAAGTGGGGTCCACTAATCTTTTAAAAATCAGATTTTCTAACAAACATAATTAATTTGAAACCTAACACTAACCAATCCGAATGCAACACGTGCCAATGCCTAAAGACCTAGAACCAAGAGGACTTCCTACGGTTCCTAATTTACACCGGTTTTAAACCAGATTTGAGATTTCTTAGACTTTAGTTCTCATTCTTGATCCGATTCTAATTGAAATTTGGAGAGGGTTTAATTACCAATTTTGTTAGATTTTGCACGAAAATCGAGGTCTGGCCAATGTGGGTGTTTCTTACTGGTGTGCGAAAATTTTGCGTCTACACCCAGCCCCTATAGGGGATTCACAATCCCCGACCCGCCCTGCCCCGAATAGTGATGGGGACGGGGATGGGGAAGGCAAATCCGACCCCGCCCCACCCCGTTGCCATCCCTAACTGAAAGGCTCCTCTTGCCAATTGTATAACAGTTGTCATCTGTAATGATGATGACAACTAAGGCTCTAATGGCCTACATCCACAGACTAAATGAGGAGCACCCTTCTTTATTTCTCTTTCAGATACAAGTTAGTTACATTTAAGGGTCAGGTCATCTATTTATAGACCTCAAGACCCTTCTAAAAACTTAAAGGCTCCTCTTGCCAATTGTATAACAGTTGTCATCTGTAATGATGATGACAACTGTTATCTAGCTGTCTTTACATACACTTACATAAATGTTCATATTACACTATTATATTACAAATATGCCATCAGCCTTCTTCTTGTATACTTTTCTTCTTTTGAAGAGAATCGTTGATCTTTCTTCTATATGAAGGAAAATATTTGTGTCCTTCTTCTTACCTTCTTTCATATCTTTTTCATTATTTATCAATCTCTCTTCTAGATGTCAGTTGAACCTTTCTTCTTGTATTTATTCATCTTGCTACTAAATGACAGTTGAGCCTTTCTTCTTGTTTTCTCCATATATCGACCTCCACATATACCACAAGCCATATCCTATAGTTCCCTTAACATAACGAATGATTCGTTTAATAGCGGTTAATTGAGACTCTTTAGGATTAGCTTGATAACGTGCATATGCACCAACACTAAAAGCAATATCAGGGCGACTAGCTGTAAGATAAAGTAAACTCCCTATCATGCTTCGATTAAGTTTTTGGTCTACTCCCTGTCTAACAATGTCTTTACTTAGCTTTGTTGATATTCTAATGGGTGTACGGGCAAGCTTAGTAGATTAAAATCCAAACTTCTTCACAAAGTTTGTGGCATATTTGGTTTGAGAGATAAAAATCTCATCATTCAATTATTTAACCTGCAAACCAAGGAAGGAAGTAAGTTCACCAACCATACTCATTTCAAATTCCTTATCCATCAGATCTGAGAAGGTTTCATCTTGTTTGGTTAATGTTGAACCGAACACAATGTCATTTACATAAATTTGTGCAATAACGAAATCATTTTGTGCCCATTTGATGAACAAGGACTTGTCTGCTCCTCCATGTGAGAATCCTTTCTGAGAAGAAAGGATGTGAATCGATCATACCATGCTCGAGGAGCTTGCTTTAAGCCATAAAGGGCTTTCTTCAATCAGTAGACATAATTTGGTTTTTCTGGATCTTCATAACCTTTTGGCTATTCTACGTACACTTCTTCTTGAAAGATGCTATTCAAGAATTCTGTTTTGATATCCATTTGATATAACTCGAATTTTAAGTGACAAGCTACAACCAATAGTAACCTTATTGATTCAAGTCTTGCTACCAGAGCAAAGGTTTTAATCAAAATCAATGCCTTCGATCTGTGTATACCCTTGAGCTACAAGTCTTGCCTTGTTTCTAACAACTGTACAGTGGAGGTCAATATTTGGAAAAAATACGAAGAAAGGCTCAACTATCATCTAGTAACAAGATGAATAAATACAAGAAGAAAAGATTCAACTATCATCTAGTAACAACTAAGTTAGATTATTTTGAAAGCCATAAAACTTGTGCTCATTTTTAATTACAAATATTACTTATAAATTGTTCCATGAGCATTCATCTTCTTAATCTATCTTATTTATATTTCTTGTCATTTGCTTCCAAGTTACTAACAGTAACTCTCTAACATTCTTACCATTTAAAGTAAAAGCACTTATTTCCCTTGTTTATAATTCTTATTTATTTATGGTTATTTACTTATTTCGTCAAGGAAATCTAAAATTGATTATCCTGGCACATTTTCTCTTATTTATTTTACAATCCCTCACTTATCAACCTTGTCAAGAAAATCTAAAATAGATTGTCCAGGCACCTTTTCTTGTTACTTACAATCACTAACTTACTAACCTTGTCAAGGAAATCTAAAATAGATTATCCTGACACATTTCCTTTGATGTAAAAATCATGATGATAAATCACAAAGAATGTAATAATTTGTTAAAATGATGTCTAAAGTGGAATGCCATGGTTGAAACAACTTGCATAAGAATGCCATAAGGAGGAAACATTTAAAAAAAATATTTACAAGGGAAATATTTCCTAAAAGGAGATCCCACCATTTCCATCAAGTATAGAAAATCTATACAGTTTTCTGGGATTCTAGGAATGACAATATCATTAAGAAGTCCTAATCTTTCTTTCAAATAAGGGAAGATTATCAACTCACTTGTCTTCTAAGAAGACATCCAATGTCTCCTAAAAAACGGAGACAATTCATAAACATATGCTTCAAAAGAAAGCATGTACTCTCTTTCACTCTCCACAATTATTGTGGCCTACATTTACTTTCAAAAGAAGTATTTGTTCAGTTAGGTACTTAATCTCAAAAAGAGATACATACCCAATTATCCATAAGATAGCTCATTGCACAGATTTTCTGTGCAAAATTCTTAATCAATTCTTACAACAAATATCTAAAAAATTACACCCTAATTACGAAGTAGAGACCGATCTTGAATCGGACGGTTGTCAGGTGCCTCACACCTTCTTGACCCGTAACAGAGTTCTCTTACTCAGAATCTTAAATCGCTGACCAACCTAAGGAAGACCACCTTTAGAATTTTCAAAGAAAAGGCGAAGAACAGTTTTCTAACTATAGGGTCCAAATTCTCTAAAAATCAGCTGACGACTCCAAATCAAATAAAGAAACCACAAGACTCTCAGAGAGAGATGCAAAAGTTATCTCCATCAGCCAAAAAGAGCAAGAGAGAGAGGCGAATCCTCGTAGCAGGATGGACCAAAAGTGCGGGTGCTACAGCTGGCGACTCTACTGGGGAACTAAACTAAGAACTCAACTTGAAAAGTAATTAGGGATATTTTCTAATATTTGTTGTAAACTTTGATAGGGTTAGTGTACGCAGAGAGTGCACATAACTGTGTCCTATAGAAAATCCTAGGAAAATCGTAGTTTGTGAATATCACTTATCAAAAAGAAAAAAAAACTTAAGAAAACCCCAACTCTCAATAAGAAAATTCTAGTTTGTGAATATCACTTTTTAAAAAGAAAAATATTCTAGGAAAATCCTAGCTTTCAAAAAGAAAACCCTAAGAAAATCCTAATTTGTAAATATCACTTTTCAAAAAAGAAAAAAACCTTAGGAAAACCCTAATTCTCAATAAAAAAACCCTGGAAAAATTTTAGTTTGTGAATATTACTTTTCAAAAAAAAAAGCTAGGAAAACCCTAGCTTTCAAAAAGAAAACCCTAAACCATCGGGAGGATGGCTAAGTGTCAAGACACTCACCTCACAAAATGGAGGTCGAGTGATCTATCCTCCTGATGGCCACTCCCACAATAAGATTTTAACCGGTTGTGTGTGGATAGGGAGGTCTGCTCACACCCTAGGGACTAGTCGGGTGCTCTAAGAGACCCGAATACCCTAGATCACAAAAAAACGAAAACCCTAAGAAAATCCTAATTGTAAATATCACTTTTTAAAAAAGAAAAAAACCTTAGGAAAACCCTAACTCTCAATAAGAATACCCTGGAAAAATTATAGTTTGTGAATATTACTTTTCAAAAAAAAAAGCTAGGAAAACCCTAGCTTTCAAAAAGAAAACCCTAGGGAAATCCTAGTTTGTGAATATCAAATTTCGAAAAGCAAAACACTAGGAAAATCCTAGCTTTCAAAAAGGAAACCCTAGGAAAATCCTAGTTCGTGAATATCACTTTTCAAAAAGAAATAACCCTAGGAAAATCTTAGCGATAAAAAAGAAAATCCTAGGAAAATCCTAGTTTGTGAGTATCACTTTTCAAAAAGAAAAACACTAGGAAAACCCGATCTTTCAAAAAGAAAATCTTAGTTTGTGAACACCACTTTTCAAAAAGAAAAAAAAACCTAGGAAAAACCTAGGAAAAACCTAGTAGGATTGCATTCATGAAACACTAAGTTACTAAGGCATGACCACAACAGAATTGTTATAAATACTAACAGTTCTCCTGAAAAACCTAGGTGCAAGGTAAATAGAATTTATTCAGCGAAAGATAACAATCACAGAAAATTTTGAAGAATCGTCTGGCAAGAGTTCCCAACCTATTTAGATTAGGCCATTAAGGAGGTTAACCTGCAACGAAAGAATGTCTGATCCAGAAGAAATAAATGAGTCACAGATGACTCCCCAAGCAATCAAAAAGATGATGGAGTCCTATATATATGAAATCCTTATGGATAGGCTTGCCATCTTAATGTCACGACAAGGATCAAAAGAGCCAATTTTCACTGAGAACTCTGAGAAAAACCAGGGTCAGATTTCGAGAGTAGAGAAGCAAACTCAAGAAGAGGAAAAATAAGAAGCAATGGAGCTGACACAACTTCATTCAGTTCATATCGCATCCAAGGTACTGGTGCCACTCTAAAGTCGGGTACCAGACAAAGTCAAGTACCAACAAAGTGAAGACTCAGAAATAGAGAAGTGGAAGAAAACTCCTATGTATCAAGAGTTTCAAGAAATAAGGGAGGAATATTCTGCAAAGTGAAGACAAGGACTTTCGACGCAGATGCATGGTACTAAGCTCCAACAAAGAAGCTCCCCCCAAATTTCAAATTTCCCAAAATGGAGAAATATAACGGGTTCGGATGTTCGACAACACACATCACCTTATATATGGGATATTTGAGACCTTTAGGCATCAGTAACGAGTTGCTAGCTCATTTGTTCCAACAAAGTCTCACGGGGTTGGCTCTCGAATGGTTAGTGGATCTGGATCAAAAGACTGTACCAACTTGGTCGGCTTTAACCGACGCTTTCATGAAGCAGTTCTCCCAACATTCTAATATGATGATCACCAAAGACAGTTAGAGGCCCTGAAATAAGGAAGCAACGAATCCTTTACGAATTATATAGCTAGATGGCAATTGAAGATCAGGGAAATGATTGATCGACCTACTGAAGCAGAATAGATTGCCATAGTCTTGAAAAATGTGACACATGAATATAAGTGGCATCAAAGTCTAGTGGCCCATGCGGAGATGGCAGAACTAGTAAATCAGGAACTCAAATAGAGGATGCCATAAGAGAAGGCGCACATTATACTTAAAATCTTTAACTTTTTGTAAATGGCGTCAAAATTTTGTGGGACATAAGAACACCTAAGAGGTGGTGCCAATAAGGATGCAAGTTGAGGACCCTTCCTCATAACTAAATGCCATTTCCAACCCATCAAAATAGCAGAGTAACAAAAAAAAATCTCCTTCAAGCAGCTTAAACATTGGCTAGTGGCAACTTGAACCTCAAAGGTAAAATCATCATTCATCAAAGATCAAGGATGAGCCTAATCTCGTCCCTTTTTCATTGAAAAATTCTCCCGCAAATACTTATCCAGTATAAAAAAAATCGGGGCAGGGTTTGATCCAAAGCATGTTGCTGTCAAAAAATTGAGAACTTAACTTTTGTAAAAGCCATGATGAAAGTTCTAGGATATTTAGAGTGTTTCGAGCACTACTCAAGTTAGGCATCTAAGGCAATGTTCTCAAAAAAAATTGGTCAGTTGATGTCTGATCATCTCTCATTAAGCTCTCATTTTAGAGTAGATCAATCCTACTCTTCAAATCATACAAGATGAAAGATAAACAAGTAAAGATTGCGAAGAATTAGTCAAGAATTGTGAAGAACAAACAAGAACCTGACAAGAACTAGAAAAACATTCTATTTTGATCTTAATCTCTCTTTATTCCAATCGTCCTCCTCGTTTCTCTTACATTACTTTACTATTTATACCCATTGGTAGCTTACATCCCACGCTATTCTTTGCCACGTCAGACTAATTCCCTACGCTCCTCATCACGTGACTTTCTCTACGCTCCTCTTCACGTGTTTCTTGGCTCTACATGCCACGTCATCTATTTAATAATTATCTATTAGCTGGAACCCATTTGTACCTCTATCTTCAAGTTTTAACCTTTTCTTATCAATTATTTACCTTATTTACCACAAATCTATCTATTTTTTCATCTACTGATATCTTATTACTAGATGATATACTTTTTACTTCTCAATGATTCATCTTGTCACTAGATGAATCTCTTTTAAGTCTCAGACAAACCATCTTGTTCTTAGATGACTTACTTTACTAGAAAATACCTCGACAGTAGCTGCTACTCATCTGCAAAAAAAAAATAAAAAAATTTGGTCAGTTGATGTCTGGTTCGAACCAGTTGCTACTCATCTGTAAAAAAAAAATTGGTCAGCTGCTACTAAGCCGAAAAAAGAAAAAGAAAATTTGGTCAGTTGACGTGTGGTTCGAACCATACCTGATGTGCTTAGGCCCTCTCTGGTTCGAACCAACTGCTACTTAGAGCCTTTTTCAACCATGTTTAAGTTTTTCGGCGATTTTTCATGAACCGGCCATGCATGTTCTATACAAACGCAAGTATAGAATCATAAGAACAAAAAAAAGGGTTTCATTGATTCGAGGGGAGCCATTACAACAAAAGAGGGGAAGGTTTATGTGGGGGTATTTTTTAGTAAACCATCTAAGAACGAGATGACTTGTCTGAGAGTTAAATGGGGTTTATCTAGTGAGAAGATGAATCGTTGAGAAGTAGAAGTATATCATCTGGTAATAAGATATTAGTTAAAGAAAGAGGGTAAAAAGGTAAATAATTAGTAAGAAAGGGTTAAAAACTTGAAGACAGATGTACAAATGGGATCCAGCTAATAAACAGTTGTTAATAGATGACCAGGCCTGTAGAGCCAAGAAACACGTGAAAAAGAGCGTAGAGGAAGTCACGTTATGAGGAGCATAGTTAATCTGACGTGGCGAAGAGTAGCGTGGGATGTAAGCTACGAAATAGGTATAAATAGTAAAGTTGAGTCAGGAAAAGCAAGGACGAATGGGACAAAATGGAGATTGAGATAAAGACAGAACTCTTCTCGGTTTCTTTACGGTTCTTGTTTAGTTCTTCACAATTTTTCTTATTCATCTTTCATCTTGTATGATTTTAGAGCAGGATTGATCTATTCTAAAATGAGAGCTCAGTGAGAGATGATCTAACCTCTCATTTTTGGCGTCGTCCATGGGAATCGAACTCAATTTCTTTTGCAGTTCCTTTTTCGTAAATCTGCAATGCCGTCTCGAAGAATTGTTGCTCAGAAAGGGAATCCTAGTAGTTCTGAGATCGAAAATTCAAAAGCTGTGGTTCCAGATCTTGAACAGCAACAGATCGGTGAAGAAACTCCATTACCGGCGAATTCCGAGCAAGAAGTTCCGATGAGTGATTCTGTCCTGTCACAGCTTTTAACGGTTGTGCAGAAGATACAGTTCGATCATGTAGAGTTGATGAAGATGTTCAAGTCACAAAATGAATCACATCGTTCAAATATTGAAGACTCTACTCCAGATCTGCAAGAACCTAATCCACAACATACAATTTGCGTAGAAGAAGAGAACAACCTTCAAAATCCAGATGACGCTATTGTTAATCTGAAAACGGAGTTGGAAGCTGTTGTTCGACAAGGAAAAGATGATTTGCTTCAATTATTAATGAAGGTAAAACAACAACCCTCGCTTCATTCATTGGACATTGAAAAGGATTCAGATCCTATTCAGAAGCATGTTCGTGATGTTGAAATTCCAAAAAAGTTCCAGGTTCCCAAATTTGTTATGTTTGATGGATCTTCTGATCCTTATGCGCACATTCACCATTACAAGCAGTTAATGGCAGTTTTGGAGATGAATGATGGTCTTCTCCATAAATTTTTTCCCTCAAGTCTAACTGGTGAAGCTTTATCATGGTTCTTGCGACTTCCTATGGACTTTATCAGTAAATTTGCTGAGATACGGAAGTTGTTCATCCTGCAGTACATCTGTAATAAGAAGGAGAAACTCGACATAGATTCTTTATTCAATATCAGGTAATGGCACAGTGAATCTTTAACGGACTCTACCACACGAGCAGAAAAGTATACTAAGTTAGATGATGAATATTACGCTCGCTCTATCGGTAAATCAACAGTATATGAAGTTTCTAAGAAGGAAGTAAAGAGATCACTAGATCTATCTACCTTGTCACCAGGTACACAAACTAAAAGGTAGCGGACAGATGATGACGTGAAGAATTAGAAAGTTATCAAGGAAGAGAGAACAAGAAAGTGGAATGAACCTGTAAAACAGCATGTTCCTTTGAACATGTCTGTAGATAAGATTCTTGATAGAATTAAGGAAAAAAGTTATTTCGAGTGGCCAAAGAAACTCTCCACAGTCACTCAAAATAACGGAAATGGAGAGTATTGTGCTTATCACAAAGGATACGCTCATAAAACAACACAATGCCGAACATTAATAAGTTTCATTTAACAAATGATTCGGGAGGGCAGACTTCAAGAATTTGTAGACCACCAAAGTCCAGTTAATGCATCTATTCACCAAGAGCAAGATGCAGAAGGAATTCCAGAACGACGAGGAGTTGTAAACGTCATCTTATATTAGGGGTGTGCATTTTTTATCCAAACCGACCAATCCAACCAATCCAATCCAATTCACATTGGATCGAAACCAATCCAACTAGTTGATTGGGGCAGATTGGTTGTTAGTTTTCCAAATCCAATTTTAGTAGATTGGTTGGCGGATCATGAGCTTCAAAACCATTGGATAACCAATCCAACCTTCTAAACTGATTTCTTATAATATTTTATAATATACTATGTAATTTATACAACAACTCAAGGTGATTTTGTAAAACTCAACCCTAAAACTCTAAAAAACCTACCATTTCATATTATTAACCTTCTCTCTCCATCTCTAATCTCTCTATAAAATAATCACTCTTAAATCCTAGACATTATCGACAGCCCCAACTCCATCGTTCTCACTTCTCATTTCTTACCTCAAGTGCAAGAAGCTTAGCCAGAAGATTCAGATGCCTCTCTAGCTCTCTTCTCCATCAATTAAATCATTTTAATGGACGGTTGTAGACCCAAAAAGGGTAGATATATATATATATGGAATTTGTCGATCTTCTCCATTCTTCTAGTTTCTTCTCCTTCTAAGATTTCTTTATTTTATATTTATTTTGCAAATTTGGTCTTTAAACAAATTCGTTTTTGTAAATCAGTAAAGGTACTTAATTTTTTATTTTTCTTCTTATTTTGTAAATTATAGATAATTAAGATGATGATAATGATCCCCTAAAAAATAAAAGATCAAGAATGTTTAAAAAAAGAGACAAATTAGGACTTCATTTGGAGTGTGCAATATTACTGTTTTTCATCAGTAAATACCCAAACCAACGAAACCAACCAAATCCAATACAATCACCTTTGGATTGGGGTGGATTGGATAAGATGCCCAGGCGGATCAAAATGGATGGAGATTATAGTAACCAATCAAACATTGGATTAGTTGCGGATCAACCCAATTTTAATGGTTTCGATCCGCTGCATACCCCTATCTTATATCAACCTGCTAGCTCGTCAGTTACTTCAGTAGAAGTACCTGAATGAGGGATAAAGTGTCGCGCAGTGCATTTAAATCTCATATATGGTTCTGAGTCCAAGATGCATAGGTCAGTTAGTTCCGATTCTTCAATAGTGTTTACAGATGATGGTTTGATAAATAAAAGGATTATGCATTATGACCCTCTGATAGTAACATTGCTTATCAATAATTGGGGGGTTCACAAAATCTTAACTGATACTGGTAGTTCTGTGGAGATTTTATTCTGGCATACAACAGAGAAGATGGATATTAAACGAAAAAACTTGAAGCCTTGTAGCTCACCTTTAATTGGATTTAATGGTACTTGTGCTTATCCAGAAGGAGAGATTGAACTTCCAGTTAGCTGGACTGATGTTACTTTCGTTAAAATTTCTTGTCGTAAGTAACTCGTCACCTTATAATGTCATACTTGGTCGTAACTGGATACATATGATGAAAACAGTTCCGTCTTTCTTTCACCAGAAGATTAAGTTTCCTACTTCTTCTAGTGTGATGGAAATACTTGGTGACAAAACAGCGTCATAGGTATGTAGTAATTCTGTTATTGATTTACATCCTGTAAATTCACAATAGTAATCACAGTTGGTGGATGAAGTAGTGGTAATCATAAATCTCCATCTTCATCTACAAAGTCATTTTTTCAAAGTACCATAGAGAATGAAGAAGTTAAGCAGTTACCCACTACTGAGGTCTTAGAAGAGATAAATCTTGCTTCAGGCGACGAACAGAAGTGCACTTTCATCGGATTGGAACTAGATGATAAGTAAAGGTGAGAATTGATAACTTTACTTACAAGGAATATAGATATGTTCGCCTGGAAGATGAGTGACATGCCAGGCATTGATCCATCCATCGCTTGTCATAGTCTAAATGTTTCAAAGGGATTCAAAGCAGTTAAGCAAAAGCCGAGATGACTTTCACCTCGTTACTACGCATCAGTTAGTAGGAGATTAATTAGCTTTTGGACGCAAATTTCATAAGGGAAGTTCAATACCCATAATGGATTGCTAATATTGTTGCCATACCTAAAAAGAATGGCAAAATACGAGTTTGCATTGATTTCATAGATCTTAATCGAGCTTATCCTAAGGATAGTTATCCTTTGCCTAACATCGATAGAATGGTGGAAGCCACATCTGGTCACGAGTTACTTTCCTTTATGGATGGGTATTCTGGTTTCATAGATCTTAATAAAGAGAAGACTGCATTTATAAAAGATAGGGGGCTTTACTGTTACCGTGTCATGCAAAGTTTAAAGAATGCTGGTGCAACCTACCAACGTTTGGTCAATAGTATGTTTAAAGATATGATAGGGATCACAATGGAAGTTTATATGGATGACATGCTTGTTAAAAGAAAAAGAAAGAAACACATTTCACAGGTGAAGTATTCCAATATTGAGAAACACATATATGCGGTAGTCTTTGCATCTCAGAAATTACATCCTTATTTTGAAGCACACTCAATAAAGGTTAGTACAGAGTTCCCTTTAAAAATGGTGTTATCAAGAGACCAAAAGATGGGGCGCTTGGCAAAGTGGGCGGTTCAGCTTGCATAATTTGACATTAGCTTCCAGCCGTGAACTGTAGATAAGGGACAAGCAGTAGCAGATTTTTCAGCTGATTTCCCTGTAGCTGAAATTGCAAGTGATGTTGGACATAAAATGGAGTCCAATGTTGATGATGGTGATGACATCTTGTGGACTACAGAAGGTACTTGGAGAATATTTGTATATAGTGCAGTAAACGATCTGGGAGCTGGAATTGGTGTTGTTGTGGTTACACTAGATAATAATAGAATTGAGCTGTCAGCAAGACTATAATTTGTGGTTTCAAATAATGAAGCTGAATATGAAGCTTTCCTGAAAGGGCTCTAAATGGCCAAAGAGTTGAACTTAGAAGAATTCACAATTTATAGTAATTCACAGTTGGTTACATATCAAGTGGATGGAACTTTTGGAGCAAGAGATGACAGGATGATACAGTACTTGGACAAGGCAACATAAATAATTCAGCAGTTCAAAAACGTGCTTGTGAACGCATTTCCCGCAATAAGAATAAACATGCAGATGCTTTAGCGTACGTTGCATCAGTGTTACCAAGTACCCAGGGAAGAAAACTCAGCATCGATGTACTCAATGAGTCTGCGTTACAGCAACGGTGCCAGGTATCAACTGTTTGGGTAGATGTTACTGATAGTTGGATGTATCCAATTTACAGCTATCTAAAAGATGGAATCTAGCCAGCAGATAAAAGGGATGCACGGAAGTTAAGGATTAAATCATTGAGTTATGTCCTGTTGAATGATGAGTTGTACAAGAAATCTTACTTTGGCCCTTTACTAAAATGTGTAACCGAAGCAGAGGGGGTTCTTTTACTAAAAGAGATACATGAAGGTGATTGTGGAAATCATTCCGGGAGAAGAACCCTAGCACAAAAAGCACGGGCTCAAGGTTATTTTTGGCCTTTTATGCAAGCTGCCTCTGATAAAGTGGTAACTAGTTGTGATCGCTGTCAGAGGTATAAAACAAGATGACAGGTTTGACATCATTTGTTTCCTTTATAACTTTTTTGTATACCTATTAGTAACCAAGTTGGTTACAGGCATGCTAAGCAAATATATGCTCCTGCATTTGAGCTTCAAAATGTCTTAAGTCCATGGCCGTTTGTTCAATGGGGACTTAACATTGTGGGACCCTTTGTTAAGACACCTGGCGGTAGTCAATACCTGCTGGTTGGAACTGATTATTTTGCCAAGTGGATTAAGGCGGTAGCCTTAGTATATATAAAGGAAGAGGATGTGATAAAATTTATCTAAGAACATATTATTTGCAGGTTTTATTATTCAACACTATCTTAAATTTTCATAAAAATTATATTAGGATAATTCAACATCTCTACTCTAACTTTTTTTGTTTCCAGGTTTGGATTGCCTTTAGCCATTGTCATAAATAGTGGTCCACAGTTTGTGGGAGGAAAAGTAAAAGCCTCTTGTATGCAGTACAATATTCAACAAAGGTTAATTGCTTATAAATTTTTCTTTTTCACCTTGTTTACATGCATTCATCTCGTATTTTTCTTATGTTCATCTTGTATACAACTTGTATTTCTGATGTTCCGCTTGCTCATTTTACATATTGTTTACAATATTCCACAAAGATTTTCTGCACCAAGATATCCGCAAAGTAATGGTCAAGCGGAGGCATCGAACAAGACAATTTTAGACAATTTGAAGAAGAAGCTGGATGCAAGAAAAGGCACTTGGGTAGATAAGTTGCATGAAGTCCTTTGGGCATAACGTACAACAAGAAGAAAATCGACTTTGGAATCTCCATTTGTACTTTGTTACAGGATGGAGGCTGTCATCCCTACAGAATCGCTAGTTTCCACGACGAGAACAATCTCTATTTCCCAGGACGTTAATGATATTTGCCTCAAGATGCATCTCGATGATTTAGAAGACAAACAAGAACAAGCACTTCTAAATTTGGAGAATTATCATCGTGCATTACAGCGTTCTTATAACAAGAAGATACGAGCAAGAGAATTAATTCCAGGAGATTGGGTACTGCAACGTGTTTTTCCAAATACAAAGGAGGCAAACGCAAGAAAGCTTACAGCCACTTGGGAAGGACCTCATGTCATCCATAAAGTAGCAGGACATGGTTCATTTTATCTTATAACATTAGATGGTGAAGTCATTGATTCACCATAAACATGAATCTAAAAAAATATTATCCATGACAAATAATGTACTATCAGTTCATATATGACATAAAACAATGATATATTTTCTACATGTATGGTTAATTGGATCTCGCATAGAAATAAATTGATCCGGGTTTCTAGCTACATCCCAAAAGCTGGGTCTTCATCTGGTTTCCAAGATTTAGCCTGAGATCTTGGTGTTTTTTTGGTTTACACACAAACTGGCATAGTTTTTAGTGTTCATACCAAAAGCAAGGCTTTAAAAGGTTTTTTCAGTTGTACTCCTAACATAGTGGCAGATTTAGAGCTTGTACCCGAAAGCTCATGGTTTTTCGGCATTTCCTACCTCAACAATGAGGACGGTTTACTGCTTTGTCCTAAAAGCTTGGTTTAAACTTCACTAGTCGGAGTTTTTAGCTTAATCTCTATCGAAAAGCTAAGCCGTGGTTTCATAGGCTTCCCCACTACCAAAATCAAAGCCGAGGTTTCTAGCTAAAGCCCTAAAGCTAGCACAATATACAAGATATACAAAATAATAAATACTTTCAGCTTTATACTACTTGAAGACATAACATTTCATCTAGTATCAAGAAGAACTGTTTGCAATCCAAAAGAGGACTAACAAGACTGTCAGTTCGTAAACTTGTCTATATGAAGCACAAAAACAACAAAACAAAAGAGAGAAGAGAAAAATGAAGAAGAAAAAGAGAGTTTGGTAAGTAAACACAAAATAGTAGTTCTAAAATTGTATTTTAACCCTACACGGTACTTTAACATTTTTACTTTTGAGCTGTTTCCGCACCTTCCGCAACTATGTCTTCCTTCTCAGCTTCAACAAGACAATGAAAGTTTAAAAAGCTTTTTGTAAATGCTTTTGGTTTTAGTAGGCAAGTAGAAACAAGTTAAAAGAAAGGCACTGAACCACTGTTTCTGGAAAGATAAATAAGAATACGTAACCCAATGACAATGGGGTATGAAACATCACTTATTGTTTGTTAAAAGATACATATATATATATATATATGTACATAACCTACTTGTCTTCTACCACGAACTCTACTCAAATCCTTGACGCCTAAGCTTCCCTATTCTCTCTGAGATCTATAGAGGGGAAAACGTAAGGTGAGAAAAGCTCAGTAGGTACAACCAAAATATAGGTTAAAGATACTAACACCAACATTTTCAAACAAACAACCAACAAACAAACCCTGGCCCATTCATCCAACCTATGCATGCCAAAGAAGAACCTTTAGTCTAGAAAACTTACCTTGTAAAACTGGTACTAGTCGTAGCTTTTGGCCAAATCCGTTTCAAAATCAAGAGAACTTCTTTTGTTTTCATAGAAACAACATCTTTTATGCAGAATTTTTTTTGCAAACCAATATATACTTCAAAAGCATATATAGATTCATCACTAAAATTGAGTATAGAATTTTGTATACCAATACCTTTCTTATATATATATATATATTTATTATATATATGTCACCACTTGTTCCTCAGGGCAGATGCGGAAGCCAACCAAATCTGGATATACCTCACATGGCAATTTAGATATTTTATTATCATCTTTCATATCTCTTGCAGAGTGCCACTAAGGCTTAAGTCACTAAGAAAATTTGTCACCAAGATTAAAATACCGCAAATGTTTGTCACATAGACCTCTCCTCTTCAACTTTAACTTTGTAGTAGCGTATGCATACTCTCACGATCAAACAAACCCAAAAAACAAATGCACTTTTATGCAAGAAAAACCTTTTTAAGAAGCAACATGTGGTTTTATGAAGAAAACATCTTTTGAAAAAAAAACACGATTTTATAAAACAATCGAGAAAACGGGGAATTTTGAAAAATAAGTTTTAGGATAGTGGTTCTCCCTACTTTGTTCGCTTAAAATCCTCGAGGCTTTAAGAACAGCTCTTCTCTGAATGTCTTCTAGAACTCCAAGTTTTAACGTAGATTTCTTTCTCAATAATTGTTTTTAGAAGAAAAGAATAGAAACAAAAAAAAAAGAAAAGAAGAAGAGAAAGGAGAACTTGAAGTATTTTGGGTTTTCTTCTTCTTGAACTTGAAAGAGAGAACTAGAGGTAAACTGAGAGAGAGAGATGAGTAGTGTAGGGATTTCGAACTAGGGTGAGGGGTATTTATAGGGTTCGACCAGCCCCCTATCCATCACACTTTAAAAGAATTAAAACTCTATCCATGGTAACTATCCAAAAAAAAAAAGGAAAATAGGATAATTATGCTAGCTTGTAGAAATCGATTTCTATAAAATTGGGCTGATTTTTTGTTTTTAAAACTTGTTTAATTGAAGTGGTCAAGATCAAATATCAAGTGAATCCAACGGTTGTAATTATCCACTACGAATTAGAGACAAAATAGGGATAGAATTTAAGTTTTAGTAGATAATTCAAAACAAGGAGTATTTAGGATTTGGGAAACATTTTTGGATGGTTAGGATTAACTAGGATTTAGATAAACATGATCTAATGGTTGTAATTCAATACTTCTTTTCCAAGTTTGAAGATAATTATCTAACTAAAAGGATAATATAGTATTTATCTAGAATGGATAGGTGTTTACTATTTTCAAAAACTTTTAAGGATAGAGTTTTGTTTTAAAAAGGAGTTTTTCAAACCCAAAAACCCCATAACTAAGTGGCGCACCTATGTGTGCTGTCCACATTTTTTTATTTAGTGTGTGGGGCCCACTTAGGTGTCCCACATCTAATATATATTTTTTTATATATATTAGCCACCTTTTCACTTTAAAATTTTAAAACAGATTATTCTCATTTCATTTTATGCATGCATGGGTCCTAGGGTAAGGTTTCTATGTTTCCACCCCACTATCTAACTAAATTTTTTTTGACTTGAATCCAAACTATTTTATGTGTTGTTTTGGACCCATGGGCCTAAAGCCCACTTCTGGGTTCAACCCAAACTATAAAAAATCTAGGGCGTTACACTATCACCCCTACAATGAATTTTGTCCCAAAATTTAAAAACACACAACTGGTTCAGACTACATACTAGAAGATAATTTCGGATACTTTTCCAGAATAGCCGACTCTAACTCCCAGGTTGCTTCATCTGGGCTATGATGCTGCCATTGCACCTTCACATATCGGATTGTGTTGTTACGAAGTTCTTGAACCTTCGTATCCAAGATACAAAGCGGTTTAACCTCATAAGTAGTATCCTCACTGAGTTCCACATCCTGCCAGTCGATGACATGTGATGGGTTAGCGTGATACTGTCGGAGCATAGATACATGAAAAGTATTGTGTACTCCTATAAACTGTGATGGTAACGATAATCGATATGCCCGCTCTATAACTCGTTCAAATATTTCAAACGGTCTAATATATCAAGGTGATAACTTCTCTCTCTTCCTGAATCGCTTGATTCCAAGCCTAGGACTCACTTTCAAGAATACATGGTCGCCTACGTTAAATTCAACTGGTCTCCTCCTATTATTCGCGTTGCTCTTCTGTCTACTTTGCGCTGTCTGAATTTGCTCCGTGATGAGTTACACTTTCTCTGTAGTTTGTTGAATAATATCGGGTCCTAAGACGCTCTTTTTGCTCACCTTTGTCCAACACAAGGGTGTTCAACAAGGCCTCTCGTATAACACTTCGTAGGGTGCCCTTCTTATGCTTGCTTGACAACTATTGTTGTACGTGAACTGGATGAAAGGTAACTGGTCGCTCCAGCTCCTTTGAAAGTCCATCGCACATGCTCCAAGCATGTCCTCCAGGATTTGTATCATCCTTTCCGATTAGCAGTCACTCTGTGGGTGATACACCATGCTAAGTTGAAGCTTCGTTCCCATAGAATTTTATAATCCTTCCCAAAATTTCGACATAAAAAGCGGATCTCAATCCGAAACAATCGACAATGGTACAACATAGTGTACAATGATTTCCTTGAAATAGAGCGCACTTAACATAGCAATCGTATCAGTTTGCCTACATGCAAGGAAATGTGACGACTTGGTGACTCTATCGATGATAACCCAGATACTATCGTGATGTTGTCGGGTTTTTGGTAAACCCCTGACAAAGGCCATATTGATGAAGTCCCACTACCACTCTGGGGTTTTTAGTGGCTTTCATGGTCATACCGATTTCTGGTGTTTGATCTTAACTAGTAGATAGATAAGACACTTTGCAATGTATTGTGCCACATCGCTCTTCATTCCTTTCCACCAGAATTGCCTTTTCAGGTCTTGGTACATCTTCGTTCTCCTTGGATGTTTCGAGAACGTAGACTCGTGCGCCCACTCTAGAGGTACCTCGTTCACTTGGATCTGCGCTCGCATGGCTTGAAGCGTCTCGTCTTGCAGTTGAGCTTCCACCACGTTCTTGAGAATAAGAGGTTCTACTACAACATGTGCTAAGTATGCATTTTCCATGCCTTCCCTAACTTAAAGATCGTACTTCTCCATCGTTTCTAGCATTTTAATGAAAGCTAACGTTCCGTGATTCTTCCTACTAAGCGCGTCTGCTACAACGTTCGCTTTTCTTGGGTGGTAATTCATCGTGAAGTCATAGACCTTCAAGAACTCCAGTCTCCTCCTTTGTCGCAGGTTCAGGTCTTTCGCGGTGAATATATACTTCAGGCTCTTATGATCAGTGAAGACCTCGAACTTCTCTCCATAGAGGTAGTCTCCACAGTTTTAGTGCAAAGATAACTGCCGCTAGCTCCAAATCATGAGTCGCGTAATTCTTTTTGTTAGTCTTCAGTTATTATGACGCGTATGCTACCACCTTTCCTCATTGCATTAGCACGCCTCCTAATTCATTACGTGATGCATCATAGTAAATAGTATATCCTACTCCTGGTTCTAGCGTTATGAGTATCAGTGCAGTCATAAGTCGTTCCTTCAGCTCCTCGAAAGAATTCTCGCATTCCTCGCTCTATTTGAATTTGACTCCTTTCTTCGTTAACCTCGTTATTGGTGCCGCAATCCTAGAAAAATTCTCTACGAATCGTCGATAGTAGCCCGCCAATCCTAAGAAACAAAGAATTTCGAAAACTTTCTTCGATCTCTCTTATCCATCTACTTCTGCGATCTTATCTGGATCCACCGTTATTCCTCGTTCCGATATGACGTGTCCTAAGAATAGAACATAAGTCATCCAAAAGTTGCATTTGCTCTTCTTAATGTATAACTGGTACTCACAGAGTGTCTGCAATGCTATCATCAGGTGCTCTTCGTGCTCCTCTCGCGTCTTCGAGTAGATAAGAATATCGTCTACGAATACTACTATGAATTTATCTAAGTACAACCTAAACACTCTATTCATTAGATCCATGAATGTTGCAGGTGCGTTGGTCAGTCCGAATGGCATCACTAGGAATTCAAAGTGTCCGTAACGAGTACTAAACACGGTTTTCTCGATGTCCTTCTCTTGAATCTGCAGCTGATGGTATCCCGAACGTAAATCGATCTCTGAGAAATACTTTGCTCCTTTGAATTCGTCGAAGAGATCGTCTATTGTTGGTAACGGGTACTTATTCTTGATCATAACTTTGTTGAGTTAACGATAATCGATGCATAGCCTCAACGATCCATCTTTCTTTATTACAAATAGTACAGGTGCTCCCATGGTGATTTACTCTGCTGAATAAATCTGAGTTGTTGTAGCTCCTGAAGTTGATTATCCAACTCCTTCAGTTCTTGTGGCGCCATCCGATAAGGTTGAATTGAAATCTCCCCCGTTCCTAGCCGAACATAGATGCAAAATTCTATTTCTCTAGGAGGAGGTAATCCTGGCAACTCTTCCTGAAATAGATCTTCATATTCTGAAACAATTAGTATGTATTCTTTTGTTGAAATCGAGACACTTTCCTCTTCAAGATATGTTAACAGAGCTCCATGTATGTCAGTCAACTGGTGTGTAATAGCTCGAGTCATCAACGGGTTAATGATCTTCTCCTTATCACCTTGAACAGAAAACTTTTGTCCATCTGATTTGATAAACGTGACTTTCCTATTAAAATAATCTAACGTGACACAATTGACGGATAACCAGTCTATTCCTAGGATTATATCGTACTCATTCATCATCATGAGAATGAAATCGATCGATAATTCCTAATCAGCTAAAACTATTAGACAATCCTTACACGCCTTGTCCAGTACTATAGTTTTCCATAAGGGTGAAGAGATATGTAACTTATAGTTCAAAGAAGTAGGTTCTGACCCCCAGAGAAATAGCAAAATGCGCCGACATAAAAGAATGAGACGCACCAGAATCAAGCAACACCTTAGACCAAGAACTAAAGATAAGAAATCTACCTTCTATCACTGCGACTTTCGCTCTCACATCGAGTGGTGCCAGATGGTTAACGTGTCCTTAGTTCCTTGTTGTTGCTCCTGGTTCTTCTGTGCCGGTTTCGGGTTCGATTTATGCCTCTTCTTTTGATCACATTGCTCATGCTCCTTCTGGCTATTCTCCCATTTCATGTCGACCACCAATGTTGTCTCTACAACTCTCGCATTCCGTGTGACAACAGAGACTACTTTACCCCTAATCGCCATTCTAAGTCCTCCTTGGAACTTACGTGCCTTGATAAGTTCAGTAACGATCACATAAATTCAATGTTCTTCTGGGTTCGCGCCATATCTAGAAAATACCTTTTAGAAAGGTCTCTTCAAATTGGTTCCACGTCATAGCTCCTATATTGTGGGTACAAGTAATCAAACCCCACCAATATTCTGCTTCCCCTTCGAACAGGTATGTCGCTAAACGAATGCGATGCTCCTCTAAAATTCCCAAGGCCGTAAACTTCTTTTCAACGTTTATGAGCCATTCCTCCGCCTTCGACGGGTCTTCCATACCTGTGAATTCCTTGCGATGTGACCCTTGGAAATCCTTAAGGATACTAACTCCCTCAAGTGGTGGTGCCAGAGGGTTTCGGGATTGGCGACTGTTTTTTATGTTAACGGTGATTTTCCCCAAAACTTTAACCACCCTATCTAAGTTATTCTCTAAGCATTGCGTTCAGTTATGAACATCATCTTGAGGTGGATTCGCTTCTCCTCGATTTGCTCCAGAGTTCGATTCATTTTCGTTAGTAACACTTCTCCATCCTTGAGCCATCTCCTCTAAAGAAAAAATAAAATCAAGCAAGTCCTATTGTATCTAAGCACAAACATTTCCTATTGTTGTCTAACATCAAACAATTCCATTTTATATCTAAATCTTTTAGTTGTTTTAACCCACCCCCATACTAAACTTACTAACTAGACTTGATAGAATTTAAAAACGTATGGACTCAAAACACATGAGCCCAGTGAATCTGGAAATTACGTTCTGATACCAATCTGTGACGCCCCGTACCCCGAATCTATGACCCGACCCGGCTCACCAGACCCAAGACCTGTGGTGTCACTTATGAGAACAAGTTCAAAAAAGTAAACAACTTGAAAATCTACGATTTTAGAAGACTCGGAACATCATCTTGAAATGAAACAAGACAATGAGAGTTTAGAAAGATTTTGGTAAATGCTTTTGGATTTGGTAGGAAAGTAGAAACAAGTTAAAAGCAAGGCTCAAGTGTGCTAAAGCACTTTTGAAACACAAAAAGGTCAAAGGGTTTTGAAAACCGAAATAGTTTTGCAACAATGAAAATGGTGTATCTGACTTCTTTTAAATCGAATTTTAGAACCGTATGATTCTCTGTAAACTAGACTCAGATGCCTCAAACTTTCATCTTTTAGCCATTTTGACAGTAAAATGGCTGAACATTAGATAGATGAGAGTAAGGCTTTTAGGTGTGGAAAGAAAACTCAAACACATTTAACAATAGATAAGATAACTGAGTTCAAAAATAACTACCTCAAAATACTTTATTCAATACTAGGAGAATAATTTGAAACAATGATGTCTGAAAAGAAAGAAACTAAACTATGGTTTCCGGAAAGATAAATAAGAATACCTAACCCAATGCCCATGTGATGAAACATCACTTGAAAGTTTTGGGTCCACGTTGTACGGGATCACCCTTACTCCATAGGCATGCGCCTTTTGCGAATAAAAAGCACGAATGAACGGAACAAACGTGACCTGAATTGGGGGCTAATCATTATCTATTTTCTACAACAACGGCTGTTCCTTTCTTTCTTCTTTCTCGAAAACCCGATGTGAGGGGGCCCACCTCCCACTCCCCCTCTCCCGTTTCATTAAGCAAAAATTTAAACTCCACAGAATCGCACCAAATTTTGCACACGCGAAATAGGTCCTATAAAAGATTATAAGAACCAATACCAAGAAGTTTGGACCCCAAATTTGCCCAGAATGATAGTTCGATGTTTTGGGCCCACGTTGTACGGGGCAATTGTTAGGCAAAAATTCAAACACCTTAGAATCGAACAAAATTTTGCACACTCTTTGTAGGTCCTATAAAAAGATGATAGGAACTAATACCACGAAGTTTGGACCCAAGAATTGCCTAGAATTGCAATTCGATGTTTTGGGTCTACGTTGTACATTTTTGGGTAAAAATTAAAACTCCTCGGATCGCACCAAATTTTGCAAACGCTTTGTAGATCCTATAAAAGATCTAAGGAACTAATACAACGAAGTTTGGACTCAAAAATTGCAATTCGAAGTTTTGGGTCTACGTTGTACGGGACTATTTTTTGGCAAAGATTCAAACTCCTTGGAATCGCACAAAATTTTGCAAAAGCGAAATAAATCTAATAAAAAGATGATAGAACTAATACCAAGCAGTTTGGACCCCAGATTTGGCCAAAATAACAATTTGAAGTCTTTGGTCCACGTTGTACGGAGCCATTTTTAGCCAAAATTCAAACTCCTCGGAATCACACTAAATTTTACAAACACTTTGTAGGTCCTATAAAAAGATCCTAGGAATAGATACCGCTAAATTTGAACCCCAGAATTGCCAGAATCGCAGTTCGATGTTTTGGGTCCATGTGTGGGGCTATTTTTGGGCAAAAATTTAAACTTCTTGGAATCACACCAAATTTTTCACAAGCGAAATAGGTCCTATAAAAAGAAGATAGGAACTAATACCAAGAAGTTTGGACACGAGATTTACCCAGAATGGCAATTCAAAGTTTTGGGACCACGTTGTACATTTTTGGGTAAAAATTAAAACTCCTTGGATTGCACCAAATTTTGCACACGCTTTTTAGGTCCTATAAAAAGATTTTAGGAATTGATACAATGAAGTTTAGACTCCAGAATCGCAGTTCGAAGTTTTAGGTCCACGTTGAACGAAACTATTTTTGGGAAAAAATTTAAAATCTTCGGAATCGCATCAAATTTTGCACAATGCTTTATACGTACTATAGAAAGACCGTTCAAACTGATTCCACGAAGTTTGGACCGTTGAAATGCACAGAATCCTAGTTCAAAGTTTTGGGTGCATGTTGTACAGGGCCATTTCTGGGTAAAAATTCAAACTCCTCGGAATGGTACCAAATTTTGCGCATGCTTTGTAGCTACTATAAAAGGTGATAGGAACTGATAGCACGAAGTTTGGACCTAAGAATTGCCCAAAATCGGATTTTAAAGTTTTGGGTCGACGTTGTACAGGGCCATTTTTGGGCAAAAATTCAAACTCCTCAGAATCCAACCAAATTTTGCACACACTTTGTAGGTCCAATAAAAGATGAGGAATTGATACCACGAAGTTTGGACCCTAGAATTGTCCAGAATCGCAGTTCTATGTTCTTGGTCCACGTTATACGGAGCCATTTCTGGAAAAAATTTCAACTCCTCGGAATCGCACAAAATTTTGCACATGCTTTGTAGGTTTTATAAACAGATCGTAAGAACTAATACCACGAAGTTTGGACCCCAGAATTGCCTAGAATCAAAGTTCAAAGTTTTGGGTCCAAGTTGTACGGGGCCATTTTTGGGACATATAAACTGATGATATGAACTAATACCACGAAGTTTGGACCCCAGAATTGCCCAGCTATTCTATAATCTGGGTCCTTGTTGTACGAAGCTATTTTTGGGTACAATTCCAAACTCTTTGGAATCGCACTGAATTTTGCACACGCGAAATAGGCCCTATAAAAAGCTCGTAGGAACTGATAGCACGAAGTTTGGAGCCTAGAATTGCCCAGAATCGCAGTTCGAAGTTTTGGGTCCACATTGTACGGGGCTATTTTTGGGCAAAAATTCAAACACCTCAGAATCGCACCAAATTTTGCACAATCAAAATTGGTCCTATAAAAAGATGATAGGAACTAATACCAAGAAGTTTGGACCCTACATTAGCCCAGAATGTCAATTCGAAGTTTTGGGCCCACATTTTACGGGGCCATTTTTAGGCAAAAATTCAAACTCCTTAGAATCACACCAAATTTTGCACACGCTTTGTAGGTCTTATAAAAAGATGATAGGAACTGATACCACAAAGTTTGGACCCAAGAATTGCCTAGAATCGCAATTCGAAGTTTAGACCCCAAGAATTGAAGTTCGAAGTTTTCGGACTACGTCGTGCGGGACCATTTTTGGGCAAAAATTCCAACTCCTCGGAATCGCACCAAATTTTGCACAAGCGAAATAGGTCCAATAAAAATATGAAAGGACTAATACCAAGAAGTTTGGACCCTAGATTTGGCCAGAATCATAATTCAAAGTTTTGGGTCCATGTTGTACATTTTTAGGTTAAAATTAGAACTCCTCGGATCACACCAAATTTTGCACACGATTTATAGGTCCTATAAAAGATTTTGGAACTGATGCAACAAAGTTTGGACCCCTGAATTGCCTAGAATCGCAATGCAAAGTTTTTGGTCCACATTGTACGAGACCATTTTTGGGCAAAAATTTAGACTCCTCAGAATCGGACCAAATTTTGCACACGCATTGTAGGTCCTATAAAAAGATGATAGGAACTGATATCACGAAGTTTGGAGCCCCTGAATTGCCCGGACCCCAGACCTGTGACCCAACCCGGCTCACCAGACCCAAGACCCGTGGTGTCACTTATGAGAACAAGTGCGAAAAAGTAAACAACTTGAAAATCTACGATTTTAGAAGACTCATAACATCATCTTGAAAAGAAACAAGACAATGAAAGTTTAAAAAGCTTTTTGTAACTGCTTTTGGTTTTAGTAGGCAAGTAGAAACAAGTTAAAAAAAAAGAAACTGAACCACTGTTTCTGGAAAGATAAATAAGAATACGTAACCCAATGCCCATGTGATGAAACATTACTTATTGTTTGTTAAATGATATATATATTTATATATATATATATATATATAACCTACTTGTCTTCTACCACGAACTCTACTCTAATCCTTGACGCCTAAGCTTCCCGAACCTCTCCGAGATCTATAGGGGGAAAAACGTAGGGCGAGAAAAGCTCAGTAGGTACAACCAAAACATAGGTTAAAGAGACTAACACCAACATTTTCAAATAAACAACCAACAAACAAACCCTAGCCCATCCATCCAACCTATGCATGCCGAAGAAGAACCTTTAGTCTAGAAAACGTACCTTGTAAAACTGGTGCTAGTCATAGCTTTTGGCCAAATCCTTTTCAAAATCAAAAGAACTTCTTTTGTTTTCATAAAAACAACATCTTTTATGCAGAGTTTTTTTTGCAAAACAATATATACTTCAAAAACATATATAGATTCACCACTAAGATTGAGTACACAATTTTGTATACCAATACCTTTCTTATATATATATATATATATATATTTATTATATATATGTTACCACTTGTTCCACAAGGCTAATGCGGAAGCCAACCAAATCTGGATATACCTCACATGCGGAGAAGTCACTAAGACAAGGTCACTAAGACATTCAACGATTTAGATATTTTATTATCATCTTTCACGTCTCTTGCGGAGCGCCACTAAGGCTTAAGTCACTAAGACAATTTGTCACCAAGACTAAAATCCATCAAACGTTTGTCACATAGACCTCTCATCTTCCACTTTAACTTTGTAGTACCTTATGCATACTCTTCCAATTACACAAACCTAAAAACAAATGCACTTTTATTCAAAAAACACCTTTTTAAAAAGCAACATATGGTTTTATGAAGAAAACATCTTTTGAAAAAAACACGATTTTATAAAACAATCTAGAAAACGGAGAATTTTAAAAAATAAGTTTTAGGATAGTGGTTCTCCCTACCTTTTTCGCTTAAAATCCTCGAGGCTTTAAGAACGGCTCTTCTCCGAATGTCTTCTAGAACTCCATGCTTTAACGTAGATTTCTTCCTCAATAATTGTTTTTGAAGAAAAGAATAAAAACAAAGAAAAAGAAAAGAAGAAGAAGAGAAAGGAGAATTTGAAGTATTTTGGGTTTCTTCTTCTTGAACTTGAAAGAGAGAACTAGAGATAAACTGAGAGAGAGAGATGAGTAGTGTGAGGATTTCCAACTAGGGTGCTGGGCATTTTTAGGGTTCGACCAGCCGCCCACCCCCCGACTCCTTATCCATCACACTTTAAAATGGGGCTGATTTTTTGTTTTTAAAACTTGTTTAATTTGAATGGTCAAGATCAAATATCAAGTGAATCCAACTGTTGTAATTATCTACTACGACTTAGAGACAAAATAGGGATAGAATTTAGGTTTTAGTAGATAATTCAAAACAAGGAGTATTTAGGATTTGGGAAATATTTTTAGATGGTTGGGATTAACTAGGATTTAGATAAACATGATTTAATGGTCGTAATTCAATACTTCTTTTCTAAGTTTGAAGATAATTATCTAACTAAAAGGATAATATAGTATTTATCTAAAATGGATAGGTGTTTATTATTTTCAAAAACCTTTAAGGATAGAGTTTTTTTTTTTAAAAAGAGTTTTTCAAAAACCCAAACACCTGATAACTAAGTGGCGCACCTATGTGTGTTGTCTACTTTTTTGTTTAATGTGTTGGGCCCACTTAGGTGCCCCACATCTAATATATATATATTTTTATATATTAACCACCTTTTTACTTTAAAATTCTAAAAATGATTATTTTCATTTCATTTTATGCATGCATAGGTCCTAGGGCAAGGTTTTTATGTTTCTACCCCACTATCTAACTAAAAATTTTTGGTCTTGAATCCAAACTATTTTATATGTTATTTTGGGCCCATGGGCTTAAAGCCCACTTCTGGGTCCAACCCAAACTATGAAAAATATAGGGTGTTACACTATCACCCCTACAAAGAATTTTGTCCCGGATACTTTTCCAGAATAGCCGACTCTAACTCCCAGGGTGCTTCTTCTGGGTTATGATGCTGCCATTGCACCTTCACATATCAGATTGTGTTCTTACGAAGTTCTTGAACCTTCGTATCTAATATACAAAGTGGTTTAACCTCATACGTAGTATCCTCACTAAGTTCTACATCCTGCCACTCGATGAAATGTGATGGGTTAGCATGATACTTTCGGAGCATAGATACATGAAAAGCATTGTGTACTCATCTAAGCTGTGATGGTAACGTTAATCGATATGCCCGCTCTCCAACTAGTTCTAGTATTTCGAACAGTCTAATATATCAAGGTGATAACTTCTTTCTCTTCTCGAATCGCTTGATTCTAGGCTTAGGACTCACTTTCAAGAATACGTGGTCGCCCACGTTAAATTCACCTGGTCCCCTCCTATTATCCACGCAGTTCTTCTGTCTACTTTGTGCTTTTCGAATTTGCTACTTGATGAGCTACACTTTCTCTGCAGTTTGTTGAATAATATCGAGTCCTAAGACGCTCTTTCTGCTCACCTCTGTCCAACACAAGGGTGTTCGACAAGGCCTCCCGTATAACACTTTGTAGGGTGCCATTCCTGAAATATCACCTATTCCTAGTTGTATATGGAAGGGGGATCAATATCTACCAATTTAAAGCTTAATACACAACGAAAGATATATGATAAGAAATTAAAACAGACAAGTATTAACTTATTCGATTCTCAAATGCGGAAATTAAGGAGAATCAAATATTTCAATCTTATACAAAAATCATTCACATGTAGATAGTAGACACAAATGATTTTTGTTGACGGGAAAAAACCTAACAGAAAAAACCCTGGGATCTAGTCCAGAAATTACCAATAAGAGTTATAAGAAATCTTACAACCGTTTACATCGACAACATGAATTTCCTCATGCAAAACTCGACCGGTCTTTCTTTATGACTCGAATCCACGAACTGCCTCTTCAATGGTGTATGTGTGCCTCCAACTCAGAATACACCAAGTCTCACACTTGTTTACTTGAATCCATAAGCTTCACTTGAACACCATCAAGTTCACAGCTCATCGGAGCTTCGCCGACGACCTCACCGGAACTCCACCGACGACTGTAAAATGCTGGAAAGTTTTTTTTTGGATTTATAAGCCCTACTAGATCTTCATGCTAGATGGATGTTCTAAACTGTTCTAGCTAAGATGAAGGTCTAACGAAAGTTAGTATAGAATAACTCTCAAGGAAGAAAGAATCTTCTCCTCACAAAAGCTTGGAAGAATCAACTATGGAAAAGATGACAAAAGCTAGTTTCTTGAATATTCCTTATTCTCTCAAAACTCCAACTATTCTTTCTTCTTCCTTCTTGGTTAACCTAGAATGTTTGTGAAAGTCTAAATGCCCTACGGTTAATGGATTTTGCCGTATGTCAATGTGACTATGGTTAAGGATCACACTATCACCTAATTAAAAATTACTAAGGTGATAAGAGTTAAACAAAAATCTCTAACTAGAGTATTGAATTATTCGATTCTTAATATGCGGAATTAAAAACAAGAATCGAATATTTCAATCTTACAACAAGTATGGAAATATGCACAAGAGATTTTGTTAACGAGGAAAACTCAAATTGGGAAAAACCCCAGGACCTAGTCCAGCAAAAATCCACTAAGAGTTATTGAAAACTTACAACCCGATTTACCACTCGATGGACACTAATTACGACTCCCTCTACGCTCCAACAGCTATGGTGTACAGTTCTTCCACAAATTTGAACTCCACGAATTTGCCTCTTAGTTGATTATCAATTCTCACGCATACAACTTGGAGTCCACTAAGCCAACGTGAACGAGTTGCGCATATAATCCGAATCCACGAACCAGCGCCTCCCGCAAATTTGATGCGTCTTTAACTAGAACTCCACAAGTCTCGCACCTTGAACCACTACTCGACTCCTCGAGTATATCACCATAAGCTTGATACTTCAAGCTCAACCACCGAAAATCCACCGGCAACAAAACTCAGGTTTTGAGTTAAAATGGGAAGTATTAAACCATGTACAACAAGCTTGGAGCTAAAGGATTAGAGTTGAAACTCTCCAATAACTTGTTGATGAATAGGGTGAATGGTTGCATAAACATTGATGGTTCAATCCTTATTTATAATAGTTAATTTTAGACATAGATCTGAAATGCACTAAGTGTGATGAGTGCATCTCTGGATGTAGATCTAGAACACACCATTAGTAATGAGTGATGTTCTTAGATCTAATCTATGACACCCTCACCCACTACAAGTTGTTTCCCACGCACACATGTTCTTCCCTAAAACATTAATGGAGAAAACAACTCATAAAGGTACTTTCCAGCTCAAGATGACAACATAGATTCGCGGATCTGGGCGGCGGTTTCGATACCATAAAAATGGTTTGTGAAAGTCTAAAATCCTTACGGTTATTAGTTGGAATAACCGTATGTCAATGTGACTAAGGTTAAGGATTGCACAATCACCAAATAAAAATAATATTGGTGATAAAGATGGAAACTAAAATCTCTAATCAAGAGTATTGACTTATTCGATTCTTTAACATGCGGAAACAAGAATCGAATATTTCAATCTCTTAATAAATATAAAGATATGCACAAGAGATTTTGTTTACGAGGAAACCCAAACTGGGAAAAACCCCGGGACCTAGTCCAGAAAAGAATCCACTAAAAGAAATGAAAACTTACAAACCGATTTACCACTCGATGGACACGAATTACGACTCCCTCTACGCTCCAACAGCTACGGTGTATAGTTCTTCAACAAATTCGAACTCCACGAATTTGCCTCTTAGTAGATGATGATGCGTCTCCAACTTGACCTCCGCAAGTCCCGCACCATGAACCAATACTTGACTCTTCAAGTATCACCACTTGCTTGACACTTTCAAGCTTCACCACCGGAATACCACCGGCACACAAAAACAGAGTTTTGGTTTAAAGTGGGAAGGATTTGAACCAAGTTCAACAAGCTTGAGAACTAAGAATTTCGAGTTTGAAAAACTCTCAAGAGCTTGTTGAGGTGAGGGGTGAATGGTTGATTGAATACTGGAGATTCAACCCCTATTTATAGTGAAGATATCCAGCTCAATCCTAGTCCAGAAAAGAATCCAAACAAGGAAAAACCCCGGGACCTAGTCCAGAAAAGAATCCACTAAAAGAAATGAAAACTTACAAACCGATTTACCACTCGATGGACACGAATTACGACTCCCTCTACGCTCCAACAGCTACGGTGTATAGTTCTTCAACAAATTCGAACTCCACGAATTTGCCTCTTAGTAGATGATGATGCGTCTCCAACTTGACCTCCGCAAGTCCCGCACCATGAACCAATACTTGACTCTTCAAGTATCACCACTTGCTTGACACTTTCAAGCTTCACCACCGGAATACCACCGGCACACAAAAACAGAGTTTTGGTTTAAAGTGGGAAGGATTTGAACCAAGTTCAACAAGCTTGAGAACTAAGAATTTCGAGTTTTAAAAACTCTCAAGAGCTTGTTGAGGTGAGGGGTGAATGGTTGATTGAATACTGGAGATTCAACCCCTATTTATAGTGAAGATGTCCAGCTCAATCCTAGTCCAGAAAAGAATCCAAACAAGGAAAAACCCCGGGACCTAGTCCAGAAAAGAATCCACTAAAAGAAATGAAAACTGGGAAACCCAAACTGGGAAAAACCCCGGGACCTAGTCCAGAANAGATTCAACCCCTATTTATAGTGAAGATGTCCAGCTCAATCCTAGACTAAATTATTAGTTCTAGGTCTAATGGTAGACACTATTATTGGGGATGAAAGATCATTCCATTGAGCCTCTCATCCCACTTAGAAATGTTTTCCCACGCTCAATTATCTCCCTGAAACAAGGCTTAGAGGGAGATGAGCAATAATATTCTAAAAAGTTACTTTACAGCTCAGAAAATTGCAGTTGCAAAAACGAATCTGGGCTATTGTTTCAAAACCAAGCCACTTAGTTTCGAAACCAACAGGTGGTTTCGAAACTGACCTGCTTTGGTTTCGAAACCAAAAAAGACCTGTGATGGTTTTTGTCTTTTAGCTTGGAAATCAACAGGTTGGTTTCGAAACCAAACTTCATCAGAAGATAGATGAGGTTTTGGTTTCGAAACCAAAATTCATCTGAAGAAATATGAGTTTTGATTTCGAAACCAACAGCTTTGGTTTCGAAACCAAACTTCATCTATCATCAGATAAAGTTTGGTTTCAAAATCAAACTGAAGTTGATTTCGAAACTAACTTTTCCCTATTAAAAAATAACCATAAATGCAGTCGGTTTCGAAACTAAGCTTCTTGGTTTCGAAACCAAAACTATCCAGATTAAGTTTTTATCTTTTAAAACACATTTTAACAAAAACAAAAGTGTGGGAAACACTCTTAACCATCTAACCACCTATGGTACTTAGTGTTCTAAGTCACTTACCATCCTAGGATGTCTTCCGGTGGTGAGTTGAGTTCTTCGGAGCCTTTGTAGATTTCTTCTCTTTCAACCGAAGTGAACAGAGACTCTCTAGACTCCAACTCAGATTTATAAGCGATCATCTTGAGTTAACTTTTGACACGAAATTCGACAAACATAAATCATGGACCTTTCAATCTCCCCGTTTGTCGATTTCGTGACAAAAACCATTATTAAGAGAAATACAAAAAATAACCCTTCCCCATTACAGCATAATTCCTCTTACAATGTACTCAAAACATAATAAAGACACACTCCCCCATAGTTATGACACCTAAACCTTAGGAGTAATCTTTCGATGATTTCCTGCAAAGAATTCAAACTCAAAACAAGATAATATAGATAAGTAAGGTTACATAATATCTTGTAATGAAAAGCACATAAAAAACAAAGGGATTTCATCCACTCCCCCTACGTATTTGAATTCTCTCCCCCATACTTAAACATACTCCTTGTTAGGTAACCATTCAGAATGATAAACACTTCCCTCCCTTTTGTCAGAAATAGATAATGGTGGGAAAAACCAAACCCTGCAAGAAGATACATTCAGGTACATATGAAGAAAGGAAATAACTGATGCTTTTACTACATAAAACTGAATCATCCATCATTTGTTCTATTGTTTCAAAAATCAGATAATAAAGTTTTAACGAGTGAAAGATGAAGTCGCAAATGAAATAAAAAGAAATGAAGTATCATTCACAACTAACAAGAAAAAAATAGCAACTAGCTATCCAACGTATCAGCACTTGAGGACTCCGCAATGATAGTAGTAGGATCATGTGGAGGAACATCTGCATCTCCATCAGAACTAGAGGATTCACCAGAGGAATCCTCATCTTCAGTGTCATCATCAGGCTCAATAGGGCGATCATGACTGGTCTTGGATCTCCCCTCTTCTGGCACAGCAGGAATGCCTTCAACCCCGACCTTTGTAGCAATGGCATTCACAACGGGCACCAACATCTTCATGTATGCAAGGATGGTGTTGGTGGTCTGTGCTTGTGCAACCCGTGCCTGTCCTCTAATCTCCCTGCGGTTATGTCTGGATGTACTAGCAAGTACAGGAGGGATCGAAGAAGAAGGCTCAGTCGGAGCAGTAGTAGGAATCCCGGACTCTGGAACAGCAGCAGGGTCAGGAGCAGGAGCTTCCACAGATTTTAGGTGTCCTGTGATGCGTTTGACCATACCAATAGAGATAGGGCCCATAGCTTCGAGAACAACCTCTTGAGTAGGAATAGCAACTCCGAAATATTGAAATATTCTCTCAATAAGCTTAGGAAAGGGAAGCAAGTGGGAATATGTGGCATACTTATTGATTGTGATCATTTGATACACAATAAAATCCGCCATCTTCAGTTTAGTCCCAGTTCCCAAATGAAACAGAAACTCAGCCATGTCGTCACTGAGTTTGCTCCGATTCCCAAAGCAAGGGAAGAGATTGGTTGCAGCAATGTTCCCTAAACCTTATAGAATAAGGTGCACCTAGAGGTAGGGAAACTTCTTCTCCACCCAAATCGTTCCCCAGCTAATTCTTCTGCAATGGTTTCGGCGCTAGGGAGATATTCCTCCTCAGTGTCAAGCTCGGGAGGGAATTGAATTGCCTCCGCATCATCCTCGAAATAGAAGAGAAAGGCAATGAGAGCACTATCCACTATAAAAGGTTTTCCACAAACTATAGTT
>MVGT01000438.1:3114966-3130756 GCA_002174775.1 Macleaya cordata | reverse complement strand
TTTTTTTTTTTTTTTTCTTCCTCTCTCTCTCTCTCTTATCTCTCCATTAATTGCTTTGAAGTTTTTGTTAGGATTGAGAGACTGAAGTAGTCCATATATAGTAATTATAATGAGGAATTGAGGATAATAATTAGACGACAGATCGATTAATTAGTAATAGTTTGTTAATGTGAATTCACCAAGTCATACAAGTCCTATATACTCATGATCATGATCATCGAGTCGCTTGTGGTTGATCGATCCTAAAACTAGCAATGATCGATATGTAATATATTATCTCTATGATTTGCAGGACATGTTTGCTGCAGGAACTGATACAACCTTCATAACCTTGGATTGGGGGATGACAGAGCTCATAATGAATCCTAAAGTTTTAGAAAAAGCACAAACTGAAGTAAGAACGATTGTTGGCGATAGAACAACCGTGTTAGAGAGTGATTTGCCTCAATTGAACTACTTGAAAGCCGTGATCAAAGAGATATTCAGAATGCATCCCCCTGCTCCAGTTTTAGTCCCAAGAGAATCCATGGAAGAAGTAACAATAGACGGCTACAACATTCCTGCCAAAACAAGGTTCTTTGTCAATGCATGGGCAATTGGGAGGGACCCAGAATCTTGGGAGAATCCTGATGTTTTTGAACCAGAGAGATTCATGGGTAGCTCTATTGATTACAAGGGCCAAGATTTTGAATTGATACCATTTGGGACTGGGAGGAGAATTTGCCCAGCCATTACATTTGGAATAGCGAGTGTAGAACTCGCTCTTGCGCAACTTCTCCACAGCTTTGATTGGGAGCTCCCACCTGGTATCAAAGCAAAGGATCTGGACATGACTGAAGCGTTTGGCATAACAATGCACAGGATATCTCATCTGATTGTGATTGCCAAACCACGCTTCCCCTAAAATAATTTAATAGTCTGTTTGGATGGGGATTCTAGAATAGGGATTCAGTTGGTTTCCCTGGTCTTTTTGACTGCCAGGAATCCCTCGAAACTTGTTTCCTAGGGAAACATGTTTTTCAGCAAATCCATCACTCTGAGTCCCACATCCCCTTAAAATTTGCAAGGATTCATATTTCTAAGGATTCTTTTATGGTTGCCAAACAAACCAAGGGATTCATATTTTCTAAAATTCATGTTTCCAAGGACTCATTAATCCTTTGGGAAACATGAATTCTGTATCGAAACACACTATAATTGTACTCGTAGTTTTAGCTTCTTTAATTATTTTGGTTGTGATCATCAGTATAATTTGTATTAATTAGACTTGGATTAATATGTAGTGAGTTTGGTTATTGTGGATGAAGTTTATTAGATTGAATCTTATGTTAATTGGATGCAAAAAAAAAAAAAATTTATTTTCTTGTGAAATGATATTTAAAAAAAAATAAGTTAACGACTGTTAAGATCAAATAATGATGGAATTAGGCAAATTTAAATTAAGGTCTAAATCGACTTTCAGTGCTAAAGATACAATGGTAAGTTTTGTAAATTGGGAAAAAGGTTAAAACTTTAAATCTTACAAATGTAATAGTTTAAATAGAAGTAAAAAAAAAATTAAAAAAAGGTTTGTAAAGTTGCGTTTTTTTAGTGAATGGGCCGATATGGGCCTTTCACTACCCTGAGAAATAGACATTTGGCCAATTGGGTGTCCCAATTAACTACGACAGAATTGCCAAAAATCAACGCCAGAAAAAACTTTTGCGACGTCTAAGCGGTGGCAAATTCACAAAAGATTCAACTGTTGCATATTTGCAACGGTTTCTAGCCGTTGCAACTATGTGTGACTTCTGAGTTGGAAATATTTGAAACTTTGCAATGGCTGTGAATTGTAGCTATTTGTAACTACGATGGTCGTGAATTGTAGCTANCTGTTGCTAAATAAATTGCTAAAAATATGGAGGCCAATTTTCACCACGGCTTTAACCGTTGCTATTTGGATTTTTGGGTAGTAATACAAAATTTATTATCTTCATAAAAAAAAAAAAAATTTATTATATATACTAGATTATACACGCTGCATGTACCAAAATTTTCAAGAAGGGGCGGCTTGATGTTAGCAGGACCCATTTCAATTTTCAAAGAAGCACTGGAGGGTATAGTGGATGCAGCCAAGGAGAATGGCCAAGCCCAACTCAAGTTTGAAAAGGCTGAATATTAGTTTGGGGAGGCTCAGTCCATATTGATCATCTATAAAACCCAAACGAGTTCTAGTAGATTCTTTACTAATAGCTAGGATATTTGTACACTCTTATTCATCAAAGTTGATTGGAAATCAATGGTCAAAAAAGATGTCTAAAACTTATAGATTATTAAGGGTTGATTTATAGGGGTTTTGAAGTTTTATAACGGGCAGATTTTCATATATAATAACCAATATGGTGAGGAGAACATCTTCACTACAAATTAGTCCTAAGATTATCTCAATCTGGGAGTAGAGCCATGGGTAATGCATAGGTCATTTGATCCTTACTCTACAATATTATTTCTAAGATTAAGGGGTAGTTATATGGATCTACAGGCCATCAATCAACATTAACATTTTCTTTTCATATTTTTCTCCCATCATATCTAAAATTTATTCATCACTGTGTACATCATCCTTATCAAAAATCATTTTATGCATTATAAAACTTTGAACCTTTTCATTTATATGGTAAAATGTTGAACCATCCATTTTACTATTAAATTTTTTCAACTGTAATTTCAAGGGGTTAGAAGTTGTTTAACAATATGGTTTTATTGTGATGATTATCTATCAAATAATACCTTTTGGACCGACCATTTTACAAAAGTGGTGCCCAATACTTATGTGGCATCCTACCATCACTTTCCCCTCCCAAAAGTGTTTTGAAGGGATTTCTAACCTACATGGCAGTGGGATTAACCATGCCACATAAGCATCAGACACCATTTTTGTAAAATGGTTGGCTCACACAGCACTACTGATTATCTATAAGGTGAGAAGATCATCTCATTTAAAATCGGTCTTTGGACCATTTCTATGTAGACCACAACAAACCGTACATGGTGCAATTCATAGTAGATTTTAACACTTGAAAAGAGTCGTGATTCACGAGGACGGTGGAATTCACCCACACCGTCCATTACAGCGTGCTGTACAAATTGATATAAGTTTGGCATTTTCCAAAGTGTACTCGGTGTAGCATTACATTACATTATTCTTCAATGTACTATCCAACTTAGTTATGATTATAATACATGTCTTATGTTTTATATAGATAATGGATCGGAGTACATTGGTTAGGAGTACATCGAGTATACATTGGCCTATGAGACCCACTTAAAGATGAATTAGGGGCTCGTTTTAAGTTATGATATTCTCTCCATCATGTTGATCATCTTCACAAAAAATTAGCCGAATCTAAAACTTGTAACCCTATCATCCGTGACTGGAAATCACTGAAAATCAACGGTGCTTGAGCTATTCAAACACCGTTGATTTTTAGTGATTTCCAATCACCGGATGATAAGGTTACAAGTTTTAAAATGGACTAATCTTTTGTGAAGATGATCAACATGATGGAGAGAATATCCTAACTTAAAATAAGCCCTTGATTCATCTCTAAGTGGGCCCCACAAGCCAATGTATACTCAATATACTCCTAACCAATGTACTCTGATCCACTCTCTTTTATATATAAGTGTAATCTGATTTTTTTGTTTTTGGTTTTTTTGGAGAGGGAGGTTATTGCATCCCCTCTTAGAACGCCCCCTTATAACACTCCCGCCTGTAGGGCCCACATACGATTCATCTAGGGGGTAATTTTTTAGAGGATGTTCTCCTTGCTATGTATATGGTCATATTAAAAAATTAATTTGTTCTAAAACTTCTAACCCTATCAAAAGTTGATCGTAAAATCAACCGTCCATTACATTAAAGACAAAAAACTTTTTAACTGTATCAATTTTTTATGCATATACAAATTTTAGAATTAACTAATTTTTTGTGAGAATGAGGTATATGGTTAGAAGAACATTTTCATCAAATCTTAACCATTAGATCGTTTCTATGTAGACCCCACAATGCAAAGTCATCCGTGGGATAGGGAGTGAGAGAGGATATTAGGGCCAGGGATTTGGACTAATAAAATGGTAGGTGGAAATAATAGAGTTAAAACCGTACGTAGAGGTAAGTCTGCAAGAAGCACGGTGAATTTGATTCGAAATCCAACTAGGAAACCGCACAAATAATACAAAAATCTCCAGAGATTCACTAAAGAACAAACTTCAAAAAAGGACAATCCACTCACAATCAGAGCTTTGGGTTTATAAAACAGAACAGAATATATGGAAACGTGAAAGCGTCATAGCTAATTTTAATCGTTGCCAGTAAAAACGAGGGCACCTCCTCGTTTATAAAATGGATGGGCATGGGCTAATTGGCTATCCAGTATCGAGTATCCACCACCACCACAAATCAAATAAGAACAATAATTCAAGAAAACTCCATCTCTAATAATGGCTCCCTTTCAATGGCTCAAAGAAGCCATAACTCCATTATTACAAACCAACCTTCCTTCTTCCTTTCTCGCCATAGTTTTTCTTATCCTACTACTAGTACTGAATTATCTTCTCAAGCAGAAGAACCCAAAAAAACAGTCCTACAATCTCCCACCAAGTCCTCCAAAGCTACCAATTATAGGCAACCTTCACCAGCTTGGAAATCTACCCCACCTCTCTCTCCGCCGCTTGTCCGACAAATTTGGCCCCATAATTCACCTACAACTTGGTGAGATTCCAACTGTTGTCGTTTCATCAGCTAGATTGGCAAAGGAAGTTTTGAAGACCCATGACCTTGCTATTTCAAGCCGACCCCGAATCTATGGCGCCAAATACCTCTTCTACAATTGTACTGATATTGCTTTCTCCCCATATGGCGCTTACTGGAGGCACATCCGGAAGATTTGCATACTTGAGCTTCTAAGTGCCAAACGGGTTCAATCTTACAGCTATGTAAGAGAAGAAGAGGTTGAACGTCTGATTCGTCGCATTGCGGATCAGTCGTATAAAAAAAATAATGTCGACCTTAGCAAGATGCTGGGACTCTACGCGAACGATGTTGTCTGCAGGTCATCCTTTGGAAGAGATTTCTCTGAAGGAGGAGAATATGATAAACATGGGTTCCAAAAGATGCTTGAAGAATACCAAGCGTTACTAGGAGGGTTTAGTTTAGGAGATTACTTCCCCTCCATGGAGTGGATACATTCTATAACCGGCATTAAATCTAGACTAGTTAACACCACCGGACGCTTCGATCGTTTCTTTGATGAAATTATTGAAGAACATCGGAATTCTAAGAAAGCAGGAAAAGGGGATCACAAGGATATTGTTGATGTTCTGCTCAATATAAAAAAGGATGACGAGAATCTCACCATGGATAACATCAAGGCTGTCATCTTGGTATGTTTTTTTTTTTTTTTNACTCAATATACTCCTAACCAATGTACTCTGATCCACTCTCTTTTATATATAAGTGTAATCTGATTTTTTTGTTTTTGGTTTTTTTGGAGAGGGAGGTTATTGCATCCCCTCTTAGAACGCCCCCTTATAACACTCCCGCCTGTAGGGCCCACATACGATTCATCTAGGGGGTAATTTTTTAGAGGATGTTCTCCTTGCTATGTATATGGTCATATTAAAAAATTAATTTGTTCTAAAACTTCTAACCCTATCAAATAAGCCTTTAAAAATTAGTAATTATTTGGTAATTATTTAATGGGTCAAATAGTGACAAATTTTTAAGGACTAATTTGTAGGGGTTAGAAGTTTTAGACCGAGCTGATTTTTCAATATGATGAGATACATAGTGAGAAAAATATCCTCTAAAAAATCAGCCCCTAGCTGCATCGCATGTGGACCCCACAAGCAGGCGTTCTAAGAGGAGGTGCAATAACCTCCCTGTTTTTTGGGTGGTAACACGTGAATGGAGCCCACCTGCTAGTGGTCCCTTAGAGAGAGCACATGAAATTGGTGCATGAAAATGATTATTTTTTAATTTAATTAATTTAAATATGAATCTCCATTGTGAGATTTGATATCATAACCAACAAATTGATAACTATGTTTTCAACCACTCTAACAAATGGTCTTCTACTGCATGAAAAATGAAATGAAAGACTAGTAGTGACCCTCGTATAAGAATTGCTCTCCGGAAGAAACACTCTAATGGCTTCCCTCCAGCAATGGTGCAAGGAAGCTATATAACACCCTTACAATCAAACCTTCCTATCACACTCTTCCTTGCTACAATTTTGCTTCTAGTAAAATTGATAATCCATTATTTTTATGGAAGGAAAGAGGGTCAATATCATTTTTTTTTTTTGAAGCAAGGCCCATATCAATTAATTTAGTAAGAGGGATATTGCAACATACCTTATTGCAACACTATTGCAGCATATATTTTGTGGGGCTTATATGGAGATGATTTAAGGTCTGATGTTTTGTGAAGATGTTCTCCTCACTATTTAGATCATCATATCCAAAAATCAACTTATTCGGACAATTCTAAAAGCTCTACCCTAATCAAAAGTTCACTTAGAATAAACGGTCTTNCATCGTTATTTTTACATTAGTTGTGGGGCCCACATGGTGAGGAACCAATAGCTAATTTTTTGTGAGAATGATCTACAAGATGAGTAGAACATCCTTACTAAAAATCAATTCATTCTAAGATTTTTAACCTCATCAAAAATTAATGGGAAGTTGATTATAAATTAACGGTGAACAATGAACGATGAGAAAAAAAAAAGTCAATTTTTAATGGGACTACCAGCCCTTAGATCAATAGCATGTGGGCCCCACATGCCACTGTACATAGAAAATGTACAAATAACACTGTACTCTGATCTGGACTCTTAATTAAAAAAGACTTTTATTTCAAAATGGACGTCTCGATCTTAAATTTCTTTTTGTGTTTTTAGCATTTTGTTCTTTTTAGCGTTTTGTTCTTTTTGTTTTTAGCTTTTTGTTCTTTTATTTATATTATTAATTAAAAAGACTTTTATTTATAATATTTATAATATTAGCGTTTTGTACTGATCTTCTTTCTGTTCAATTTGTTAGTAGGAATGCAAATAAAGCAGCTCATAAGCTTGCAAGGTCTTCGATCTTAGATCGTACTTCTACTGAGTGAATTTATTCAACTCCTACTTGTATTGCAGAGATGATTCAAAAAGATATTTCTGTTGTTTCTGATAATCGTTAATGGATATTTATCATTTTGCCTCAAAAAAATAAAAAATAAAAACCAAACCCAATTGCACCCCTCCAGTGCTCAAAACAACCCCCACTTAAAACCTAATCGAAAACAAATAAACCCTCAAAAAGATACCCACTTAGAAATTTAAAATATAAGTCTTTCTTAATAAGTTATATAGATAACATTGCTTAAAACGTTGAATTTATAGGTAATAGTGACCGCCAAGTCTCATAATTTCAAAAAAATCAACTTATGAAATGATAGTAAATAATTCAATTTTGTTTGATTAAGTTTCGATAATAAATGTTTTTCATTTTCTGGTAGTATTCGAGGGACATGTTGGCCATTAGTTTTTTTTTTGTTTTTTTGGAGGGTAAGGTTTACCCTCAACCATAGATCAAGAAATACATTGTAGATAGGATTTACCCTCCTTTTTTTTTTTTTTTCTAATAAGAAAGCAGCAGAGAAGATTTTATTAAGAAAGAAGAGAATTTACAAGAAGAGAAAGAATATACAAAGAAAATGACAGCAAGAGGAACGAAGATTGGGTAATTCGACTAACAGTACTGGCATATATCTTAACTAGGTTGACACATATACTCTAATGCTACTACACTACTAGAAATTAAAAGAGCATCGATCCCGGTTAAATATACAATTAATAATCCCAGTTAAATTTTACAAAGAAAATTTACCCTCGACTACCTCCTTATCATCAGAAACAATTTTCTTCAAATCCTCTACAAATGAACTTATAGTCTGTTTGGACAAAGGATTTGAGGGATGGATTTTGTAGGGACTAGGGATTTGGTGGAAAAATCATGTTATATTTTTCTTCAAAATCCCTAGTCCCTACAAAATCCCTCCCTAAAATCCTTTGTCCAAACAGACTATTAGAACATTAATTTCAACAAAATCAGCAAACGCAGTGATACAAATTACTGGCAAGGTGCGATCAGCATACCCCTATTTGTCTCATGCACGATAAATATGCTGAATAGATAAATCCTCAAACCCATTTCAAGGTAATTAAGGGTGGATACGTGAGTTGATGGGCTTCTCATGATTCGTACGTAGCTAGGTTATTACAATTTCCTGTCACTTCCACCTTTGATTTTGATATTTTCCTTATTTATAAAGCGAGAATAGCAGATTTTTGTCATATTTTTGTAATGACAAATTATTGTTGCTGATAAAGAAATAAAATGCCTGAATACTCACTATAAATAGCTAAATCGATCAGCTATCACCATATTCGCCACAGCAAGGACAACAAGAAACTGTTAAATTATGGTTAATTAAAGAAGGAAGCCATGATACCCTCACACACAGACGACCTTATTCCTTTCTCTGCTCTTTTCCACTCATCTTCCTCAATTTTATTTCTTCTACTTCTAGTACTAATACCAGCAGTAGTACTGTTTTTTATCCTTCCATTACTAATTAGTACTGCTAGAAACAGATCAAGGAATAATATCAGCACCAGCCAAGCAGCTGCAGGCAAAACAAAACAATATTAAAATCTTCCACCAGGTCCTCCAAAGCTACCAATTATAGGAAACCTTCACCAACTTGGTGATCAACCACACCGGCCTCTCTCTTCGCCGCTTGTGCCAAAAGTATGGTCCTAATATAATTCACCTCCAACTAGGTGAGGTCCCAACCGTGGTGGTTTCATCAACTAGATTGGCAAAAGAAGTTTTGAAGAAGACCCATGATCTTGCTCTTGCAAACCGACCCCAGCTCTTCGGAGCTAAATACCTCATGTATAATTGCACTGATATAGGCTACTCCCCGTATGGTGCTTATTGGAGGCACATCCGTAAGATCTGCACGCTTGAGCTCCTCAGCGCCAAACGGGTCCAATCTTTTAGCTTCATTAGAGAAGATCTGAGGTTGGGGGTATGATTCGTCGCATTGCCCAGTCATACCCAGGCACCACAAACCTTAGCAAGGTGCTGGCACTCTATGCGAACAACGTGGTCTGCAGGGCAGCCACAGGAAGAGATTTCTCAGGAGGTAAAGAAAATGATCAACAATATGGGTTCCAAAAGTTGTTGGAGGAGTTCCAAGTGTTGCTGGGAGGATCGATTTAGTTTGGGAGATTACTTCCCTTCCATGGAGTACTGGGTAAACACTATAACCGGCACTAAATCTAGACTAGTTAACACCAGTGAAGGCTTCAATCGTTTCTTCGATGAGGTTATCAAGGAACATCAAAATTCTAAGAAATCAAAAGAGGATCATAAGGATCTTGTTGATGTTCTGCTCGATATACAGAACGACGACGAGAATCTCACCATGGATAACGTCAAGGCTGTCATCTTGGTTTGTTTCTCTCTCTCTCTCTCTCTCTCTCTCTAGCTCTCTGATATTCAATTATTGCATTAGAGTTTCAGTTAGCTAGGATGAATTCAAGTCTAACTAGATTAGCAATTTATCATATTAATTATCTGATCAGTGAATTCAAGAAGTCATGAATCTCATGATATGAGTCCTAGCACCTAGTTCTTTTTTACTTTTCCTCTTCGTGCTAGAAAAGGTATTTTAAAACTTGACATATTTTAGGATCCCCTACTCTGATAGAACAACCAATTTCTCTAAAAACTCAAATTTGTAGAAGAGAGTTGTTAATATTATATTTATGTGATTCTGAAATAGTTCGCCTATTGTCTCTGTTACGAGCAGACGAGCTCATCATCAACCCGTTGTGATCATCAATTAAATTAACTAGCTAGCAATTATGATATAGGTATATATTAATGTCTTTATGATGATTTGCAGGATATGTTTGCCGGTGGAACTGATACAACCTTCGCAACCTTGGATTGGGGGATGACAGAGCTCGTAACAAACCCAAGAGTCATGGAAAAAGCACAAAATGAAATTAGAACCATTGTTGGAGATAGAAAAACTGTGTTGGAGAGTGATCTGCCTCAAATGCACTACTTGAAAGCTGTGATCAAAGAGACCTTCCGAATGCATCCTCCTGCTACTGTACTGATGCCAAGAGAATCCATGGAAGATATAACAATAGACGGGTACAACATCCCCGCCAAAACAAGGTTCACTGTCAATGCCTGGGCAATTGGGAGGGACCCAGAGTGTTGGGAGAATCCGAACGTCTTTGAACCAGAGCGATTCATGAGTAGCACTTTGGATTACAAGGGACTAGATTTTGAATTCATTCCTTTTGGATCTGGAAGGAGAATGTGCCCTGCCCTTACATTTGGAGTAGCAGGTATAGAGCTCTCTATTGCTCAACTTCTCCACAGTTTTGACTGGGAGCTTCCACATAGTATCAGAGCTGAGGATCTAGATATGACAGAAGTATTTGGCATCACAATGCATAGGATATCTCATTTGATTTTGATTGCCAAACCACGCTTCCACTAAAATAATCTAATATGTATTATATCTTAATCTACTTTGTTATGGAGTCAAATTAATTAAAGGGCTGTGCTTTTGTTAATTTGGGTGTACTATGATGTAGAAAAATAATTAATGTACTTTTTATTGATCATAATAATAAATTAATTAAGGCGTCGTTTGGTATGAAATAATGTAATGTCGTTTTAATTATAAATAATTCAAAGGAATGGAATATTGTGCTCTTTTTATTGATAAATAATAAATTTAAGTGTTAAAATTTGTGAAATAGTTTTTTTTGGGTAAATTGTATTGTCTTAGTGGTTTTGATTTCAGATAAAAGTGAAGAAGAAACTAACTAATAAAAACCAATATATATATTATTTTAAGAGGAAATACATATCTGACAGTGATTTTACAAAATGAATTAATTAAGCTTGACCAATTAAAGACCATCAAAGAGAATATGTAACGGACGAATTGGCATGCCTCAATATATGTTTACAAGTCTCTTTGCACGTGCGGTATATATGTTTTTTTACATTAGATTTGTTCTTTAATTAGCTCAATTTATGCTTAAAAAATAAGTTAGAAAGACAACACTTTATTTATTAACACACTTACTCTTATATCGACTACATCGTTGTGCTGGTTCACATGGAGACCAACAGAAGGCTAATGTTGATCTACATTTTCACAAAATCGTGAAAAATCAGCAAGGAGACAGAGAGGAACAGAGAAAATTGGGGCCAGAGGATTTGGACTCTACCTACGGGGAATAGAGGTATTAACCTACAATGCAATACCTACTAAAGGTATGTTTAAAGGCCTATAAACACCGAAAAATGATGTTCATGCATGATAATAGAACTACGTAAACCAAACAAATGTCAGACAGCAACGGTGTTGGACCGTGGTATTGCAATTAGCAACAGTTAAAACCGTTGCAAAAAGTTGCGTTTCAAATATTATGCAATGCAATGGCTCAGAATCGTTGCAAATTGGTTTAGCAATGGTTCTGCATCAAGTCGCGATTAACACGATTATTAGTCATCTGCAAATGATGATTATAGAAACAGTTAGCAGCCACTGGAAAAACAAGTTAAAGGAACGTTTTCTAACCGTTTCAAATATGTTAAAGCTAGCACTGATTTAAATCCGTCGCAGTGGTAATAAAGCAACGGATTGCAGCCGTTATTTGGGTCAACAAAAAAAGTTATTCATTTATTTCAAGGTTAATTTTAAATCTAAATCCACATCAAATACCACTCATACAAGAGAATCCTCACAATTATATTCAAAGGAATATAATTTAAAAATAGGCCCCATATTTCCACCACCATTACATTTCTTAATCTTTCAAGCAATAGACAAGAACAAAAGAGCATCCACAACCCTTACTAATACTAAACCTAAATCAAAATTGATTGAAAATCAAAGTGAATGAACGATCATTCTAAAATAACTTGTAGTCTCCTAAAATTTTTAACTCCCTCATCATGTAGATGAATATGTTAGAAATTTTAGAATTAGCTGATTTTTTTACAAGAGTGATATACATGGTAAAGAGAATATTGTGACCAAAAGGTAGCGTTAGATCATCTACATATAAACTCCATATGATTCTGTAAATATTCCCCTTAAAAAATCACACGCCAACATACAATCTAATACAGCTACAATACTCGTAAACAACCTTTTCAGAAAACTCATGTAATGTTATCTTGGGTAAAATACTAAATTGGCAAGAGAGTATAAATCATAGCCAAGCATAATTTACTTATTATTCATTGGGATATGATAACATGCATTACTTGAACCGTTGAAAGAAAAATTGTTAGGCGTTGCTAAATTAGCATATTAGTGTAGAAACATAGATTTAACAACAATAAACTTTACCAACTAAGCTACGGAAATGATGAACCTCTAAATTAAGAAAATTTAGATTTCAAAGATTTATGATGAGCAAACATATTTTACCATTGCATGAAGGAAGTAATTTGTAAGGGCAAGTACTATGATATCCCCCACATTTTAGTGTAATATGTCTCAAATGGTAGTTAGAGGGAGGGGCAAGTACTAAGGTTGAGGCACCAAAATCTTGGGCAGCGATAGACGGGGTAAAGGGCGACAGAGGGTATAATAAGTTTCACAGTCTAAAACTTCTAAACTCATAAAAAATTGACCCTTTTCCTCACCGTTTTTCTCACCATTAACTTTCATTTAACTTTTGATCAACTTTTGAAAGGGTTTGAAGTTTTATAATGGAATGATTTTTTGTGAGGATGATCTACATGGTGAGGAGAATAACCTCACCAAATATAAACTGTTGGATCATATCCAAGTAGGCCCTACAAGTTTGGTATTTCGAAACACTTAAAAACTTTCATACAATAAAAATAACTTTGAAAAAAAATTTAAAAAACCAAAAAAAAGGATGCGTGAAAAAAAAAACGTACAAATAGTGATGATAATGGTAATTCGAGGAGAAAAGTGTCCCACTTCACTCCCTTTGTCGCATTTTACTCTATCTAGCGCCCTCTAATCCCTTTGTCGAGCCCTCTTTCTTCTATTCTCATCCCCAAATATAGGTAGATTTGAGTCTAAGGGCAAGTGTTATGGACACCTCAAACAAGCAAAAAAAGTATTTTTTGAGGTTAGAGCAAGTACCATGGACACCCCAAACAACCAAACTCCTCTTCAGTCCTAGATTTGGGGCTGGAGCAAGGGTTTGTGCCGCACAACACAATCTCTGCCTCCTCTCAAATTCCATTATAGTGAGAAAGAGAGAATGAAGATGAACAGGTTCAAAGAGGAGAGAGAGAGTATGGGATTATTATTATTACCTCAACAAAATGATGGAACTTAACATGCAAAAGAGAATTTGAAGACCAAAATTAATCCACGGCAGAATCTGTGTCGCCCTACATATTTTTCCATGAAACTTGAACTCCCTCAATCCCTTAAACCCCTACTTCAAACAACAACTTAAATAAGAGTTTATCATGGCACTTGTCCTAAGAAACTGAGTTTGAGGGATAACTCCCACCTTAGTATTTAACTTATCCCTCAATCCTCTTTAATATAGAGGTTTGAGGCCTCTATAGTACTTGCCCTAATATAGGTATGCAAGGTGCAAAAGGGAAGAAGTACTTAAATTGTCGGGGTGCGTAAGAGATCATCCCATGTCCAAGTTTCAGACGAAACTTAAGCCCAAGCCCAAGTTTACGCACAACACAGCTTGGGGCTTAATATGCTAGCTCACTGCTCAACCCAGGCCCAGTGCCCCTATCGATCACCTTTGTGAACTCAAAGCAAAAGTTGACCAACTTTCATGTGTAGAGCAAACTATACATGGTTGTAAGTCAAATCAAACTGTACATGGTTGGCTTCAATTTTGCAGACATAGATGACAGTCTAATAATTGAGTATCATGTGCTGCACGTGCATCTGTCAAATATTGAGTATCATCTGTCAAATCCCTTGATCACGAGGCCCTAATGGTATTCGTTTTATCGCACTTAGGGATCCATTGAGGATGGCTATTTTGTTTAACATTTTAACGCCCAACACTCCTCCAACTTGTATTTGTGATAATCCGAAGATGTGAGGCTAATTTCCTCACCATATAAATTATCTTCGTACCAACATCTAGTTCACTAATTTTAATTCAATCAAAAAATTATTAAAATTTAATTATATAAAATGAATGATACAACGTTTGATAAATAATATAATTTTTCGTGATAATAATTTATATAGTTAGAACATCATTCTCATCATAAACCTTAGCTTGGGTCAAACTTAAATATTCATTTGATCAAAGATTAGTTTTGGGGGAGGATATATAAGGTTAGGCCCCTCATGATAATAAAATATGAATTCTTTTTTCTTTATTCATTAACTCGAAAACGATGTGCTATATTACGACTTTTTTTTAGTGCTTTCTTTGTTTATTTTTTTTTTTTTTTGATTTTGAAGTTATAATATATCTGGTTGCGTCTTGGGGTGTTTGTTTGCTGACCCCCATCATGTGTTACATATTTTAGTTTTGTGAAACGTGCCAACGTGGGTTTCTAATTGTTGAGCTCCCTCAACCTCCAACGTTGAAATATTAACAAAACGTTTTATTAAATGCTACCACCATGTATATACATCACTCAAAATCGTCATAACCATCACATATACTTACGACTCTTACCGTATGTAAGCTCCGGGTCTCATCGAGAACCGATATAAATTTAGGTTGTCGAAACAACCAAATCTAAGAAATCCTTAGACAATTGAGACCCTTGTGTGTCTTTAAAGGAGTTTAGGACAACTGAGCTAGTTGTTCACATGGAGATTGGAATATTACCTACTGTCGTGGCACCATTTTCCAAGTTCCGTCGCGATTTGTCCGTTTTTGTAGGGCTTAAATATATAATAAAGTTTTTTTTGACCCACTCTTATGTGCCAGGTGGAATTCATTAATAACTGAAAACTGGAATACTCCAAGGCACGTATAAATGCAATCTTTTAAGAGATGTTTCTCCCCTTCCGGTAGAAACCGTGATGTCACTCTGAGGTGAAAAAGAAAATCTCTCTCAGGATACAATGGAGGTCGTTTGATTCAATGTGTGACTAATTGATCAAACCAAAGAATACACTCTAAAAGTGAGACTGATGATGCCTAATACGAGATGAAGAAAATACGAATTTTTGTTGTGTCTTAGGAAGGGGTTGAGGGTCGTATTTATAGCTTCAGTACTTTTCTCCTATCAGTTGTTTCCAACTTATATAAGAGCATTTCCAATGCAATGTGGATGTGGTAAAATAAGACTGCCACATAGGAAAAATACACATCTTTCCATAAAAAACTCTTTAAATGCTAATGTGAACATACAATTTTAAGTTAAGTTGGCAATGAAATGAAAAGCTATTGGTAGAATGGAAAGACACTAGTGTAAAAAACGAGGACATTGTGAAGTTGAATGCCTAATTCTTTCAAATTCTAGACATTCAACTTCACAATGTCCTCGTTTTTCACATCCATTCCACCAATAGTATTCCATTCCATTGCCAACTCAATTTAAAAGTGTGTCTTCACATTAATATTTGAGGAGTTTTTTTTTGAGAAATGTGTATTTTTCCTATGTGGGCAGTCTTATTTTACCACATCCACATTGCATTGGAGATGTTCGAGGACCAAAAAAAATT
>MVGT01000438.1:3084826-3114956 GCA_002174775.1 Macleaya cordata | reverse complement strand
AAATGATCAGTTAAAGTTTGAGGGAAAAAGCAGTACTCTGGAATCTGGATGCCGAGGCGCCAAATTTCCTCCACTCAACAGTAAAAGGTTTCCCACTTTCTATCTAATCACAGCTTTACCCTATAACTTTTTTTTTTTTGATCGGATTCCCTTGCTTGCTCCCTTTCTCTCTCTACAAATTAACACTGAAACTGATCCGGCATTAAACCTTGATCTCTGTTTCTTCTTCTCCTCTGCAGTATTGATGAAGACCGAGAAGAATATGATGTAGTACTAAAAAAAAAAACCAAAGAAATGGAGAAAGTATTGAAGAAGTCCAATGGTTCCTTTCGAATCAAGCAAACTGAGAAAATTCCCATCTAAAGTTTTCTTCTTATTAAGGTATAGTTTTGAATACTCCGATCTGGAAGGAATTAGGACGCGGTTTCAGATTCAGTGTTAGACACTTCTGCTGTAATTTCTTCTGCTCAAATGGCTGCGTTGTTACTGGATTTTTCTTTTTATAGAGAGAGAAAAGTTCAAAGCTTGTGAAGAGTTTTTAGTTGACTGTCATTTCTAAGTTGCTTGCATGTCAAGATTATTTTTTTCTTCTTCTTGGTTTACATTTTATCTTTTCTTTTAATATTTTTTTGGCTTTGCGTGATTGTCTTGTAGAAGCCATCTGGCGTTAGTTTTCAAGCCCTAATTTTGGATTCTTTTGGTGTTGTTTATCTCGTGTATTCTTTCTATTGTTAGGTAGAGTAAATGATAGACAGCAAATCTGATCTCGAATGATCATCGCAACGTCGGTCGTGACGGTCGTTGGTGTTCCTTTACCCAGTCTTCCTTAGCCGCAGTTTCGTTTTTGGAAAGAAAATCTCATTTTTTCCTGGAATCTTCTTTTGCTTATACTGACAGATCCTTTTTATTGATCCAGAGACCCAAAAAAAAAAAAAAAATTCTGTTCAATTTTAGGGTTTCTTATTAAAGGTGTTTGATTTGTGCTTTTTTGAAGGAGAACCTATTTGGGTATTGTAGGATCTCTGTAAATTGTTGAGTCAATGGGAGCTAAAACTTCAAGGGACATAAGTTACCACGAGCCTCCATCATTCTGTTCTAGTTCTAGTTCTTCCTCTTGGGATCGTCAACATGAGTATTCTCAATCTCCATATGTTCAGCAAGACCAAAACTACCCGCCTCAGAGCAACTACGAAACGCCGCCACCGCAGACTTATCCATATCCACCACGGCAGACTTCTGCATGTCCACCACTAGACTTCTGTAATCGGGCACGGGTTACTCAGAAGAAGTTGGATAGGAGGTATTCAAGAATAGCTGATAATTACAATTCCTTGGACGAGGTAATTAGTCCATTATAAGATCTTTAAATCTGTATTTGATGCCTTTGACATCTTAGATTGGAGGGAAAATTGGTAGCACAAGACCGGCGAAAAATCCAAATAATATTGTTATAGTTTGAATTGATTATAATTTCTGTATAGCATAAAGAACTACAACCCACATCTATCACTTTTTGGAACTTTTCTGTAAATGGTAACTGTACCAGGACCTTCATCATTTTGAAACAATAACTTATGTTGTTTCCACTCCTAAGGTTGTTGTTCAGTTTGGTTCTTCTGTTTTTGTCCCAAGGACTTTGACATGGTTTCTATCAGTAACTGTTTGTTTGGTTCTTGTTTGCCTTCCGCTATTACTTGGACGCTCTGGAAAGAGCAAAATGATAATTTTCAGGATCATGCAAACTTGGAAAAGAAGATTAGTTTGAATGTTAAAGCTAAGTTATTTCTTTGGGCATCTCCTTTTCCATGCCTTAATGGAATTAAATTTCGGGGACATCGTGTTCAAATGGGAGGAAATTGTTGTAGGCGATTAGCTTCCTTTCTTTCTGTTTCACCTGTTGGCTTGTACATTTCTTATGCCCATATTGTATATTCCTGCTTCTTTTCTTCAATAAATTTGTTTTGCCGATCAATAGAAATAAAAATAATAATTGCGCATGATAATGGTGTATGGAGTGGATTCAGTGGAATAGAGAAAAGCTAGAAGTAAAGCAAGGATTCAGCATATTGGATGGGATATTTGTGTTCATATCTGTATTTTGGATTTCTGAGATTTGCATTACTGTTTGTCACCAGCATCTGGATTTGATTCTATTATTAAGTTGTCATCCAAGATTATAAATGATGTATGTTCTCCACAGGTCACTGAAGCTCTTGCACGTGCTGGCCTTGAGTCTTCTAATCTGATTGTTGGTATTGATTTCACAAAGAGCAATGAGTGGACAGGTTCGGCTTAATCTGGCTGCTTAGAACTTCCTTATGAGTTTAGTTATTTAGTGCGATACTGTGGTATGCTGACTTGCTTTGAAAATTAGGTAAAATCTCATTTGGCCGGCGAAGTTTGCATCACATTGGAGACATTCAAAATCCGTATGAACAAGCAATCTCAATTATTGGAAGAACCTTATCCGCTTTTGATGAGGATAACAGGATACCCTGTTTCGGATTTGGAGATGGTATTCTCTTCTGAAGTGTGTTTTTCAGTGAATTCCCTTGGGACATATTTTCTGGATTATGGAGGATGATATATATCTGTTCTATGTTCTTGCAGCATTAACACACGATCAAGATGTCTTCAGTTTCTTTCCAGACGACAGACTCTGTAATGGATTTGAGGAAGCATTGGCACGATATCGAGAAATACTCCCTCATTTACGATTGGCAGGTTGGCATTTTCATTTTCTTTATCAGTTTATTTTCAATGAGTCACTTATTATTTTGTGAAGCATTTCGCAAACCCTGGGTACTTGGTTCTAAGGTCTCGTTGTTTTCTATTTTCCTTTGGCAGGACCAACATCATTTGCCCCTATTATTGAAATGGCTATGACTATTGTTGAGGAAAGTGGTGGCCAGTACCATGTATTGGTGATTATTGCTGATGGGCAGGTACCTATCGGATTTATAAGCCTATATAAATACGTAGGCAGTAGGCTTGATTTTAATCCTAGATTAATTAGAAACTCTGCTTGGGAAATGTTGGTTCTTGAACTATGAGAAGATGTATGGTTTGTACATTATGAGCTACTTGCAGGTTATATCCTCATGTTGATTCTTACGTCAATACTAGTTTTTTTCTGATTGAAGGGTACATTTTGGCTACCTAAGTGTAGATCATCCTAACATCACTTTTTGTGGGATCAGTCGCCCTGTAGAATGCACGTAATTTAGTTTATGGATAATATAGGTTTCTTGCATAAGAATATATGAAGATTATTAGGAACGAAAAGCTAGTGTTTCAAGATAACATATTGTGATCAGGAAAATTAGAAAGGCAAATTAGAAATTGTAAATAAAACATATAAAAAATGAGGGCAAAAACTTTACCTGTCCTACAAATTTCCCGATAAACGAAGTGTATGATAAAAAAATTGTAAATTATTTTTTCTAATAAAGGATATATTTGGTATTTAACAAACTCTAACATTACATAGTTAAACTCTAGCATTAAATAGTATTACTTGATGTCAAATGAACAAAACTCTTCTTGCACCCTCTATACACGTTTTGCTTCCATTTTAACTAAACAACAAGAGAATACTTATCATATAGATTGTAACCACCACTTTCCCATATGAGACGCACTATATATAACATACATGTGTAGACGCCCATGCAGTCCACTAGTTAAGGTAATAAATGTAAAGAAGGCTCAGCCTTTTATTACAGAGGCTCGGTTGATGGGTTAAAGGGCTTGTTCTTCTCACCTCCATTAAGAAATTGGAGGAAAGGTTAAATGATAAAATTCACAGCATAGGTGGGGTCATTTAGTTCTTGTCCAAGTTGGTTAGTAGCTAGAAGTTTACCTACATTAAACAATCTCTTGGTATTGTCGTTCTTTGCCTGAATATATTTTACCTGTCCAGGGTGGGCATCCATGCCGTTGCCTATCCTATTTTGATTTCAGACTATTCCAATGATTATGCCTCATAGAAACCATGGGTTTTAATAGGTAACTAGAAGTGTAGACACTCCACGTGGCCACCTAAGCCAGCAGGAACAGAAGACTGTTGAAGCAATTGTAAAAGCAAGGTAAGTTTTTCATAAATGATTCCTTTGTTGACCTTGAGTTTTCCATCCAATAATTTACATTGTTTTTTTCTTATCACAGTGATTATCCGCTGTCAATTATTTTGGTTGGGGTTGGAGACGGGCCTTGGGACATGATGAAGGAATTCGACGATAATATCCCTGCTCGAGCTTTTGATAATTTCCAAGTAAGCTGTAGTAGATATTAGATGGCATTGGAACTATATTTGTGCTTGTCATGAGTTCTCCGATTTCTACATCATGTTGGTGAAGGCTTAAGAAATGTTTTTGTTCTGTCCAGTTTGTGAATTTTACAGAAATTATGTCGAAGAAAGTACCTGTGTCCAGAAAAGAGACAGAGTTTGCTCTCACAGCTTTAATGGAAATACCTTCTCAGTATAAAGCAACAATAGAACTTAATATATTGGGGTAATAATGGAACTTGCATGTTAGGTTACGAAGGTTTTGTTTTTCTACTCTCAATTGGTGTGGACATAGGTTTTTTCAAACTTAAATTAATCTGCTATTCATCCTTCTTTGCTCTGTGTTCAAGCAGTCGTCGGACAGGGAAGGCTCCACAAAGGATTCCTCTTCCACCACCTCTCTATGAATCAGCTTCATTTAGCTCGAAACCTTCCCACTTGAGCAGTTTCAAGCAGAGTTCACCTCCCCATGATTCATCTTCTTTTAGCTCTAATCCTTCCCACTTGAGCAGGTTCCAGCAGAGTGCACCTCCCTATCCTGGACATGAAACGTCTATGGGTACGGCACCACCTGAAAGTTCTACCTATGATCATCAGGTAATCAGTGTCTATTGATGTAGTGCTCAGAATTCTGTCCGACTTTGTTTCATGAATCTGTTCCTTCTATTTTTTTTTGCCTCTCCTTTTCTTTTCTGCTTTCAATAAGCGATCCTCATCTGATGGTGGATAGTAAATAGATATAATTTTCTTGGAGCTGTGTATTAATCTTTCCACATTGAACCTGACAGGTTTGCCCTATTTGCCTTAGCAACCCGAAGGATATGGCGTTCGGCTGTGGCCATCAGGTTGAATCTCTACCTATACTTTTTTCCTGACCGTTTGTCTTTCATTTGTTAGCTGCTCAGTTATTTTTTTTCTATGAAACTAGCTGTACTGTTTTAAAGAAGGGATACTAAAATGTTACTACTTGTTTCTTTTTTGTCGGCAGACGTGCTGTGATTGTGGGCAAGAACTTCAGTTATGCCCTATCTGCAGATCTCCTATACAAACAAGAATAAAGCTCTATTGAAACACTTAGCTGCTCCTTTCCGGGTTCTCAAATATGCTGTTCCTTGCTTACAGCCTTTTGATTGGTACAAAGATTCTTTTGTAATTTAGGGTTGGGGTTGGGCCAAGTCCTTGAGATAGTGCGTGCCCCTTGTGTATATTTCAGTGATTGGCTTTTTAAATCCTTTTGTTTGATTATCAACAGGATTTGTACATTATTTATTTTAAATTTTTTGTTTCATGATCTTTGTTATGGTATAAATCAAATTTTGAGGAATGATTTTGCTATACTTGAAACCCATAGTCATCAGGTTCCAGCGGACGACCCAGAACAGCAGTGGATTTTGTGAGGAAACAAAGTGCTGTTTTTGCTGAAAATGACAAAATGATTTAAAAAGTTAACTGCTGAAAAAGAATTGTATCAATGGTAGGGTCTAAGTCGAAGAGTCTGTTCTCCCTAGAGTTTGTCACGGTATCGCTACATCACAAGCGTCACAAGCCATGCAAGAGAGATCGTTGAATGAGACTCTGTGATGGTACTCATTCACGACTTTGATACCGGAGGAGCGTCGCGTCTGGTTCGGTTACTAATGTCCTTCCGACTAGAATTACAGTGCTACTCAACCTACACTTTTCTCGGATCGCCTGTTTCAATGTAACCTCCCCCCAAAATCTTACTCTACCAAATGGCCAAAATAAATTATCCAAACTCATTGAGCAGCAGCTTGAAGTAACACATTTAAGACTTTCGTTTGAGAGAAGGAGTTATCTAGCGTTCGAACCCATCGAAGCTTCACTTCTTGTGGGCCCATATGAAGATGACTAAGAGTTGAATCAGGTGAATCAGTCATTATGTTCACCTCTCCATATCTAAAAATCAACCTGTTCTGAATCTTCAAAGTTCAAACCCCTTCAAATGAGTCCATGGACCACAGTACATAGCTTATGGTTAAAGACTTAAGATCTTTCCAAGTGACCAATTTGGCTAGACTGGCTGTATAATATCACTGTTAAATACATGTACTACGATATCACAGTTAATGAATTTTTCTTTTCTTTTCTTTTCTTTTCTTTTATTAGTAAATTATGGATTCATTTTGGTCCTTAAACTTTCTAGTTATGCATAACTTGGGGTGGAATATCAAAGAGTGTGGACATGAATTCAGACAACATCAAGGATGAACATGAACCACCATCAGTTCCAACTGAACATTAATTAAATGGGAACTTGGAAAGACTTCTAAATGCATGACCCCCTAATAACCTGGATTCTCCAACAAACACCCTCTCCAATAAATTGAAATGCTTCTTGATATTAATTTCATCCCACCTCTACCTCCCATACTACAACATTATAAGATCCTTCTCTCATCTATAGCTGTAATTCCCATAACTATGATCAAAGATGGAAGTGAACATAAAACCCTTACTCTTCCCTCTCATTTTCAAGTACTCAATCATGATCACAACTGCCCTGTTCTTCACTCTCCAACTGGTTGGTTTTACTACTGCAATTGGCCGAGGATCATTATCATCATCATCATCATCAGGAGCCAAGATGGGGCAGTGGAAAATCCTCCTTAAAAGCACTGGTGTGGTTGGCATGCACATGGCCTTAACCCACCACAACACCGTTCTGATGTTCGACCAAACTGAATCTGGTCGGTCTGGTTATCTTCTTCATGGACGAAAGCGTGGAAGAAAATATGGTGGAATAAGATGCTCCTACTCGGATGTTAATGACTCTTCTTGCTGGGCTCACTCTGTTGAGTATGACATTGCTGCAAATTCAATTAGACCATTAAGGCTTGAGACTGATACATGGTGCTCTTCAGGTGCCTTCTTGAGCAATGGAACTCTTCTACAGACTGGTGGGCATGGCAATGGGTATCGAAGAATCCGATACTTCAGACCTTGCTCGAATCACCGATGCAGTTGGACTCAATCAAGACATTCTTTAGTGAATAATCGATGGTATTCTTCGAATCAGAGACTTCCATCGGCGAAGGATCGAGTTATTGTAGTAGGTGGAAAGGACACCTTCAGTTATGAATTTGTGCCTAAATTATCTCACAGTGATGAAAGATCCTTTGCTCTTCCTTTCTTGCACAAGACTTACAACAGAAGAGAAGATGGAAACAATCTTTACCCCTTCCTTCACCTTTCTTCAGATGGTAAGCTCTTCATCTTCGCCAACCGTGACTCGATCCTTTTGGACTATAAGAGAGATAAAGTGATCAAGACCTACCCTAGAATGCCCGGGGGTGGATCGAGAAACTACCCGAGTTCTGGTTCTTCTGTTATGCTCCCTCTAGATCACAAAGATGGGTTTCAAAAGGTTGAAGTCATGGTTTGTGGGGGTTCATCCTCAGGAGCATATGAGGCTGCACAACAAGGAACCCACTTGAAGGGTTTAAGTACTTGTGGAAGAATGGTGATTACAGGACATAATCACAAGTGGGTAATGGAGCATATGCCGGGACCTCGCCTTTTAAACGACATGTTGATACTCCCAACTGGTCAGATATTGATCATAAATGGAGCCAAACATGGCTGTGCTGGATGGAACAATGCAGCAAATCCTTCACTTCAACCTTACCTCTATAACCCAAAGAAAAGATGGGGTCATAGATTTTCAGTTCTCAAGTCCGCAAAAATAGCTAGACTTTACCACTCTTCAGCTATTCTTCTCCCAGACGGAAGGGTTTTAGTTGCAGGAGGAAACCCTAATAGACACTACACTTTTAAAAATGTAGCCTTCCCTACTGAATTGAGGTTGCAAGCCTTCACCCCATACTACATGGAACGACACTACCATAATATAAGGCCGAGTAACGTGTCGATAAACCACAAACACAGCCGGCGGGACAGGCTGGACAGTACTATAGGGTATGGAAAAGAATTTACTGTAAGGTTCAGGCTTAGAAGGAAACCTAGCAAGGTGGTGAATTTTAATGTCTATGCACCACCATTCACTACGCATTCGATATCGATGAACCAGAGGATGTTGAAGCTGAGATGCAGGAGGATGGTGAGAGAAAAGGATGGATGGATTAATGCAGTTATTGAAGCTCCACCTTCTGCTAATGTTGCACCTTCTGGTTATTATATGCTCACTGTCGTTAATGAAGGGATCCCTAGTCTATCTCATTGGGTTAGGTTTGATCATGTCTGATATATATATATACTACATATATAGTTGAAGTTGATGATATATATATATATATAGTGTGGTACGGTTTAATTAGTTATTAATTTGGAGTCTATATAATTAATTAAGTTGATACATATGAAGTCTTTAGGTAAGTAAAAGTTAAGGGGTCGTCATCATCAGGGGATACTAATTAATATGGGATTTAATTTGATCCTTGATTAAATGCCAACTTTTAAAATGTGAAGATTGTAATATCTAATATCTATCCTTTATCTTTCTCTAATTAAAGTAATCTATATTTCTCTCTTACAATTAATGGGCTTCTTTTCTTTACTGTTAACAATATAGTTACTGTATACTTCATTCAACACTCATCACTGAAAATCCTAAAATACAGTGATAAGTACTGATTCAATTGGACCTAAGAAGCACGGATACAATTCTAAAAGAGGAGTGTCCGTGTCATGTCCTCGTATTTGGGAGTATTTTTAGTTGAAAAATTAAGAAAATAATATTCAGGCCGTATCCGTGTCCAATCGCCTTGTCTTTGCTTCCTAGAACTGGACAATCTAATGTTCTTAATTTTAAGTCGTAAAATAGACAATTCATTTTTTGTATTAACTTTTGGGATTTTGGGCAAAAACCTCTATATAAAAAAAAAATTAGGATTTAAGACAACCAATATTTTTTTTAGTCTAAGGTCCTTGGGTAACACACTGTAACCCAAGTTACATTGGTTGTCCCAAATCCGATATTTTTTGTCAAGTAGGGGATTTTGCCCAAAATTCTTTTGATTTTAAACTAATTTTTGATAGGATTTGATTTTTGAAGTTTTTAAAAGAAGGTGACTTCACATTGGGATGATCTATATGCAGAAGACATCATCCTCATCTTTTTGTAGGACTCACAAAATTATTAGACACATATTAGGTCTTCTAATATTGAGTAAAGTATCGAAAAATTATATTAGCTGGTACCAAACATAGTGGGAGTTCCCATTTAAGCAATGTCAAAACAATTCGAACCCCATCACCAGTCTTTAGCGGTGCGCTTATAAAATTTCTCAAAAATAATGAGTTTACTCAGGAGTTTAGACCTAGTTTAACTGATAAACACTTGTATTGTAGCAAGTTAAGGTTGTTTTGAACTGATGAAGTGCTATATATTTTTTTTGGTGGTGTAGAAAAAATAAAAAGGACTTGGCATAAAAAAAACAGTAAAGCTTTTTGGCCCCCCATGTTACAAAACAAATGTCAAATGGCTTATGTGGTAGGGTGGGACCTACCACTTTCCTCTCTCAAAAGTGTTATGAGGGGGGTTTTCAACTTCGGTAATGCTTGAGTTACAGCAAATTCCTACAGAATTTGCTACCACTCAAGCATCCAACGGTCAAAGTGATTTGCATCTCCTCGTATTTCGCATCCCATCCTAAAGTGTTATGAATCTCACCGTGAAATGTGCCTGCTGTAGCAAATTCGGTAGGGATTTCGGTAGCCCTAGCACTACCGTTTCAACTTATATGGCAGTGGGACCCACATGCCACATAAGCCATCTGGCATTTGTTTTGTAACAGGGGGCCAAACAGCAGCGCTGTAAAAAAAAAATACCCATCAAAAGAGTAGTCAGTGACCCCACAAGATGGTTTAGAGAATGACAGATACTGATCACCCATCATTTAATTTGTGATATGATTTGTCTATGTTTGTAAACTAAGTTTAGAACGGAGGTTCACGCTAAAACAACACGCCTTAATCCCTTTTACTTAAAGTAGACTTATCTAATCTCTAACTTTATATAGTTTGTTTACATAATTAAGGAAGTAGAATTACAATACTGCCCTTTTATAGTTCTAGAAAGGCAATAAGAACCACTTCATCTAGCAAAAAATTGGAACCAAATCTAAAATCTAGATATGATAAATTGACAGCCTATAGAGCACAGGTCTCATACAGAGTTTGTCAAATGAGTGATACACAAATGAGCAACGTGGACACAAAAATGTCTAAAAGTAAAAACTTATAACATTTTAAAGTAGTTTTACTATTTAGGCCTTCTCTCTTATCTAGTTGAATTTGATTCATGGACATTGTTGTGGGTTCAATCTTTGTTATTGGTAAGTGCTTATTAAATGCTCCTACTACTACTACTAGCTTCACCAAGTAACCATCCAACTACCATTACCGACAAAGTACAGCTCCATCACTCATCCCCTTGCTTTTAATTCCACCCAACAACAACCTCTGTTGCATCTAAACAACAACAAAGAGTGTTCTTAATCAGATCTCCCCTGAAGGAAAACAAGGGATAGCTCTTCACAAATTATTGGCTCTGGGTTCTTTCTAATTTTCTCTCTTAGAAGATCATCATTATCATGTCTTCACTTGAAATGGCCTCAATCAACAAAATCTCTTATCAGAGACTTATCAGAGATGATGATGAATTTGAAGAAATTGAAATAGAAGAGAGAGGAATTGAGAGGAAAAGGAGCTGGACTAGGTTTAGAAGAGTGGGCAGTAATAAGAAAAGATTTAAGCTTAGAATCCCTGGATTGAGAAGGCTCTTGAGGAGGAAAGCTAAGCTATTTTCTGCTGTTAGGGTTTCATGGAGTAAGGTATTGAAGAGATTGAAGGAGAGTAAATCACACATGGGTGATCTGTTTGCTGGGAATTATTTGTTGATGCAGGTGAGCCCTTCTTCTTTAAAGAGTTTTCATAACAAGTACTCTTTTACAAATCATGGAATTCATGGATTATCATCAAAGTACTCTTTTACAAATCATGGGATTCATGGATTGCCATCAAAGTACTCTCTTGAGAGGAAGATTGCTTAAGTACTGTAAGTTTAATATTTTTGCAAATATGCTTTTGCATAATTAAGTGGTGTGAATTTGATATGTAATTCACAAGGAGCTAGTCTGTGTATTTTACTCAAACTAAAACAAGTGATCACATGAACTCAATGTGCAATATTGGATGTACCTTATAATAGTTAAGTTTCAAAAGTTAAAAGGATCATCTCAAGAAAAACTGAGATTCCTTATAAGTAACTGTACATTTCATATATATTTTGTTTCCTATGTTGGGTTACATTAAGAAGCAGAGATGAAATGAACAGAGGATTTGAATATACATTTGCTTCTTTTTTTTTTTGTCTTTGGTTTTCTATGAGCTGCAACAACTTCTGCTGTCAATAGTCCAATTCATTGGCCCCACTGGACTTTTGTTTTTCTCATACCCGAGCTTGACGCCAGATGCCTGCAACCATGAACCATGATGATTGAGTCATTAAAAAAAAAAATCAAATGCTTTTCTATGATGTGCAACAGGACTACTTAAGAGGAACCTTCTCTGACCCACCTCTGAAATCTCCTAATCATACATTTGACCTGATCAAATGATGTGTAACATAAGAACTACTTAATTGGGTCCTAAGAAAACAACCATACAATGCAAACATTTACGTGGTTGATTCAGATCTTGAGCTACGATTAATGAGTGAGAGTCCCCATATACTCTGAAGCAAAAGAAAGAAAAATTATGGTTTACAGCTCTGTTTCTTACACTCTTTATTATAGACAAAACGATGTATGGATATATAGTACTGTAGACACTACTAGATTATAACACCACAAGGGAAATACCCTACTACCACCCTAGGCTGGACCAGCGACGTTGTTGGCAGAACATTGCGTATGAGTATCGTAGCTTACCTCGTTGGAGACATCTAACAAGCCTTCCTTAATCTTCACAAGGATCCTCGAAGCAGTTGTTACGAACGCCTGAAATACGTTTTCATATTAGTTTCTATGCATCTAAATGATCAGAGAGAGACTAGACTTTTTAACTCTGAAAAAATGATCATGTCCAATAAACTACAAAATAGAAGAAATGAAAGCTACAATGAGAGTTCCGGTGCATTACCTCCTCGACATTTTGGGATGTTTTAGCAGATACCTCAATAAACGTAAGTCCATTTTCCCTGGCAAACTGTTCACCCTCCTCTCTGCTAACGACCCTCTTTCGATGGGGAAGATCACACTTGTTCCCAATGAGCATGATAGTCATGTTGGGGGTCGAATGCTGTCGAGCATCTTTGAGCCAGTTTGTTAGATGATTGAATGTTTCTCTTCTGTACAATGATTCAGATTATTAAAAAAGGGTTTAAGTTATAAAGGGAGAGAGATTCAAAATGACATGAGAATTCAATTAAAGGAAAGATAAGAACCTTGAAATGTCATAAACCAAAAGTGCTCCAGCTGCTCCCCTGTAGTAAGATTTAGTGATGGATCTGAAAGCTTCCTGACCGGCCTAGATGATGGAGTAAAGTTTTCTTGATCAGATAATTAACTCATTTCCTAATGATCAAGCTATATATGACTTAGATTTCCAATTACTAGAACAAGTTCAATACAAAACCATTATTAGCTAAATAGAAGTTAGCTAGACCTGGATTCTATGTATCCAGCCTTGTGCTGAAGGGGAGTGTTCTTGAATGTATGCTCTCAAGTATCGAGCTTTTAGAGTAAGTGGTTATTAAATTTCGAGTATGAATTCTACTGTGGTTTGATGTGGTGCCCCTTGATTGGTGCCTACTTTTGACATACAGGCGCCAAGTCGCCAACCAAAGTAGGCGCTAGTTAAGAGGTGCCACATCATTATGTCGCCCCATTATGTTGTGCTTAGCATTATTCATTAAGGAATAGGAAATGGGTGTCTATTTTTTTTTTCTTCTAATCATAAGCCAACTGTAATAATAGAAACGTACTAACCGAATCCCATAAGTGCAACTTAATCCGGCTACCGTTGAGCACCACCGTCTTAGCCCCGAACTCGACGCCTATTGTAGTGTCATGAAGAGGCTGAAATCTATTGTCCGTGAATTGTAACAGTAGACAAGATTTCCCAACACCTGCATCTCCAAATAATCACCAACAAAAAAAAAAAAGTTTAATGAATTTTAACAGAACTAGGGTTTATTTTTGTAGTAGTTCAAACAGAGAAGCAGGAGGGGAACCACAATTTACCTATGTCTCCAATGATTATATACTTGAACAGATAGTGGTAAGACATTGTGGAAGAAGAACTGAAGAAAATAAAAACAGAGGAATCGATGCTGCAAAAAAGTTTGAATTACGTAAAACCGTGGCTGAATCATTGTTAGGAAGGAGACTAGACGTATGTTTATAGATAGTTCTTTTTAAGATTACCAATTACGGTACAGAAACGACCAAGAATTGGTTCCTGTTTAAACTCAAAAATTACAATTTAACTTGATAGGTTTTAAGTTCTGGAAAAAAATAAAAATAAAATTGGAGTTATTGTTTAAGGACTCTAGTTTGTTTCTTTTCATCTTTAATGGTGTAACCGTTGGATCTTTGGAAATGTAGTTATTTGCTATTTGACTCTTGGAAAGCGGGTGTGGTCTGGCCCTAGGAAGTACGGTTACGGACCTAAGGAAAGTCGCTAAATCTATAAAGATACAAAATAATAAATATTTGGAATTTTGGCCAAAAACCCCTACTTGAAAAACGTTTTAGGATTTAGCCCAACAAACGTTTTCTTTTAGTCTAAGGCCCAAGGATAACTGACTGAAACCCTCTCGGAGAGGGTTTCACTGAAACCCTCTTCCTATAAATTACACACACTGAAACCCACTGACTGAAACCCTCTTGGGCCTTAGACTAAAAGAAAACGTTTGTTGGGCTAAATCCTAAAACGTTTTCCAAGTAGGGGTTTTTGGCCAAAATCCCCTAATAAATAATATATATTTACATTAAAAATTTATTTTATAGATGTAATTCAGAAAATATGTATGTACTATGTTTCGCTCCATTTTTAAAATATATTTGTAATGAAAATCGTACCACATATGTATTTGATGTATCCACCGTGTCCACGTATCTAAATTGCTGACAACACAAATTCTACAGTGTATCTGCGTGTCCAAATTGCGAGCACCAAGTACACTACACCAAGTAAAATATACCTACTTCATGGGGTATGGCCGACCAACTCAGAGCTGAGGAAGGGAAATTAGTTGGTCGCTTGGGCAGGGTATGGCTAAAATCTCAAAATCCAACCCAAGCCCAAAGCACGGTGAGTTTTGGGTTCGATATGGTTGGGCTCAGTCAGGCCGGACTTCAAAGCTTAAGGGAACTTTTATAGGCACTCCCTTTTTTCTTTTGGGAAATTTTAAAGGCACATGATTGGCATGTCCTATAACATAACAAATGCAAATTCAGTGTAGGGGATATCTACAACCGGGGCCTGCCAATAAAATTTTAGAGGGCGTCTATAAAATGACCCTTTTCTCTTTTGCAAGCTCATTTTATTTGGATTAAGCCCACATCATAAACCCACATCATATGGTTGGGCTTATTCAGTCAGGCCGGACTTCAAAGGTTAAAAGGGAACTTTTATCCCTTAGCCCTTAGGTGGCAGTTGGTGGTTTCATTGTGTTTCTAACACGCTTAGTTTCGTATATTTACACCTTAAAAAATATGTATCTTGGATATTTGTTCTCTTCCTTAAAAAGAAAAAAAAAAAAGAAAGAGAACTTTTATCGGCACTCCCCTTTTTCTTTTTGGCAAGCTAATTTTATTTTGATTAAGCCAATATCGCAACAAGTTTTTTATGGAGCGCCTGAATAACCTTAAGTATGAACCGTTTGCAGTTTTCCCTTAAAAAAATTTTGGCTTGGGCTGACCCGGCTTCATTGCGACCCTTATTTATATAAAGTTACAACTGCTCTTTTCAGTGATTTAGAATAACTCAGATGATAAAAGGGTATTGTGCACTTACTTTGTATAATGGGTGCATCATGCATGATAAGATTCTACATTGGTCAAGCATGAAATTAGATATATGAGCTTTTAGGTATCCTTCTTTGTAAGCCGGTTTTAAAGGGTGGGTTCCACCCAATAGTTCATAACAATGCACATGTTAACACACCAATTCCTATCTATAGCCAGCACTTGCATTTACTATATCAAACATCACAATTTTTATAAGATTTCACAAAAGTCTCCCTTAATGGGGGTTTTACATTATTTATATAACAAAGTAAATTTCTTCTCCCTGCACCTACAATAACATTTATCTAAGATTTTCCCAAATTAATTCATTTCCAAGGGCTCTAACTCAATCTGCAAGCCTCTAAGAAATTCCACATAAGGTTTAGACAGTGGATAGTCCACTCCTTGTATTCTCCATCTGTGAACAAAACCATAGAAAAACAGATTATCAAAATTTTTGATGCACCATCATCATCATCATCCATGAATGATGGGGAATGATGGGGAATGTCTTCATAATGCCTACAATTGGATTTAAATAATAAATTGATTAGTGAAAGTTCTTACCTAAAATTAAGAACAAGATGATGAAGAAAGATTGCTGTCTCTATTTTACCAATTTCTGCACCAGGACATAGCCGTAGTCCTCCACTAAAGGGTGCATAATTTTTCACCTTTACTTGGCTCTGTCAGCACAAATGACAACATACTAATAAATACCCATTTACAAATCTCTTTATATAGTTATTAGTAGAAATAATATACTTGGTTTAAATATTGGATGTTCTGTTTTCCTTTTAAAAAAGATGGAGGTTTTTGAAGTGCATGTGATGGGACTATTCTCCAATTACAAATATAATTGAAGGCGTAATAAAAGAATCATTAACGATGCATAGAACACGGTCATGAACTGACACACCATTACTTAAGAAGGACATCATGATCAATGATAAAGACCTAGAAACACTAAGATTATGCAGTTGTTTGGATGTGGATTTTAAGTAGAAATTTTGTGGAGATCCGGGATTTGGTGGAAAACTAGTTAGAAATCATGTTATAAATCTAACTAGTTTTCTATCAAATCCCTGGTCTCCATAAAATCCCTACTTAAAATCCACCATCCAGTCAAACCATAAGATTAATTGTTGTCTCACAGGATCATGGTCCTAAGTTACTCAACCGTGCTGTTTGGACCGACCATTTAACAAAAGTGGTGTCTGATGCTATGTAGCAGGGTGGGTCCCATGTAAGTTGGAAACTCCTTCAAAATACTTTTGAGAGGGAAAAATGGTAGATCCCATCCTGCCATATAAATATGTAGCATCACTTTCGTAAAATGGTCCGTCCAAAAGGTATTACTCTAAAGAAAATGAAATAAAAACGAGCAGAACTTAAAAAAAACTTTTTTCTCCCTAAAATTTCAAACGTTAAGATTATTTTAAAAAAATAAAGTAAAAAAAGGTCCGATTTTGAGGTTGTGGCTTTATAACTGATATTGTAATGAAAATGATTCTTGTCGTACATTCCATCTCCATGGATTAAACTCTGTAGCATTTTCATGAATTGACGGATCTAAATGTGCGGCTGCGAAGATAGGAAGGACCTTCCATCCAGAAGGAATGAGGAACCCTGCAAACACATAATGAAACAACCCCACGTACGCACTCTCCATAAAAATCAAATTAACCTCAGAACAGAATTAATAAAGCAAAGTAACAAAATGGCATGATTTACAAACAACCCATTGTGAGAATACCTTTGAAGTTCACATCTTTAAGAGCCTTCCTGTGTACAAACTTGACTACATTTCCACATCTTAGAGCTTCATTTATGACCTAAAAAAAAAAGAAAAAAAGATGGTTAATTAATTATCAAAACAGGGTAAAATGTGAAAGGAATTAATTGTGAATAATAGATAATTGAAGAATTACTACTATATGGTACTGCTTTACTACATTTTGGGTGAACTCCATTTGCTTGTAATCTTCCCAGTTCAAGGCTTCTTCCTGCTTTCTTTTCCTTGTAGCTTGGTGCTCTTCCTGTATTACAAGAAGAAACCCTGCAACCTTTTTAGCACTTCCTTACTGTTTTGATTTTTTTTTTTTTTTCAGAATTACCCATCATGAAAATTGGTTGAATTGATAACCCATCTGTACTAATTAACCATTCAATTCAGTAATTCTAGAAAGAGAGAGAGAGAGAGAGAGAGAGAGAGAGAGAGAGAGAGAGAGAGAGAGAGAGAGAGAGATGGGTAACCTTCAACATCTGAAGAGCATGAGGTGAGTGGCTAAGAAAGTAGACAATCAGGGCTATTAATGTGGAGGTGGTTTCATAGCCTCCAAGCAGAAGATCCAAAACAATACTGACTTTCTCTTCATCACTTGAGCTTGAATTGGACAAAAGTGCATCCAAATAGTCTCCTTTTTTAATCCCATGCCCTTCTGTCCTTTCTCTTATGATGGCTTTTATAGTAGAGTAAATCCTTAGTCTAGCCTACTCATCAAGACATGCAATTCAAGAGAAAAAAAAAAAAGGAAGAAGAAGAAGAAAACTTCAATTACAGTAATAATCCAAGAAGAGTGAGAGAGAGAGAGAGATATTCAATACAAAACAAGCAAATTTTAAGTTGCTAGCTATAGCACCTTTACAGCCTTGGCATATGCTGTTCCAGGGATATATAGAGGCAGAGAAACAACCCCTTTCATAAAGGTATGGAAGTCTTCTAATATCGTTGTAGCTTCAGCCTCTTCAGCATCCATACTTATAATTTGTTTCACTATAAAATTGAATGTGAACTGTATATTGTAGATCATAAAAAGAAACAAGATTATTAGAAAATATTGATATATATCCATTAATAACTAATTAATTTTAATGGATCAATCGTGAACCTTTTTCACTTCCTCACAAAAGATGACTTCTTTTTTGTTCTTCCAAGACTCCATTAATGATATTGTGAGCTTATCTACGTCGTTAATATACTCAACTTTCGACTTGCATGTATTCGTAAAGTTAAGTGCATAGCTTCTTAGCCTTTTATGAAGATCTCCCACTACGCAGAGCAACGATAAATTTCCAAGTACTCCATGGATGGATTTTGGATAGCTGCATTGAAATAGCCTTTCTTCATTTTGGAGAATGAACATGTTAAGATCATGGTCACAAGAGACGATAGTCGGATGACCGAATAAATGAGATTTGAAAATTCTTCCATACCTGATGATCACAAAATTTTAAACAGAACCCATTTGAAATTTTTAATCAAATCAGCAAATCAAGAAATCAAACATTCAGAATATAAAGAGAAATTAGAGAGAATTAATTGGTGTGAAAAATTAATGATGGGAGTTGATGAATAATTGATCACCTAGAGCAATGATCCTGTAAAAAGTCCCCAAGAGTATTTGATTTGTGTGGCTTGAGGAAACCAAGAGTTTCACCTATAATGGGCCATCCCATGTTGCCATCAGGTAAGTTTTTGGGTTCTAGTTTTACAAACAAATAAGCTGGTACTAGGAACAAAAAGACTGAAACTAGTCCTGACAATAAGCAGAGAACAAATATGAGTGGCAAGAGAAATACTACTCCAACCATGTTGGCTTTTCAATATCACTTGGGATGACTTTGTTACTTCTCTTGCTATTTTAAGTCTTGCAAAATGAGGAGAGAGAAACTACTATATGTAGTCTCTTTGCTGCTTAATTTCTCTAAAACAATACCAAGTCTCCATGTACTATATATATTCTTCAATTGTAGAAACTCTTAAATATATATATAGAACCAAGCATGCATATGAGATTATGATCTTTGTTATTAGATTCCTAGAATCTTTTTAGATCAGGTGATATTTCAAGAATCTTTAAAAAACCTCAACAAGATAAGAACACAAATATTTAATGTGTTTAATTAAGGTATCCGATACACCAGTATAAGGTGTGCCAAGAATTTAACATCAAGAAATTCTACTTCCATTCCACTTTTTCACTTTTAACACTCCATTTAATTAGTGTTTACACCCTGCTTAAACCAGCCTATAGACCATATAGAGATAATCTAAGGGTTGAATTTTTATAAGGATAATCTCTTCACCATTTAGATCATATTCACAAAACCAAGTACATTGATCATTCTAAAACTTTTGGCCCAAATAAAAATTTGTTGAAAATTATTGATAAAATAAATGACTCAGACTAAAATTTAGATCAACTTTAGATGTGATTAAAAATTTTAGAACGTTGTGAGTTTTCTTAGGATGATGAGGAGAGCATCCTAGCCCACAGAAACTAGCCTTGGGTCATCTATATGTGAGCCCATAGTCCAGTGCAAAAAAAGTTTAAACATTAAGTGGTGTATTAAAAGGGAAAAAGTGAAGTAGAATTTACTGACATTAAATCCTTGGCATGCCTTTTTACTGGTTTAATCAGATATACTTTAAACATATAAAATTCTTTAAAATCCAAACATGCATGCCTTTTACTGATTTATCAGATATACTCTAAACACATTAAATTCTTTAAAATCCAAATTAATTACCAACTCCAGAAATCCTTGAAATCTTTACTTACCAAATTAGGAGTTGAAAAGGTTTATCTATCTTTTGGATGAGGCATCAGCTAGCTATTTCAACTTTTCAAGGCTAGCTATATCTAGCTGCAAGTTTTGCTTAAATTAAGTCTTGATCGAGCAGTGATGAGAACTCCGATCATATAACCAATTTCGCGCGGTTGATTAATGGTGGATCAAACATGAAAAACGATGGGAAACTAAACCACGATTAATTAGGATAATCTCAATCAAGATCGAAATTGAGAACTATCATTAGTTATTTTTAATTTGGTGCTTAATATCTTATAAGTTATAACTGCTATGTTTTCCTCACCTAAAATATGTTCATAATTATCTCTTTTTCGTCTTAATTTGGTTTTTTATTTTTAAAAAATAATTTTTTTTTTTGTGTAGATAATTTTTAGTGTTTTAATTAGATACTAGTAGCCTGCGGGAACAGACGAATGTTCACATTATATTTAATTGAGAGTTGCGCATAGTATAATATGCAAAAATGATGTTTATGACATTATTTGTATTAATTAGCATCTCTCCTCTTGGTTGGTAATTAAAATGTGCAAAAGGACATACTATTAGAATCTTTATAATAAGAGATTGGCACTTTTTTATAATTTAAAACCTAGAAGTAAATTTGAATACATGGACTCAAAAGGCTAGCTAATTTAAAATAAAATTAATATAAGCCACAATTAACACACAGAATGGCGTTGAGTATACAAATTAAATAGGTCAATTATCGACAAATATATATTAGTCCTACAAAGACGTTGATGACCTAGCTATCTATTTCATCAGCGTGGAGCCTAGTTGAAAAAGATCAATATATTAAGACAAACAATTCAATGTATACCGGAATAGTTTGAGCATCATTATTTGGTTTCAACCTTATTCTACAATTAGGTAAAAAGAATGGGAAATGTTCCTTAAGATCCATCCATCGATCCATTGATGTTCATGTTGAAATTTATATATATTCTAATTAAATTTTTGACATCATTTGGTTACATCCTTTTTAAAAATAATTATTTTATGGCCAGGATTCAAATTGATTAATAATGAGGGCACCAAAATTATCCAAAATTCAAATTTCCAACTTAATTTTTGGTTCGGATTTATGTCAATGATATAGCTATTTGGATTCATGCCTTCTAGGAGTGTCAATGGGTCGGTTCATATTTGGTTATTGAACTACATGGAACTTGAACCTATTAAAATTAAAGCAGACGGTTCTGGTTCGTTCTGGTTCCTATTTTGATACTTAAATTGGTGGAAAATCATAATAGGAGTAGCCGGTGCAGATACAAGTTGTTTCTCGAATACTAATGTTACAAATAATAGAAAATCAATGAAAAAATCAATATTAATAAGTCAATTCCGGATCCTATGGGTTTAGTTCCAGTTCCTATCAGATATCAAAGCACCTACAACCAGAACTGTTATAATACTAATGGTTTCGGTTCCTAGTTGTTCTAATGTTTATTCTCATTGGTTCAATTCTCAAAAATGTCGAATCAAACCTGGGAAAAATCAGTTTTGATTCGATTCAGTGCTCTCCGTTGTGGTTGTGAGCCGTTACTAAACTGATTAGCCACTAATTAGGATCGTGGAAAAATATTTTACAATGCCATACCACGGTTTATAGACGTGGCAAAATCAAGTAACAACGGTTCCGAACCGTGGCAAAACCAAGTAACTATAGTTCGAAACCGTGGCAAACCAAGTAACAACGGTTCAGAACCGTGGCAAAACCAAGTAACAACGGTTTAAAACCGTGACTATCTGGCGTTTTTGGTGTACCATGTTAACAACAATTTCGCTAATTAAAAACTTGTAAATACTATATCAAATAATTTGCAGGTCTGAATTGGGATTCGGGTGGACGACGTCTTAAATCGGAACAAAATAATAGACAATTACAATCCATCTAGAAATATAATTTTGAGACTGCAATCAATACACGAAAACAACAAATGATGTTTTAGACAAATAAATCTGATAAGGGTATTCAAACATACAAACACAAGGTGCTTATTGAAGTCAAATCTATTCTTCCAAGCTGGATTAGAGCATGGTTTCTAGATTTTAGTTTTCCTTGCGTTTTTTAGCTATTTGGCATATGATATATTCCTCTTTTCAATGTGCCAACATAGTTGAGATGTTGTTTGGTGGGCTTGATGCCTATTTGGAGCTACGCCATTATCATGTACATATTTTTTTGTTTTAATGATATTTTCTTTTCGTCTGATAAAAAAACATCTTAATTAGTTTTCAAAACTTTCGTATTAATTTTAGCTCTTTGAACTGGAAGCTACTTTTTTTCGATCCTCCTTAGGTCTGTCTAAGGATGGATCTTCTACTTATGTTCTCTGATTTCCTTTTTGTTGGTTTTTCTGGGGGTACATTCTTGATGTATTCCTTTTTTGATCAATGAATTTCTTGTTTTTTCGATCAAAAATTTTTTTTTTTGGCTCTTTTCTCTCCTCAAACATTTTTTAAATAACTCATGAATTTGGATAATGCATGTGTTATATTTTTAATCTTTTAAATTTGAAATTTTTGCTGAACTCTTAAAATAATCAATCAATTATATGATATTATAAAACAACAAAAATACAAATATATATGTATATATTTTGTATAAAATATGTATTATAAGTTAATATACGGAACTTCCGCCCGTCCTATCCGGAGACTGAAAGGCATTTTAAATTGACCCTTTCATGTCTCTTTTTATTTAATATTTTTTTTTTTTAAGTAAGTGTATATAACAATGTTACCAGAGGGGGGTATATCTAGATTACTAAATTAAAAAAAAAAAAAAAAAAAAAAAAACTTTTATGAGGGATGGAAATTAATTAAGTAGTTAAAATATGGAATGCCCGGTACCTACCACCCGCCTCGTCCGGCCAGAAACTGGAAGTCTTTTTGACCGGTGTGGCCCTCATGTCCCCTTAATTATTTTTCAGTTTAAGAAATCACCTTCATCAGTACTGATATCGAGTGTTACCTGCACTTCTTGTAAACAATTTTCGAAACTTAATTTTACTAAAAAATATTAATTCTACATTTGTTTCCTGCCAGTGAGAGATCGAGCAGGAACCATATATATTTAATTCAACCACTTTTCGTTATAGACAAACGGGTATGGCTTTTATATTATGGGACGTGGATCAGCAGTCAGCTAAGATCCTGCAGTAACTAACTAGCTAATTAAAATTTAACTTAAGTAATCAGAGTGTGGAGGAGCGAGAGTAGAAGCGAGAGCTAGAATACAAAACGGTTAATTAAAAATGTTGAAATATTTTTAGAGTAGAAGTGTCGGAATGTGATTTGAAACTGACGCACCAAGTTCCAAAACGAGAGCGTCTCTCTTCTATACCACAATTCCAATTACTAAGTTTAACAATGGATTTAAAATATATTTACACGATATTTTTATGTAGAACCTGATAAGGATCATTCATGAGTACATTCTAAATCGTATATAGGATCGTAATATATAATTGGATTCAATTGGATTCAAACGTTTTGATACAAAAAATAAATAAATAAATAAATAAAAATATTGTAGAATGGTCTACAACCGACCCGTAGATGGGATCGATTAGTTCGAAGTGGACAAAACACATGAAATATTTATATACCTCTCTTATTGTTCCTTAAAAGAAGTATTTTGCATTATACATATTAATTAGATAAAAAAAATTTATTGCTTTTTTCCTTCTTCTTTTCTTTTTTTTTTATATTCAAAAAGCTTTTAAAGGTTTCAGCTAGCTTCAGCACCGTCACTTATCAGTTTAATAATAATAATAATAATAATAATAATAATAATAATAATAATAATAATAATAAAATAGGGATTATAATGAGCCTTAATTACTCCTATAAAACCAAATGCAAGTCCAATTTTCTACAACTAACCATCATATACTAATACTAAAAAAATAATAATATATATTGTTTTACCAGAATAAAATAAATTATTTTTTTTCTTTCAGTACTAATATACTAATAATACCAATACCGATCTAAATACTAATAATATTTACAGCCAAAAATGGGATTCCTGAGAGTATTTTCCGTGTCGTGACTTCAAATAAATTAAGTAAAATTATTGTTGTTATGCAAAAATATTTTTTTCTTTATTAAAATATAACGGATTTTTGGAATAATTAATAAATGTCATAAGTTTCTTAAAATACTTATCATGTTAAATGTACTCAGAACTATCCAGCCTGATCGAGCCGAAAAATGAATATTACCCAATTAAGACTTAATTTGTTGAGTCCAAATTTTTACTGGAAAAAACTTTGGTTCTTGGCTACAAATTAATAATGACAATCACATGCAACCACGTACCCGCGCGCATGTACTTTTGACAATTCATGCATTATTGTCATGAATTAGGCAATAGGCACCAAAAATTCTAATAGCAAAATTGGACCCGGCTTTGTTTGGAACAACAATACTACTGTGTATGCGTACGTTTTTTGAACGTATATCGAAAAAAAAAATCTCTGGCCTACAATGCGATTTTTTTTTTCATCTGAACGCATTCAGTCAAATATTTTCGCCTTTCGAACTATATATTTACCGTTAACTAATATTCCTGGAAAAGAAAAGAAAAAAAAAAGTGTGATGTGAACTGGATTAATTAGATGCATGACATATATATATATATATATTTAATGGGTCTTGTTAATGTGTGCCCTTAGTCACACGATAAGAATATTTTTGAAGGGATTTTTTTGTAAGTTACAGGTCTTTAAATCAGCTGAATTTTTGTAAGTATAATATTATCATTATTTATAAGATGTCCACAAAAAATCAGCTCAATCAGAGATATCTAACCCTCTAAACAAATCACTTTAAATGTCAGTCGTTCATTCATACTATTAAAGTCTAAATTAAGTGTTTGTGGTGCTAGAGAACTCCGATTGAGCTTATTTTTTTAGATATGATCCAAATAGTATAAATAATATCCATATCAAAAAATCAGTCCATTTGAACAACCTTAAGAAACTAAACAAAACCCAAAACCAAACAGCTTAACATGGGCACATGTTAACAAAATCCATATTTAATTAATCCCTAATTACGGGGTCAGCAAAAATGGGTGATAGATGCATGTATACGTCATCTGTTCCCAAGAACTCGACAAGATGGACCCAAAGGTTCCCCGCGTTGGAACTTTTTCTTTTTTTTAATAATCATATTCCCCGGTTGGAATTATAGGGATCAAACCCTAATTAACTCGAACTACACTCTAGTATTACTACAAATATTTATTCATGACTAATAAATAGCAAAGAATCATGGGATGCTAAGGTGGTGTAGTTTGCCTTTTTTAGCTAGGATTAGGATATGTATATCTCTAGTCAAATATAGACCTTAATTAGTCTTCACCACATCAAATGTTTTTAAAGGAATTAAATCAAATTATATTGTTAATCCAAAATGAAAAAATAAACAATTTAATTAATTAAAGACTAAAAACAATGTATTTTTTAGACTTTACATCTCAAATTCGAAAAATTAAGAAAAACATATATGCATGCATATAACACCAGCCTAAGTCGTCTCATTTTTTTAGAGAACTACCTCTAGCTAGCTAGGGGCCATGGATTTCAACCATACATTAATTGCTGGATCCATCATTTACAGTCCAAAATCAGCCTAGCAAGATTGTTGCAAATTTGAAAAGAGAAAAGCCTTAAATTGGATGCATATGTATATATTTTTTTTAATCCTTCTTTCTTTCTTTCTTTTTTTTTTTTTCTTTTTCTTCCTTTGTTTCTTTTCTAGCCTTGTCAGATTTCTATATTCGACAATTATAATTTTCACAAGTTGATCGAGTGGAAATATTTGAAACCTTTTAAGTTTATATCCCTCATTTTACAACTGATCGATCATCAAAATTGGTGGTTCTTTTCTTTTTTTAATCTTTAAAAAGAACAAAGATGTACATAGGGTTTCATAACTCGGAATAAGTTGATAGGTATCATGTGATGTTTGGAAGTGTCAAGTTAGATTGGGGATCGGCTGGAAAGTAAAAAATATAGACTGTAATCTATCAGCTAGACAAGAAGACAAGATCAAATGATGGATGGAAGAACAAATTATTCAAAACCTTTTTTTTTCGTTTTTATGTCCACACTCAATATCTAAGTTGTCTTTATCCATAAAATGGAATGTCTACAAATTAATTAAGACTCACTAATTGCACGTTTAGGGCAAAAAATAAATTTAATTAATATTGTTTGATTTCCAAATGTATCAGTCATTTCGCATAAATTTTTTGATACACCAAAACGAAACATTCTGGAATTTGAAACATTCTAATGCAAATCAATATATTACTATTGAAACTAATATGTTATGAATGTCTCAGAATGCTTTAAAATGTAGTGTAATGCATCGAAATATTTCATAGTATATTTAAGTGTTTTAATATTCTAATATTTTGATATTGTATCGTATGATTTCGATTTTTCAAAAAGATGGAAATTTTAAACCTCGGTTGCTAATTCAATCCTAGAGAGAGAGAAAGCAGAAAGAGTGAGGGAAGAGATTCTTCCGATGGGATGGCTAGCTTGGCTTTTGGGATAGATGGATGATGAAAGGAAATAAAGCCCTTGAATGTGGGTGGTGACTGGTGAGATGAATAAACTAAAAAACGGTTGTTGGATGATCAATGAAAGACAATAATCATGAAGGGCGTGTGAGTTGACATAATGTAATTGTTGCGGTCGGGTTATTTTACTTCACTCTTTCCTTCCTTCTTTACTTTCTCTCTCTAGAAATCAAGTCTGTTAGCTCGAATTTCGATATACGTACACCCACGAGTGGCGCACAGCAGATGGACTTATAGACCGACCGACCACCTCTACTTTTTCTTCTTTCAATCGATCGATCTAAATTCTTAAGTGGGTTGGTGAAACTTTGCTGTCAATGTAATTTGGAGTACTGGACCCACTGGGGGCCTTAAGGCCATCATGGCTAGATGACACTTGGCAGAAATTTGACGTTTGGACACTTACTCGGTATGCTATATTCTAACATCTGCAGTTCAAATATTCACACTAAAATGAAATTTTTAGATCATGAGCAAGGGTGTGGGGCTGGCTTGACTTCGTCTAGCAAATTTGACTGCAAATTTGTCCATCTACAATTTGGTCAAAATATTTTCCAACATTTAAAACACCTACTCCACATTTAATATTTAGATTCCATGGAAAATGAGATACATTAGTGGTTTGTTTGACTTTGAACGGAGGATTTTAAGTAGAGATTTTGTTGGGAGTAGAGATTTGAAGAAAAAATAGTTTAAAAATCGTGTTATAAATCTAATTATTAATTTTTCGTCAAATTCTTAGTCCTCACAAAATTTCTACTTCGACGTTCCAAAAATAAACGAACACTTTTTCCATCAGAGAATCTCAAGAAAATTTGCTATGAGAAGGCATTGGGTATTTTAACCGATCATCCAACAGACCACCAATCAATTCCTTTTGGAAGGATTTTAAAATGGTCAAAATTATTTGACCATTTCTAAGTGCCAACAACTAACAACCTATTTGGTGAGGGTGCGCCCAAAACTACACCCTCTTGACTTTGACCATTGCTAAGAGCATCTCCAATGTAAATGTACTATGCTTCTATGTGGTATAGCTCTTAAGACATCCTCTTGAGACTTGCTTCATATGTGAAGAAAAAAGCTCCACAATTTATTCTAAAGAGAAAAAAAGCATCTCTAATGCAAACGTAGTTTGCTTGTTTATTTTGCCAATGTGATATTTAATTAATTAAGTATTTTATTTTTTTTAATTGTAAAAAAAAGAGAAAATAAACTCTTTAATGAGATTTGCTAAAAAATAGGAGAGAGAATAATATCTATAACTGAATTTGTGGATTAGGATGTGAAGACATCCTCTTGGTAAACCTCTAGAGCAAAAAGATGGACTAAAGGATGTCTTCCCAATCACATGTCACATCATCTTCGCATTAGATGAGCACATTTGCATTGGAGAGAGTTTTAAAAAATAAATTAGATGTACTTTTCTATGTAGAACACCACTTTTAAGCAGACCATGCTGGCATAGGAGAGGCTCTAAGTTAAAATGAAAGATCCAATGAAGTAGATGATTATGTCAGTTACATACATATGGTAGGAAACTTGGGGATTTTAGGTCCAAGCCCAATTTGAGCATTAGACATATAAGCCCAAGAGAGGCCCAACTTTTGTTCGAACCAGCTAGGTTTGAGTTTGGGTTAAGCCTTTCCTGTGGTAGTTAAGGGTTCTGTATTGTAGCTCCAGGAGATCCGTGGACTTGTCAAAGCCTGAGGACCTGAACTGGTGAATTATGGATCACCTTGGGCCACCCATTACTCGAACTTGGCCCACGCTCAACCCAGCTACGGACACTTGGGAACCGTTTAAGTTGTTGTTTTTTTTTTCTTAGGCCACTTTTAATGCAACAAGATCTAACTACCACTCAACACTTATCTCTCTCTCCCTCCCTCTCTCTTTCTCTCTCTAGATCTCTCTCTGTTGGATGAGTTCATGAAACAAAACCAATGTTCATCATCCATCCAAACCTCAAGCTATGTTACCCATCTGCTCCAACTCAACTCCAAAGCTCCTTCTCTCCTCCCTTCACAACCCCAATTCTACATTCAAGAATCAAAATAACCTCCTCATCATCATCATCATCAGACAACCACCAAGAAAACCTTCAAACAAAATCATCTTCATCAGCTGGCAGAATTAAACGCCTTGTTCTCACTCAAGAAGGTAGAACAAAACTCAACATCTCCCCGGACCGAGACTTCTACGCATACCCGCGTTTCGTAACCCACGTCGATGATGGTTTCATATCAACCTTAACAGATCTATATAGAGAAAGGTTAAGGCCAGGTTGGGAGGTACTTGATCTTATGAGTTCATGGGTTAGCCATTTACCTAAAGAAGTTGAGTTCAAGAGGGTGGTGGGACATGGACTTAACCCACAAGAGCTCGCCAAGAACCCAAGGCTGGATTATTTCTTTGTGAAGGACCTCAATCAAGATCAAGAACTTGAAATGGAGAATTGTAGTTTCGATGCTGCGTTGTGCACTGTTAGCGTACAATATCTCCAACAGCCTGAGAAGGTAATTAACTAATTCAATCCAATTATCCAATCGGCATTAAAAAGGAAAATAAATATTTTTTTTTGACATTTATTAGGACTGAAAAGAATGTTAGTTTTATATGTTAAGCCCTAGATTTTACACTTATGGGGGTAATGTGCCCACCTCCACATCTCCAGAAATATAATATTGACAACTTTAGAAATTTGAAATTTTAGAGAATATGATTACTAACATGGTATAAAAGCAGACGATTCAAAGAGATCAAGCTAGGATTCAAATCCCAATGCTAACAAAGAGAGGAAAATAAAAGGCCCAGCCCTTGCTAACACAGAGAGGAAAAAAAAAAGGCCCAGCCCAAATATTGAGGGGGAGTATTAGGGACAGTGTGGGCCCACCTTAAATTTATATAAATATAATATTGATAATTCATTCTGTAAGTTTGAGCTTTAAGCACAAAATGTAAGAAAATAAAACATACAATTAATTTGGTTTTTCTTTGTAAATACAGGTGTTTGCAGAGGTGTTTAGAGTTTTGAAGCCGGGAGGGGTATTCATTTTGAGCTTCAGTAATAGGTTGTTCTATGAGAAAGCAGTCAGTGCTTGGAGAGAAGGGACTGGTTACAGCCGTGTTCAACTGGTTGTTCAGTATTTCCAATGCGTGGAAGGCTTCACACAACCTGAAATCATCCGAAAGTTCGGTGGTGGTGGTGGTGGTGGTGGTGGTGGTCAAGCTGATCAGAAATTGCCTTTCAGTATCGGTTGGATCATGAGGTTGTTGGGATCATTGTCTACATCAGATCCTTTCTATGCCGTTGTAGCCTATAAAAATTTCAAGCCTATTTATGAATGAAATACTTCAGCATATATATTAGCGTATATACAAGGGAGAAAGGACTGATAAAAAAAAAAAATAATAAATAAAAACAAGGGAGAAAGGAAAAACCTGTATAAGCTAGTTGTTTGTCTATATAAGACCCCGCACATGAATCTGACTCGTGTAAGAATCGCCTACTTTCTTAATTCTGACTCATGTCGATAAAATCTGACTTGTTTAGAAAATAAAGAATGTTTTATGTAGGTCAGCCACTAATTAGTCGCGAAACAAAAAAATCATCCCCTAAGTAAATTAATTACAATTTTGCCTTATAGT
>MVGT01000438.1:3057289-3084509 GCA_002174775.1 Macleaya cordata | reverse complement strand
GGGATCAAATAACTCTAGCTTCTGGTGACCTTAGTGTGACCGGTCCGCACTATGAAAAAATGATATAAGGTTTGATTTTTTGTGAGGATATTCTAGTCACCATTCAAACCATCATATAAAAAATCTGTTTGTTTTAAGACTTCTAACTCTCTCAAACTAACCCTTAAAATATAAATAAATAAATTTTAGATATCTTTTATATCGTTGACTTTCGCATGCACTAGATGACAGAGTTACAAGTTTAAGAATGGACCGATCGATTTTCCGTGAAGATGATCTACATGATATTATAAGAACATCTTCACTGAAACTCAGCCCTTAAATCATCTTCACGTGGACGCCCACAGGCTCGAGTAACTCTGACGTCACGAACCCTAGGTTATTCCATCCCTCCTAACAAAATTTGGACAACTTGGTTTGTTAAATTCCTACCAAAAAAAAAAAAACTTGGTTTGTTATTAAACCAGCCTAGTTCATAGTTCACACATGGCTTGGGCCTCAATTGACTGGAAATGAAGTTTTAACCATGCTCCACCTAAAGTATCTCAAATCCTGGGCTTGGGCTTGGATAGTATGGAAAAATGACTGTTTGGACCTCTAGCTAACTTCAAAGAGAGCCACCCTTTGAACAGCAAAACTTATGCTCTAGTTATAACTGCAGCCATTTGATGCATCACCAGTGGTGGCCCACTATCATCAACCATTGATTTCTAACAACTTTATGTATATGCGGCCCAATACATTATCTGGGCCATCTTTAGTGTCTCAAAGACAAGATCTTTAGTGTAACATATTTCCTCCACAAATACTACAGTACATCAAAGTTGGAAACGATCTGATCCGTACATTTGCGCCTGCCAATCCTGGACCGTCCACTGCTTTCCTGAAGAACCCTTCCTCTCTTTCCGTAAACCTCCAGAGTTGGGAGTCCCATATCTACTAACCCCTTATCCGCAGAATCCTCCTTCTCTTCCCCACTCTCTCTCGTGCTTCAACCAACCTCCCATGGCTTCTACAGCTACAACTCTCTTCAAGCCCATATCCATGGCGAATGGTTGTTTGACCTCTCAACCAGCCCTTATCACCACCAAAGCTTCCTACCCGTTTCTTTCTCTCCCTTCGAAACCCATTAAATTCCTTCATCTGTCTTCTTCTACTTCATTTCCTTCATGGGTTTCTCTCAAAAACAAAATTTCTTCATCATCATCTGTAATAACTTTCGTCGCACAGACTTCAGACTGGGCTCAGCAGGAGAACGTAGTTGAAGAAGAACAAGAGGGGTTCAATTTAAAGACTGAAGAAGAGGGTGAAAAGGGTGAAGAGACTGAAGCTAGTCTCTCGGAATGGGATGGAGAGAAAGAGGGTGAGGAAGGGACTGAGGAGAGCGGTGAAGAATCTTATCCGGAACCTCCTGAAGAGGCGAAACTTTTTGTTGGAAATCTACCTTATGACATGGATAGTGAGAAATTGGCTCAGCTATTTGACCAGGCTGGAGTTGTTGAGGTTGCTGAGGTAAAAATTTCTGTACTTTACTGCTCAATTTTGCTGTCTTTTTATCAAATTGTGGGTATGTTCAGAGAATTTGAGATGTTGGGTTTGATTTTGTGTGATTGTTTCTTGTAGGTAATTTACAACAGAGAAACTGACCAGAGTCGTGGGTTTGGGTTTGTTACAATGAGTACTGTTGAAGAAGCCGAGAAAGCTGTAGAGATGTACAATCGCTATGTAAGTTTTTATTCTTCATTCTGTTTTTTGTTTTAATGATTAGTTCTTTTTGACTGATAGTTCATTTGCTCACTAAGAATGTTAGTTCTGAAGGTGAAGGTTCTGTTTGTTATCTATATTGTGAGCTGTAGTTTTTAGAATTATTGTGGAATATCTAATTGATATGGATTTTGTCATTGTTCAGTGAGTTGAACATGGATTATATTTTAATTGAGCTATATCACCTGGAAAAATGTTTTAACTTCTTAATTTAGTAGAATGTTATTGATCTGGTATTGGTTTTATCCTCTGTCCTAGCGTTTGAAACATAACAGAGTGATAGGTTCTTTGCTGCAAGTTGCAAATGCTGGGTATAGCACAATGGTCTTAAAAATGTAAATGAAATGCGTTCAAGTTAAGAGTTTTGCTAATGTAAGTTATATTTGAAATTACGAGGAGTTTATTTTGTGGTTGAATGACTTGGTTACCAGACATTAAGTATTAAATTATTTTCTCCTCCATAGTGAACACCAATACCAGAATCAATTATATTCTGATAGGTTGCTTGGGTGCTTTGTATCAAGCTGGTGAGATCTTAATGACTTCTTATTATTTGTTGTGTTGATTGAATATATAGCCTACATCGTCACGAAGATGTCTAAATTTCTCTGTTAAGTTTCATGAAGAAAGTCAACAATTTCTGTTGTGGATCTGTTTTGTCAACTTGGCGTAGTATCTGCCTATCTGGTATTCAAATCACCCATGGGAATAATTAGTCCCTTGAAATCACCCTCTCATTCTTCCTTTGTACCTATTTTTCTTATAGGAGTCAGAATGGTTACATAATTATAAATATGTTGGCCAAGCATTTATGTAATGGGTACTGGGTCCAACTGATGTATGCTAATTTTCAGGTGCATGAACATGGCTCTGTAGTTTACCTACATATGTTTCAGCTTAGAAGTTTCCATTTCATTCATTTATTGTCTCAAAGTATTGCTTGGCCATGTCTGATGCGGGTCCTGTATTCATTCCCATACCATTTTGGTTTGTCTTCTCCCGAGATAGACAGGTTCTGATGTTATTTTGAGTCACAACTTCTGATGTTATTTGTCGGACTATAAACCCTTAAAATTTCTAATTCCAACCAAATGTAGCCATTGAAATAGAGATTTGTTAATCCCTTGGTGGATGTTGACCATCCAGTAGAGTGGTAACCTTATATCAAAGGATTCTTGGAAATGAGTGGTTAACGCCAAATCCTTTTCTGCCTACCTGTATGGGCACCATTGTCTTTCCATTGAGCAGTAAGTATCGTTGATGTTCAGACCCCTAAATCTTCTGTTTCTGCCTTGGTGAGTGCTAATGAGTAATGACTAGTCTGGGAAAAAAAAGGTTGGTAAGGTTCTGCATACCTTGCCTATTTTTCTGCTGAAAATTTTCTTTATACACGAGGGTCTAAATGCATCCAAGTATGTATCTTTAGTAGGACAAATCATCGTCTATTTTCTAGTGTGCTCATTATGCTTAGCAATCCTAATGGAGTTCTTTAAAATTCCGACAAATTCTCTTTACACTACTTATGTACTTATATGAAAAACTTATCGTTACTACATTGTGGATAAATGCTTAAGAGTTCCCTCAACATAATTTTGTAATATGCTCATAATTTTTTCCTTCCAAAATGTAGAAACTAGAGAGGAGTTTTATATTCATAAGTCATACCTTGTTTGGTTGAAACTCTCCTCTGTATGAAACAGGATGTAAATGGAAGGCTTCTAACTGTCAACAAGGCTGCTCCAAGAGGGTCGCGACCAGAGCGACCCCCAAGAGAGTTTTCATCTTCTTTCAGAATCTATGTTGGGAACTTGCCATGGCAGGTGGATGATGCTCGTTTGGAGCAAGTTTTCAGTGAACATGGTAAGGTGGTAGATGCCAGGGTTGTTTTTGACCGGGAAACTGGACGCTCACGAGGTTTCGGCTTTGTAACAATGGCCACTGAGACGGAGGTGAATGATGCTATTGCTGCTCTCGATGGACAGGTAAGATGCATGCCTTCTCTTCTTACAGAGTCCTTGTTACCCACTGACCCATGGCACACTTGCTGTGGAGAGTGACCTACCTTGATGTATTGAGTTTAAAAATCAATATGGTTAGATAATCATAACCATCTAATTTATCGGAGTCTTTGATCATAAGAAATAGGTTATAGATCAAGTGGTTACAATCATCTTATAGGGCTCAAATAAGACTACAAGCTTCTGAATATTGAATGCTGGGTCTTGTTCCCACTGTGCATGCAGTTTCCATAGCACACTGTTTAGTTAAAGCCATCATATTTTACTTCCATGTGTGCTTGCTGGTTGAATGCCTATATTTGGGTTCTGGGAGAAAAAAGGTTTTGAACCCCATAAGACCACAGAAAGAAAAGCTTAGTTTTTGTGGAAGCTCTTCATAACTTTACCTCAACACAACCAACCAACATTGGCTTCAAGTAAGTTCATGCAATGATTGTTGAGGACATTGAGGGACTAAATTATGGTTTGGACATTTAGTTTGAAGCAATGCACTTAAAGTGCCTATGTTGTTGCATCATCCAGGGAAGGAGGAGCTCATTGTGTCTAGTAACTAGATTTGAGATTCAGGGTTTCCAAACATTATTGAAATCATGATTACTAGACACTAACACTACTTGTATTTAGAGGTGCCACTCAGTATGAGTGGTAAAGCGGCTGGGGTTGGTACCAGCGGCCTGGGTTGGATCCCGCTTCCACGCACACCTTTAAAAAAAGAAAGAAAAAAAAACAGCACTTGTATTTTCGGAATGACACTTTCTTTCTGGCATTTGTTTTGCTAAGCTAGTCGCCTAACTTGTGTTATTGGGATCGCAGAGTTTGGACGGAAGGTCAATCAGAGTGAATGTTGCGGAGGAGAGACCTAGGCGCGGTTCTTTTTAAATTTCATGTGTAGATGGATCGCCCTGGCCTCCTTTTCTTTCCCAATCATTTGTAAGTCTAGCAGGTTCCATTTCTAAGGCAATGTTTCAATGTGATCAATTGTTTTTTATTTAATTTTGTTAACTAGAAATTGGGAAGCTTTTGATTCGGAGTCATAAAAGTCTCTTCTCCTCGCACTGCACGTTCTTTCACTTGTTTTCTTTTCCTTGTATTTGTATTGAGTTGGTAGTCATGATAATATTATTTTTGTTATACCGACCCTATGCATCCAATTTTCATGACAGACCATTCATGGATTGAAAATGAGATTTCCTTTTGGATCTAAATATGTTGGAGATTTTCCAAATCTTGATGATTTTGATTAAATAGTAGAGAAACTGAATCAGACGGTGCAAAAAAGCATCAATCGAGCTGATGTTTTAATACGTAAATTTTAAGGCTCGAGTCAAGAAGAGTCAGAGTTGTGATTGTCGTCTTTGAACTTCATGGGGGTGCCTCAAATTCCCCTGAGTCTCTGACTGATCAAAACCGCGGGTTAGGGTTGGCCCAGACTTTGCTGGGGCTCGGGCTAGGCATGCGTTTGTTGGGCCGCCAGATTTCTATTCCTAGTTTGTGTTGTGTATATTAGAGTGGAGATGGTGACTGGGTCTAACGCCCACTCAATCAAGTTTATTCAGTATGGTTGTGGAGTCTTATGGGGTCCAAGCTTTTGGAGGTTAGTTGGGTGGTGTTAGCCCCGGATCAAAGTCTGACTGGTCATGCCATCAAACCAATCTCTAACTTCTTTTGACATCAAGGATAAATATATGAGTAATGCTAGGGTGAGATTTTTGGGGAGGTTTTCTTTGTAGGGCTCACATGGAACTAATCTAAGGGTTAATTTGTGAGGATGATTTTCTTACCATGTAGATCATCGCCAGCTAAAAATCATATCATTTTATGTCATCTAACCCTCTAATCTATAATGAAATTTGAAACTTCTGTTGCATTAAAAATTTGAGAAAGGTATAATGTTTCATGATGATGATTTGGATAATGCGAAAATTACTCTAACAAAAAATCAGCTTATGAATCATTTCTATGTAAACTATCTCCTCCAAAATCTTCCCATAGCATTATTCTAAATACACAGTAACCTCACTGCAGGAACTTTTTGGAAAGTCTAGGCTTTTTTACATATTTTTCGTGGGATTTTGCTAGATTAACACCAGAATTTGACATTAGAATATTACATCTACTTTTTAAAAGTGGTATGAGGGGCTGAAATAGAATTAATATTTTTCCAGTAACTGTTATGATTGGATTTCCAACCAATAAAATAAGCAGATGTAAACTTTGGTGTCAAAATCTGATGTCCCTAGTCAAGTCCTTTTTTCGGGTGCTTTTTCTCTAATTGCAGAGGCTGGTAGACTGGTAGTTGTAGTAGTAACCTGGAAAGGATGCACGTTCCGCTTCCCACTTACTGCATGCATGCATGCATGCATGGGGTGGGGACATCTCACTAACTAGTCTTCCTTTCTCTCTCTAAACTATACGCTAGTCCACCCTACCCATTGACCCAATAATAGCAAATACTTTTTGATACCCACTAGCTTAATCCCAAAAATGAGTCCAACTTCTTCATTTTTCTTCTTCTCATTTTGCTATTTGACATTTTGGTTGTTGTTTCATGATGAAGCTTAAGGGGGGTCCCATGTTTTATATATGTTGAGCCCTAGAATTAAATTTTATAATTAAAACAGAAGGTGATCGATGGTGGTTGATCGGTGAAGTATAGAGACGTCTTAACTCTTAACTACCCTAGCTAGCTACTTCTCCAAATCCTTCCTTCCTCTCTGTACTCTCTGTCTGTATTTACATCTTGGGGATTAATTTCCCCAACGCAACCTCATCTACGTTCATTCATTTTTTGCTTGTCTCCATCTCTTCATTTTCATTTCCTAATCCCCCCAAGGAGGAGGCTCTTGTTTTCATTAATTTCACTTGCACACAAATAATGAAGGTAGCTAGCATTGACCATACCAAAATCACTTTAATTTGCACATTCGCAAAAGTTTAATTCTCCTCCCTTCGCCGAGGTTCCTCTTAAAAAAATTACTATTCATCTCTCTAAAAAATTGCCTCAATTTATTCTTTTTTTTTTTTTAATTATCAAGATGTCATTGCCTCTTAGAGCAACCGATTAGTTCATCACGAGGTAGAGCTCGATCGATTTCTTCATAAGAAGCACTATATGATTGCTTCAAAATTAAGACTCTTAACTATTGATGTATTATTGATTGTATCTCCACCATTAAGTGTCTGTAATTGAAGAAAATTAAGTACTATAATTAAAGAGAACGGATCTGCATACATCATTTTCTCTAGTTTGTTAGCATGTAATTAAGCTTAGGATGTTCATGCAATTAGTATACGGAGTGGATGGGTTAACTGCACCAGTATCTTAATTATCCAGGGCTATGCTCTCTGCCCCCACTAAGACTCGGTCTATACCTAAAAATTCAGCTTGATTAATTAGTAATTTGAAAACAACGGATCTGGTTTATCATCTAATGGCTAGAGATAAATCATGAAAAATGCTTAAATCGACTTGTCAACAAATTTATTAATGATTAACAAAGAAAATAAGTGGTGGTCTTATCAAATAAAAAATAAAAAATTGGTCATCGTATGTGCCAACTAGGATAGTTGTTAATGTATGCGAGTTGCATACCCCACATTTGCTACTGCCTAGTCATTTCAGGGTTGTGTTATAATCTAATACTTTTCATAATTTACATCATTTCTACCATCCAAAATTGCCAATAGGAATGACAGTAAAGTAGGCAGTAAATGTAGCATCACCCTATTGAAATGAATTATGGAGAGTAAGAGTTCAATGTAAAAGTTTTGACTTTTGACATGGAAATTTGTACTTGCTTAATTACTATTTGGACCGACAGTTTTACAGAATTACAGAACGGATGCCTGACATTTATGTGACATGGTGGATCCCACTGCCACATAAGTTAGACACCCCTTCAAAACACTTTTGGGAGGGAAAAGTGGTAGGTCCCACCATACCACATAAGCGTCTGGCATGGGTTTTATAAAAACATCGGTCCAAAAAACTTTATTGTTAATTACCTAGCTAGCTAGTTATTTGCTCTTTTAACAACCCTTCACAATTGACATTCCACAATACTACTCCATCCCAAGTTTCCATGATGAAGCCTAAGGCCGGGGTCCCATGTTTATATATGTATATTAAGCCCTACAATTAAAATTTATTTAAAAAAACAGGTGGTGGTTAATTGATTGGTGGAGTATAGAGACATCTTAATAACTACCCTACTTCTTTCTAATATATATATCTTCTGCTCTGTCTATATTTACATCTTTTTTTCCCAATTAACTTAACCCCTTATTACCACCATTCATTTCGTTCGATCATTTTTCTCTCTTCACTTAATCCTATAATCCCCTCCTGAGGCTCTCTCTCTCTCTATTCATTAATTTCCCTCTCCTTAATATGGCTCTAGCTCTTTTTCTTTTTCTTTTTTTGGTAAGACATTAATTAATATGGGTCTCTTACTTAATTAGCGCAAAAAGATGATTGAAACCCATGCCATTGTATAAAAATGGTTAATTCCATGGATAGTTGTATATATTAAATTAATTAACCGCATTAGGAGAGATCATCAAAACTTCACTTTAATTAATTTGTACATGGCCAATACGGGTTTGCCCGGATGGTTAGGCATCCCCTCCCCTATGGGGGAGGTCTTGAGTTCAAGCCTTTGGGGCTCCTCATGTAATGGTTTAAACTATCAAAAAAAAAAATCTAATTTGTACATCTGCAAAAGTTATTTCTTCCTTAATTGTAAAAGACTTTTCTTTCAAGCCTCCTCTACCTAATAAATGATTAATTTTTATAAAAAATAAAGAATTATAAAAAAAAAAATTTAAAAAAAAAGAAAAGAAAAGAAAGAAAGAAAGAGAGAGAAAAGATGGAGAGTACGTAGTGCATATATGTATTTCATCAGTAGGTTCATGCATCCACCCTATTCATAACCTTATTAGCTAATAAATCCGTTTTACATGACACAACAAAGAGAAAAGGATGGAGATCGAGTTACGTTTTACATGACACAATATACATAACCTTATTAATTAGCTAATAATTCAGTTTTACATAAACATCGAAACAGGAAAGATGGAGAGTAGTATATCAGTAGGTCCATCCACCAGTGCGTGCTCGAACCGAACCACTTATAGGAGGGAGAAAAAATATATGGTGTGACGTACAACACTGTTAGAGTACGTACTGCATGTAAACACAATATTATACATGCATGCATGCATGCATGATCACATAGAATTGATGATCCCCCACATGCAAGAGATACATATGTACGCTCATGATCATTTAATTAGCAACTGACTTTTGGTGTACTTTGACGTTGCATGTTTTTTTTTATTAGGAAAGGTGTACGTGGATCATATTTTCATTCAGATATATATATGGCACATATATGATGACTTTAATTTCCCCACATGCATGTAGAGATTGATGTAGCAACTCATGACTGATGACTTTTGGTTTACATACACATGCAAGAAACCAATGCTATTTTTGGCATCTCCTACGTGCATGAATAATCTTCCCATATGCATAGGCTTTTGTTGGGCTCTCTAAAATGAAAAAAAGAAGAAGAAAGAAGGCGATCGAGGAACTTTCTTGAATTGAATACAATTAATTTCAGAGTGGAGTAATGCGTGCTAGAAAAAACAAACCACGTAATTAATGTGGCACTTAGTCTTTTGTAGTTATCAGTTTAGACTTTATACAATATCTCACATGTTCTGACTACATACATTAACTGCTATATCATGTAATATATATCTTAGTAGTCCTCAGAGGCACTATTTCATTGCGCTTCTAAACTAAGTTTGTCTTAACCGTTCATGCATTAATTATTGATTGTATCTCGACTTTCCCAAGAGTAACCCAAAACGGGGTTCAAAGGTTAAATCACGTGAAGGGCGAGTATCCTATTAAGGGCTAGGTACGGTCAACAAATTTTTAAGAAAATACGAATGGTTGCATGTGTCAGCTAGCATAACTGGTAATGTACTTATTATTATTGACGTTTAGACGCAGGTCTCATTAGCATCTAGTTACTAATCATGTAAAAACAGGTTCACATTTTAATTTTTTTTAATAAAAATAATACTAATAAATCGTCTAAATAAGTATATACGCTGTGTCATCGAATTATACAGTCAGAGTTCAATGTCAAACGTATGACAGAGAAAATTGTACCTTAATTACCTAGTTCTTTGTTCTTTTAATAACCCTTCACATTCTAACAAAATTACTACCCATCCCTAGTTTCCATTTTCAGAATCCGCATTTTTTTCTCCTAACACATGGTTAGGTGAGGCACAATTAATGGCGGAAACCTCAAGAATGTACTTGCACTTGTGGTGGGCACTCAAGAGTTAATCACAAATCAAATCCCAAGTCAATAAAGCAGATGCAACTTGTTTAATTTTAACCAAAACAAAAATACAAAAGATGGATAACACCCTAGACCCTAAACCCTAGAATATATTAATATAGATCATCTGATCACCACTTCATACATTGATTCTTATATGTTCAAATCATCCTGTGAACTTTTAGAGATAGAAAAAGAAGAATTCTAGAGAGAAGTTTCCATTAATATTAATGGAGTACTGGTTTGTATCTCAGGTCATCAAGCTTACTGATGTAGCTTTTGCTCTACTAGGTTTATTCATCTTCAGTGCAATTGTTCAGAGGCTCACCAACAAGGGTCCCATGTTATGGCCTGTGATGGGTATAATACCGACCTTGTTCTTCCACTTCAATCATATTTACGATTGGGCCACTGAAGCTTTGATCAAAAGTGGTGGAACTTTTTACTACAGAGGTATGTGGATGGGTGGAGCATATGGGATCATGACAGTTGATCCTTCCAACATTGAGTACATGCTCAAAACAAGTTTCAAAAACTTCCCTAAAGGAAAATATTACAGGGACAGATTCTCAGACTTACTTGGAAATGGTATTTTTAATGCTGATGATGATGCTTGGAAGGAACAACGACGTGCGGCTACGTCGGAAATGCATTCAAGTCGGTTCGTCGAGTATTCTCTTCTGACTATACAGGATTTGGTGCATAAAAAGTTGTTAAAATTGATAGACAAATTTGTCAAGTCAGGAGAGAGAATTGATCTTCAAGATGTTCTTCTCAGATTTACGTTTGATAATATTTGTACTGCAGCATTTGGAGTAGACCCTGGTTGCTTGAATATCGATCTACCCGATGTCCCTTTCGCAAGGGCCTTCGAGCAGGCAACGGAGCTTACTTTGTTTAGATTCATAGTGCCTCCGTTTTTATGGAAGCCCATGAGGTTCTTTGGTTTCGGTTCTGAAAAGGAACTGAAGAAAGCAGTTAAAGTTGTTCATGAATTCGCGGAGAAGACTGTGATCGACAGGAGAATTGAGTGTTGTAAGTTGGGTAGCTTAAATGATAGATCTGATTTGTTATCGAGACTTGCGGAGGTCAAAGAAAGAGATGAAAACACCACCATGTTCAAATTCTCCGAAAGGTTTCTTAGAGATTTTTGCATAAGTTTTATCTTAGCAGGACGAGATACAAGTTCGGTAGCACTGGCGTGGTTCTTCTGGCTAATACATGAACACCCACAAGTTGAGAACCGAATTCTCAGTGAGATCACGAAAATTCTCAGCCATCGCAATTCCAAGAAGCACGAAAAAATCGATGTGGATGTAATATTTACTATAGACGAACTGAAGAAGATGGAGTATCTTCAAGCAGCACTGTCGGAGTCACTGAGACTTTACCCGTCGGTTCCCATGGATTTCAAGGAGGTTCAAGAAGACGACGTGTTTCCTGATGGAACCATTGTTACAAAGGGGGCAAGGGTGCTTTACTCAATATTTTCGATGGCTCGAGTTGAGGGGATATGGGGGAAAGACTGTAGGGAGTTTAAGCCGGAGAGGTGGATGAAAGAAGGGAAGTTTGTGAGTGAGAATCAGTTCAAGTACCCAGTGTTTAATGGAGGACCAAGGTTGTGTGTGGGGAAGAAGTTTGCTTACATGCAGATGAAGATGGTTGCTGCTTCAGTCCTGTTGAGATATTCAGTTAAGGTTGTTGAAGGTCAAAATGTGGTTCCAAAGATGACTACTACATTGTTCATGAGAAATGGGTTGTTGGTGAGTTTCAAACCTAGATTGATTAATAAGATTGAAGCTAATGAAACCAATGGAGTAAAGTAAGAAGCCTAATAGAAAATTGGTGAATGAGAGAACAAAATATTACATCAAAGAGGGAGTGTTGTTGGTGTGCTTGTTAAGAGGTGTTCTTGGTGTGCAAGCTAAGTAGCTATATATATGTTTGTACTTTGTTCTTATTTTCAGTTTCCTTTTTTTAATTTGAATCCAAAGTTTGTTAACAACTGCCTATTCTAAATTCTAAAAGCTCGAACGAAGGCGTAACAAGAAGTCTCTATGAGTTTAACCAGGAGTAATTATACATTTCCAGCGTACTTCTAGTAAAAATTTAGAATTGGTGTTTTTTTTTTTTATCAAGTTTTGAATGTTGTCAAACCGCAATTAGTGGGCTCGCTATGGCCTAATCTCAAGAATCCTAACAAAGCCCCATATGAACATAACCATGAACTTTAATGGAATGAAAAACGGTCATAATTTGTCTCTCAAAAGATATACACATTACATACAATTTCAACATCCAAACGTCGTGGGGGCCGCATAACCATTCTCATAAGAAAACAGGTAGGAAAATATTACAGAGATGAGAAGTACGTAGGGAAAATGAGGATATACATACCAACCTAATAGTCCTGCAGGCGCCTGAAAGTTGGTGCAAGTCATTCACCAGATATCACATCATTATCTACACAAAACTAAACCCAGACTACCCATACAGAAGGACCAAGAACAGAGCGGCATCAACACAAGCACTCTTCTTTCATGATCCAGGCACTACCAGATTCCACCTATACATAAAGGGTCAAAAATATGGTCCATCATCAATAGCCTCGCAACTGAGCATCTCTACTAGTCAGTGGGACATAGCGGACAGAAGTTTCATCACGGACGGTGATGGAGCCATCCTGGTTTTTGTCTATAACCTTCAAATCCTGGAAAATGTTCCCCACTGGAATCACCAGTCTACCGCCTGGCTTCAACTGGTTGATAAGTGGTTGTGGAATTTCCGGTGCAGCTGCTCCCACATGAATAGCATCGTATGGGGCAAATTCTGGCCAACCTAGCCTGCCATCTGTAGCCATGGAATTGTTCATCACAAACTCATTAGCCAACTTAAAACAAACCTGGTACTTCCTCAAAAGATAATAATAATAATACTCAGGTGATAATCCATAATTATGTTCCCACTGAATTTAGAAAAGAATACAGATTAGTAGCATAAGCAACATTGAATATGGTCCGCCTAGTGTACTCTACCCAAGTCCTGTTCCAAGAGGTCCTAAGGATTCCCCTCCATGTCTCCTGCACATCTCCAATGAGGGAGCAGCAGTTAGGTTCATATGATTGAATCGATCTTCCTGTTGGGAATTCTAACCATTTTTTCCCCCTGAAATTGGTCATACAATAGAATGGATGCTATCCTAATCGACCTCCCTGCCGCAGCTTATGAGTACCACATGTTCTCATAATAAACAGTTGGCATGCTATCCTAATCTACAAAAGGATAAACCAAACCCCTATCTGTATGAGGTTTAAAGGTTAATCCATGATAAAAAGTGGGATTTGTAGAACATACCACCAACGTGTACTGAAAGAGAACCTTCTTTCAACAGCAGTGCTGCTGCACTTTTCTGGATATTCTCAATGGAAGTAGTTACCAGCTCAGGGATGTGTTCTACCCCCACTGCACGACCTTGTGGTCCCACCATCATTGCAAAACATGCCGTCAAATACCCGGTTCCTACACAGAATGAAAATAAGAAAACATATTACTAGGAGTGCAGTAAAGTATCAATTATTGCCAAATGGGAAATGGATAATCCACACAATGACATTAAGTAACGCCAAGGTAATACGACAATGATCCTTATTGAGTATCCAACATCATAAGGTGATCACAATTGATTGTTGCAGGATAGAATAAGCCATATTGATTAACCATGAGAAGCCTCAAAATAGAGTTAAAGATGCTTCAAAAACGTACAATATCCAAGCCAGGATATTTCCACATTTTAATGACAAACGGAAAACATAAAACTAGAGAACAAATAGAAGGAAATAAAAAATAAATAAAAAAGAAGGAAGAGGACCTGAACCAATATCGAGTGCATGCATGCCTGGCTGCAAATTTTCTTCCAATAATTCAAGGCATGTGGCATGCATATGAGGTGCAGAAATGGTGGCATTAAAACCTATTTGCATGGGACTGTCAGCATAAGGTGCATTTCCATCAGGTACAAACAAACCTCTATCAATTTTCTCCATTACTTCAGCTACCTTCTTCGACCTAATAACTCCATATTGCTGCAAATGTGCAACCAGTGCTTTGTTCTTGTCAATGCCAACCCTGGTCAAGAAGCGCTGTAAAAAATTTCACATAACAACATCAGTACAATTGTTCTATAATTATAAAAATAAATAAATAAAAAGAAAAACCTTTAGTTCATCGTCTTCTTAACAACTGACTGGAACATAATAGTAGATTCTACCTGTTGCACTACTAGTAGATCAAAAAAGAGGTCCGAAGAAATACAAGCTACAGGTCAAAAGTACACCCTAATTTACAAATTTGACTTCTCTTGGTGCTAACATCCTCTATTTTTTGTTTTATGGGTAGCTCAAAAACAGAGATGGTGTAAACCCGAAGCTCCGTACTCAAACTTATGAATTGAGTTCTGAGAAAGATTTGGTATTTATAGACAAGGTCATTACAGAGTAAAAAACAGAGTTTTCAGTTTTTCACTCTATTTTGTACTAGGACACTCCATTAATTGGTCTATCAGATAGTTTTGAAAGTTAGTTAGTTAGTTAGTTGTCAATCAAGTCTGTTAAATCAGTTTTCTATTCTGTTTTTGTTATTCAAGAAACTTGGTTTTTAGTTTGTAATGACCTCATCTATAAATATCAAAGCCATCTTAGACCTCGACTCATAATTTCAACTACATAACTTCGGCACCATCTATGTTTTTACATGGTATCAGATAGTCACCATTTTTTCCTTTTTATTTTTTATTTTTTTTGTCAATCATTTTAATAGCCAAATTGCAGCACAAGTTTTCGACTGCAACCTCCTCTACTTAATTCCATCTTCATCCTCCATCAAATATCACTCATTTCGTCCTTACAAAACTTTCATCTACAAATTATATGGAAATCTTAGCTTGTCATCTTGTAAAAATCCAAATGCTACCAAATTCAATACAGAAAAGCATACACCAACCTATAATACCATATGCTCAAGTACTTGGACAACCTAACCTTGAGGCATTCCATACTTGTATGACGTTATTAATAAAGCCATATTTGAGATTAAACTGTTCAAGGGAACCTTCAAGTAACCCCCTAAGAGCTGATCAGAACCATGAAATTAAGGAGAATCAATGGTTTTTAGGATCAGCATCGTATTCCAGACTGTTCAGCTTGATACCAAGTCCACTCTGTTAGATTGGACAATCTGGACCTAAATGCAAGAGGATCTATTAAGAAACTTTCGTAACCTAATGATCATTTTACGTACCAAAACCATAAAATATTGGCTTAACCAATAAAGAATTGTTAAAAAAGTAATAATAATAATAATGGAAAACATTTAAGATTTTTTTTTTTTTTTTTTTTTGCCAAGTTTCGAATGATTTAACAAAAAACAAAAGATTTTTTTTGCTTGAGTTGAAAAGATATGTTGCGATGGGTAATTAATTCATTTGGTGTCTATTACCCGGCCTGGCCAATACTGAGATGCCTCAGCACTCAGTTGATGGGCCCTTTTAAAAGCCAATGCAGAATCAATTGAGATGGTTTTCCATGACCAACAAAGACCATTTACAGAACTAGGATGAAGCTTTAACATGTATGAAGGAATAGAAATACCAAATTAATGCCACAAAGAATGAATGATATTACCCTAAACAGAACAAGTTAACAAAAAACCGGCTCTGTATCCGACCCCAAACAGTTGGGGTAAAATATATATTCATCAAAATGAATAAACAAAAATTAAATCACTAATTTTGATTAATATTTCAGTATCAGAATCTTGTTATACCTAAAACCATCGCCTTCTTCATAATTAAAACCTGTTACTCATTAACAGCTCAATTTTTTTTAGAGGAAATCATTAACACCTCAATTGTGAGAGGGGTTTTTCTTCCTTCCTTGATTTCTTCTCACTAAAATTAACAGAAACCAATTTCTAGCAAAGAATTAATAAAAGAAATGAAAGAACGTATAAAGAAGTAATTAGTAAAGTACCTCCATTCTGAAGAAGAGAGGATTTCCCGTGCAGAGCTTATTAGGTTTCTTAGAAGACGAAGAAGAATAAGAAGAAGAAGAAGAAGAAGAAGAAGAAGAAGAAGACTTATTGGATGACGAAAGAGGGCAGAAGAGAGGAGGACGACGGTGATGGAAGACGGTGGTGAAGGTTAAGAGCTGATTCAGTGGCGCACAATAGCGGCAACCATGAGCTACTAGTAAGGACGACATGGCATCCTCCTCTTTATTTCCACCACAGATACCCCCGCATTTTCACCGAATTGATGTGTCAACTCACTTCATGCGAGCCCCTCACTCGCACGTGGCACCCCTCTTAAAAACACTACCTTTTATTGTCAAGCGTGCCAAAAGCCTGGGCCGTATTCATACACCGGCAAGGCCCACGTTATCTCGATTCTGGATAGACTCTATTGGGACTCCATAAGAGCAAGTCTAATGGACATCTCAAAACATCACATCCATTGTTTGGGCAACTCAAAGCATCACACTGGCCCACTAGTTTAAGGTTCGCTTAACGATACCGAAGGGGTAATAGGACTTTATTATGGTCAGAGGAAACTTCATCAAAAAGGGTTGAAGGAGACGAAAATGGCGTGTCAGCGGCATTTTCTATGGTCGCAGAAAATTCCTATGAGTCAAGCAGTTTGACTCTATTATTACCGCATTAATTTCATTAAAATTTGGTTTATTTTGGGGTCTAACCAAAAGATTTGCCCTCCATATATCTAAACTATAATATCCATGTAACTACAAGTAAGTGGAAACAAAAACAAAAACTACAATGATCTTGATAATCATACTAACCACATTAATTTAATCAATAAGACATATTTTACATCGCAACTCAAAAATCAACTTGAAGCATCGAGGTTAATGGTGTGATCGTTTTACATCTCTACCCATAAAACACCATAGAAGTTGAGAGGTAAGTGCAAAATGATGGAGGATTTTAGGCACACTAGAATGGGTGAGACTAAAAACCATGATCACTCATAAACACTTATACATTACGTATTCCATCATTGGTAATGATTTGATATTTTCTTACACAATTTAATAAGATAGGTTCAATACTTAACAGGCCTAATAAATTGAATTTACAAACACAATGGATTATATGAATCACAAATTCTTACACTATGCCATAAATTATTTGTGATTATGAGCCACACATAATCAATTATTTTAATTATTGCCAAACGAGCTCTCAACACTCAAATCAACTTATTTTTTATGTATGATTGAGGTGTCCCACTAATTTTGCTCTAAGCGGCATAGATTGATAGAGGCTTCACAAATAAGGCCCGGGAATACAAAGCTTTCATGGGGACCAATTGCTTTATATTATACCACGTGGCAGTGTGGCACCAACCATGGCCTCTCTAAACTGGTTCAAATCACTAGTAGAGAAGAACAAAACTTTGATGGGTGATGGGCCACACATGAGGCCCCCAAGTGTTCGCCAATCAGCTGACTTTGTTTTCAGTCTAATCATGCACTTAGGGGCATATGCGCAGTCCATTCCTATTGCAACCCGCTTTCAAATTTATCAAAGGGAAATTTTATTGGCACTCTTTTTTTGTTCGCGGATTGACTTAAGCCCACATCATGAGCTTGCCAACAAGTTTTTGGGGGGAGCGCCCATACAACCTCTCTTTAGCGAAAATTGGTATCCGAACATTGGGCCCTTACGTCCTTAATGGGATGATTTTTCGCATCGAACGTAGATGTGGGCCAGCCACTCTTGGTTCGGATTTTAGCCGTCTTTTACAATAATAAGTCCAAAGTGTGAGTGCTAACAGCAAAAAATAAAGATAAAGAAAGCGAACTGTAACACCACGAGAAGCACAATATACGAAAACTATTTTCTTAGTTGGTTTCTTTAAATTGGAACAAGAATGGTACGGATTTTGCTTTCTCTCTCAGCCTTCCCATCTTTTCTTTTTTTGGGTTGTTTTTTACACTTATAGAATTATCCCATGAGGAGGCAGGTAAATCTATAGGGCAGCCCCACCACCAAAAAAACAAAACTCAGGCTCTTGAGTTTGGTATACCTCGAAAATTGTACGTATAGAAAACTAGGGTATCAAGTAAGGGAGCGATCCCACGTTTATTCAAAAAGTTGTGTCCATGATAGTACCAACACTAGGCATCATCATCCCCGCAAATTCAGACTGATTAATGTTCAAAATCCCCTGTTTAGATTTGAAATTAAACAACTTTACTTCCTAAGCTAATAAACAACAAATATGGCATCTGTAAAAGAAATGGCTAGGGGATGAATGGGATGGTGGGACTACCATATTTGATGGAAGCAAGGAAGTGATTCCTTTGATAATCATCTTTTTCATTCATTATATAAACTCGATCGCAATGGTAGCAAAATTCAAACCAACCCACCCCACACAAGAACCCCTTCGATCTTTTCCATCTCGTGCCTGTGTTATAGTTTCTTGTGTGTTTTTTATTGGTGTAAACAGAAATGGCATTCTCAAGACCAACATTAACGTCGTCACAGCAGATGATGGGGGAGCCTACGCAACAACAATTGATGAGGAGCGAACGTCACCTGTTCTCGACATCGGATGACAATGTGATCACAAAGCAAATCCAGGCCACCCATGCACCTGATGGCCGTGAAGTGGATGTCATGCCTATTCTCCATCTCTTGGAGGACCTCTTTGAACGTGCCAACCCTACTACTACTACTACTACTGTTGGCGCTGTCATTCAAGTATATATTCATGAACATCAATTCTCTAGCAGCTCCTTTCTTTCTTTCATTTCTCTGGTCAAACTCTATTCATTTCATTCCTTGTGGAATCAAAAACCACTTTTGAATAGGGGGTGTGTAAAAGATTCTTTGACCCAAGCTAGCTTGGTACATGGGTCTCAAACAAAATCCCAAAATTAAGCTGACCCAAGCCCTATGCCCGGTTGATTACAGGCTTGTCAGGTCTGAACTAAAAAAATGTTTCTATGGTCTTGGCTGGGATACAGCATTGAAACCCTTGACCCAAGACCACCCATCCAAACATTTGGGCCGGGCTGCGCCAGTCCAGTCGCTTGGTCTAGAAAAATCAGATTGGGTCTATAGGCTTTCTACAGCAGTTGCAAACTCTGCATTAAACTGATCCTATTTCTAAGTCTCATCATTTACATTGTGCTGATTATGGCTTTATATATATATGTAGGCAAACGGTAGCCAAGCACAGATGGATACCTTGGAAGACAAGACTCATCAAGCAGGCTTCCTTAACATGCTTGAAGCTTTGGCATATACCATACACAAGATTTCCTGCGAGGTCATTCATCAGCTTAAAACAAAAACAAAATTTGCTCATGACTTGACTTAATCCAAATTTTGAATCTTGTTCTCATAGTTTAACTACGGTTAATGTTGGGTTGCAGATATCATGCAAGTGCTCTGGTGGTGGCGATGCCCATGCTGTAACCCAAACACTGCTCAACACATTATCTAGCTTTTCATGGGACGCCAAGGTTGTGCTAACCTTGGCGGCCTTTGCTGTGAATTATGGAGAGTTCTGGCTTGTTGCCCAAACTTATCCCACAAACCATCTCGCCAAGTCGATTGCAATCCTTAAGCACCTACCGGATATCCTAGAGCACAGTCATGATTCACTTAGACCCCGGTTTGATGCTCTGAAGAACCTTATCAAGTCAATGATGGATGTGACCAGGTGCATTGTCCAATTCAAGGCGCTTCCGGCACAGTACATTACGCCTGATACATCTGCTATGTCCATTGCCATAGCCCATATCCCTACCGCAGTCTATTGGACCATGAGAAGCGTCGTGGCTTGCGCATCCCAAATTACTAGCCTCATAGGCTTCAATCATGAGTATGTTCATTGTTCATCCCCAAGTCATGCTAATTAACTGCTTTAAAATATGATCTCCGCTACAGATATATGGACCATATTATCCAACCACATGGTGTGGCAACTGATGTATAGATGTCACATCGCTAGTATGAGCTCTTTCTATTACTAACTATTCTATATTGTTCTTATTTATACAAGGTACATGTCATCAACTACTGAATCTTGGGAGCTTTCAACCTTAGCTCACAAGCTTAGCAACATACATGGTCACCTTACAAAGCAACTGTCTATTTGTCACCAACATATAGGTGAAAACAAATAATCCAGTACTACTTCATGTTTAATTTTCTCAATTAAGCTCACATTTTCAATCAAATGTCATTCCAGATTAATGATATATATAAAATGCAGATGAGAAGAGACAAGTTGAAGCTTATAAGATGCTTGTGCGCCTCTTTGAAACCATCCACATTGACAACATGAAAATTCTAAAAGCTTTGATTTACCCAAAAGATGATCTTATGCCGCTCTTCGATGGTTCCAACAAGAGAAGGGTACTCGGTTTCTGAACACTAGCAATTCGATTCACTTGCCTTTTCCTATGTATCATATGCATCATTTTTACATATAAAATGCATGTATTACCCATTAGTTGCATATAAATGACATTTTATTTTGGTAAATTTGTATGACACAAACAGGTTAATCTTGAGGTACTGAGGAGGAAGAATGTGTTACTACTCATATCAGACCATGAAATGCCCCACGACGAGCTTTCGATTCTCGAACAAATGTACAGGGAATCACGGCAACACCCGACTAGGCTGGAGAGTCAGTACGAGGTGGTGTGGATTCCAATTGCAGATAGGGCAACACCATGGACAGAGGCCAAGGAAAAGCAATTTGAGACACTGCAGATGATGATGCCTTGGTACACAGTGTACCACCCATCTTTGATCGACCAAGCCGTGATTAAGTACATCAAGGAAGTCTGGCACTTCTCCAAGAAGCCAATCCTAGTTGTGTTGGACCCTCAAGGGAGGGTTGTGTGCCCCAATGCACTCCATATGTTGTGGATTTGGGGAAGTCTAGCTTTCCCTTTCACTAGTTTGAGAGAGGAAGCTCTTTGGAAGGAAGAAACTTGGAGGCTCGAATTATTGGTGGATGGCATCGACCCAGTCATCATAAATTGGGTAAATCCATCTTTTAAACACAACATTTTTCTTTTTAATATTTTTCAGTTTCAAGCGTCAATTCAAACTTATGAACAGATGAACAAGACAAGTTTTTGGTTTCCCCTGAACAGATTGCTGAAGGAAGATTCATTTGTATTTACGGAGGAGAAGATATCGAATGGATAAGGAAATTTACAACCACAGCACGAGCTGTTGCACAGGCAGCTCGAATTCCCTTAGAATTGGTGTATGTAGGGAAGAGCAATCCAAAGGAACGAGTAAGGAAGAACATAGCAACCATAACATTTGAGAAACTGGGTCATTGTTGGCAAGACCTCACTTCAATCTGGTTCTTCTGGGTGAGGCTAGAGAGTATGTGGTACTCAAAGATGCAACTAGGGAAGACGGTAGAGAACGATTCAATAATGCAAGAGATCATGTCAATGATGAGTTTCGATGGTAGTGATCAGGGGTGGGCTTTGTTTAGTAGGGGAACTTCAGAGATGGCTAAAGGTAAAGGAGAAACTATATTGACATCATTGACACAATTTGATGCATGGAAGGGAGATGTGGAACAGAAAGGGTTTATAAATGCACTTAAGGATCATCTCCTTCAAATTCATCCACCACATCACTGCAACCGTCTAATACTTCCTGGGACTGCTGGTAGAATACCTGAAATGGTGGTGTGTGCAGAATGTGGTCGACCCATGGAGAAGTTCATCATGTATCGCTGTTGTACTGATTAAGCGCCGCCGCCGCCGCCGCCGCCGCCGCCGCCACCACCACCACCACCAACTTTTCTACTACTACTACTAAAAGCTATATAGATGCGAAACTAGGGGTGTGCAAGATTGCAATTTGTCTCTGTTTTTGTTACTTGTTTTTGTTTGTCATCCTTTTTTATTGTTCCACAAATAAAATTTACTACTGTGTTGTAATAATCTCACTATAGAGAAATGAATTACTATTTACATTTGTTTGTATCCTCTCTCCGGTTTGAACCTATTCCTATTTTTATGAGTTCATAAGATACATTTTGTTCAATTTCCATAACTCTTAACAATGGATAGAATCAAAAGATTCATGAAAATGCTGGGCTGAAAAATCAAGCCCCAATTTTTATGATTGGAAAAAAAATCAGATCTTGATTAAAAAAAAATGAAGGTTAAAAAGAAAGAAAAAAATATACCAGGAGACAGGTAACATGATGCAAGTAGGATATAAGCACATCATGCTGTTTAATACTGGCATATATTTTATCTATGCTTCTGAAACATGAACATCCCTCATTTTAATTTAAGAGAGTTCACCAGTAAGAAGCAACAAATCAAAGAAAACAAAAAAAATAAAAAAACTACATAAGAATGAATGATGCAAGGCAGATCTGTAACAACTACTTGAAAAAATAGGAAGTAGCCATCACTTCAAAGTGTATAAAATGAGATCTGCTTTGCCCTAATTTTGTTGATTTACGCTTTCCGTGACACGTCCATTGCTGTGTAGTATAAAAATACCCAACGAACGCAACGCCTATAGAAAGCGAAACCCTAAACAAAATCTAAGTAAAGTAATTTTACAAATCACAAAACCAGAAAGGGAAAACAAGTAACAAAAAGCAAAAAGGAAGAGAACTAATAAAACAGAGCTATCTTCGGCGTTAGCCATATTTCTAACCCTAATCCAAAGTTACCCTAGAAAGCAGTCGCCGAACGCTTTTCAATGGATGGTCTTTTATAGATGAGGTCCAGTACTCTGAACGGCCAGTCCAGATTATAAATTCTGGAAAACCTAATTTTCTTACACAAAATCTGCAAAGAGGTTGAAAATTTTTATATAACTAGGTTTTCAAAGTAACAATGTCAGAGCCCCTATAGCTCAGTGGTAGAGCGCCAGTCTTGTAAACTGGAGGTCTGTAGTTCGATCCTGCATGGGGGCATTTTTTTTTTCTTGCATCAGTTCGACGCTATTCTAGCTTAAGAATAGAACCAATTCTTTCCCAGGTATAGACCTCTTTTTTTACTTGGAAAGAATTTGCATCAGTTTCAAGCTATTCTAGCTTAGAATAGACTTACTTCCGTTAACAAAAGCATCCCATATTGATGAACCAGAGAACAGAACAGAAAGTGCAAATTAAAACCCTCAAACAGATCTTCTTGGAGTAAAGCTTTCAACTTCCACTTCGGAGATGAAATACTTTCTTTCCCCAAATTTGATGATGCGAAGATCCCTGCAACTAACCATTTTGATCTCAAACTCTGTAAGTTCAAACTTCTAAAACCTCTCTCTATCCCTCATTTTTTCACTAGTCTTTTCTTCTTCACACTTTAGTCCTTCCTTTTATCAATGGCTGGCGTTGTTCATAAACTCTTAAGAAAATCTTCACTTCCCAGAATCATCACTACCTTTAACAACCATCAATCACTGAATCTCTCAGCCCCTCTGGTTCCTCTCCAACCCCATCTCAGCAAAATCAAACCAGATGACCCATGTAACTTAAACCCTCCCTTGGATTCCCTAAATAGAGATAAAATCAATTCATCTCAGGCTTTGCAGATTTACCCTAGTTTCTCATTTGGGTATTTCTTAAATCCCATTTCTCCAAATGGGTTGTTTGATCAAATGGAGACCGAAGAGGTTGATGGATCCAGCGAGGATAAGGTAGTTTGGGCTGATAGTGTCAAGAAGAAGAGGAAGAAGAAGATGAACAAGCACAAGTACAAGAAACTACGAAAGCGTCTTCGGAGACAGACATAGGTTTATTAGGTGAGAACTGATGTAGGGGAGATAGTTCTATCTTCAATTTTTGTTTTTATAATCTATTCCTCCTGTTGTTAAACTGTATTGCAAAAAAAAAAAAAGTTTGCTCATGTTTGCCCATCTATGGTGGAAATGATGGTTCGAATTTTTGGTGAGTCAATTGTGTTGGAAATAAACATTGACGATTTATGTGATTGATATTTCACTAATGGAACAAGAGCAGTTCTAAAAGTTTTGAACGTTCACCTCATTTTTTGTAAAATATACTTAAAAATAATCGTATTGAAATGTAGATATCTTTTGCAGGTACTTTATTTATGTTGTACGCAATGCGTTCTTGTAAGGAATGGGCAGATATTCATGTTTTATTTTGTAGGCGTTTATATTTTCATACCAATATCTCACAACTGGTACTTGTTTAAGCTTAGTCACATATACCTGCATCAACATGTGTTTACTGTTCCATGAACCCATTGTTTTAGTGTCACTACTTAACTTGGATTTCGGTGGAGGAATATCAAGTCTAGTTCTGAAATTTTCATATGGTCAACTAGTTTGTGATGAGTGAGAAATGAATGCAGCAGTAATAGGGTTCTTCACCCATATGGAGACGTTCTCTATTTTAACAAAGATTTGGTTGATCTTATCTGTTGTCTCTCTACAGATGAACTCCATATTGGTCAATCTCCATTGGTTAGATTGATAGTCGGGGGTCTATCTCTATACACTTAGGGGTCACTTAGAGGAGTTTCTACGAAGAGTCACTTACATGGTTTCGCAATAGGTACCTTAATGGATGCTATGAGAGCATCCACTTGGCGTCTGAGTTGCTTATTATCTTATAGGACCATCATCTCTTGTGTCTAAATATCCTATTTCAGGCCTCAATATGCTTCTTCTATTTTTTGGGTATGGCTGGTTAAGGTAGTAGATATGTATATTTCAAAACCATCATCCATCATTGTTTTGTGGGCGCAAATAGAATCAGCCCTTGTAAATTAGAGGATTAACTCGCAATCTTTGAGTAGTTGGAGTGTACCTAAAATAAGAAGTTTATATTTTCAGCATTTGGAGATAGATGATGAAGATTTCGTATTATCCAATTGAAGTCACATTGCTTTACATATTCAATAACTACTAGGCTTCTTGGGTTGGTACATCACCCCACTCTCCCAACTTGGCTGGAAATTATGTAATATATTGACAGTAGTCAAGCTTGGAAGTTCATACTTCATATTGGGTTATCGTTATGCCTGCTTTGTTTAGTGGTGACTAAGGACAGGTCTTTAGTTCTATTAGATGGAAAAAGAAAGTTGATGATGTGTATATGGTGCATTAAGGATTTCAAGAAGGGTTTTGATGTCTAGACTCTAGACCTTACCAATGCAGTATTCATGTTCACAAGCAGGTCCAACTTGGTACAAAAGCATTGAGCTGGTAATTTTGCAAACCCGTTTACTTTTTGGCAGTCTAGGATCTGTTAGGTTCTTATTCTCTGTTTGATGAACTCATCAAAATTTCTATCTTATCTAAATTATGTTTAGCCAAATCCACTTTGTGGAATGCTTGTGCATTCATGGTTAGAAATTCAGTCTGTTTTATTGTCCTGATATTTGAGCATTTTGAAGAAGATTTTTAGGGCATCCTATAATGTCCTGGACTCCATGTTCCATGGATATGTTTGTATTAGATATACTAATCTTTGGGCTAGTTCTGAGAGATTGTGGGATCAGAAACAGTTTGTATATGTACCAGAACAAAAACAACAATGCTGCCCAAGGGGACTGCTTAGATTATTTAAAGTTAGTGGTTTGGCTGCAGGTTCTTGGGGACCAGATTGAGGTGTGTTTGTGAGGGTTTGTTTTGACAGAAACTCGTTTGGCTTTGGTAATTGAATACATGCCTCGACGTTTAGTGTGTTTGGTCCACGACAACCTTGCCCTGCCTTTGCCAACCCCAAGCCAGATTTCTTTCACTTCTTTGGCAACGGTCCCAGCTGACCAGGGTCAATAGAAAAACCCAGTCTATATCAGGCCTGAAGAACCCAAGCCTAATTTTATGCCCAGACTAATGAGTAATAATTAGGTGCATGGTATGAAAACCCAACACTATGTTTAGCTCACGGGAAGAGGAGACAGCTTAGGGCCCAGACCCTCCAAAAACAGAGCACCACTTTGATGGCGATGGCCGGGCGTCCCATGGTGATGCTGTCCAGTGACCTCATCACACAAATCTTGGGGTCATCTGACGGCATACACTCGGGGTGCAGTCCTGTCCCGTCCCCATCAAAAAAGAAAAATGCTAGAAATGTGATCTTAGATTGAATCAAAACCCCACACAATTGGAGCTTTCAGCCTCGGCTCAACTCAAAATCTGTTCGGGGTACATACTGCTGCGGGATAGAGAAAGTATTATGTACGTGCTATGGCGGGGTAGAGAAGAGCCCTTCACACCCACTAAATTCACACATTGATGTGTCACTAATTCAATTCAGAAAGATAATTAAAAGTATATTCAAATCACTTTCTCTCCCCAAATTTAACTGAAGATACATCAACGGTAACTTTAATGGTTACCCGTTTAAAGTTTTTGAGGTAGGGAAAGTCGTATTTATGTAGACTGTGGTATGAAAGAGAGGGGGTTCCCTTTAGGTTGGTATGAAAGGACTAATGCATCCAAAGGCTCAACCTTTTTTTTTTTGCCTTGAAGGCCTCAATAATTGAAAATTTGTCAAAAATAATTGCTGCGTATGTCTAAGCACCATTGACAATTCATTTAAAAGCAATGTAGGGGGTAAGGTGCAATGCTGTGAATATGATAGAATCCGATGAAGACAACTAGGCTAGAAATTAGCCCTAAGAGAACTTGGGGGATAAGAGGACATCTCTACTCGATATCAACTTGAGATGCATTTCTTTTGTAGTGTTTGAACCCACAATTTTGCAAGTCCCAAAAGGGATTACGACCTGATCTTTGATCAAACATTGATCCCTATCATTCATGTAAAGAATGATTTCCAATGCTTTTTGCACAAGAGGAAAGAGACTTTCACATTTTCTGGCTTTTTTTACTAGTCTGTTGAATGACTTGAATCCCTCTAAAAGAGGAAAGAAGAGAGAGAGAGAGAGAGAGAGAGAGAGAGAGAGAGATGTATTTATGAAGTCTTCTTGTTATGAAGATCGATCAAGTAGTCAACACACAGAGACCATCATGACATAGACATGTGTTTTCTAGTGGGAATGGGGCACC
>MVGT01000438.1:3014147-3056782 GCA_002174775.1 Macleaya cordata | reverse complement strand
CGGGTCATCGGATTGGTCCATCCATTGACAGACCTAGTCACCTACTCTCTCAACTAGTGCTGAAGTGCACATGAATTCCCATGTGATTAGGTGCGTGGGTTTATGTTTCCTATGTCTTAGTAGGTAAGTAAAGTGGGTTTAGGTTTGATATCCAAAAAAGAAAATCTAAGGGCCCGTTTGGTTCGCGATCCAAAAATTTGTTTTCAAAAACTAATTTACACTTGAACTAAACTATATATTGTATCACATTTAGAATTGCATTTTCACTTTACTATAAAATCCTATATGATTTCATTGAAAACACATAAAACAACATTTTTTTGTTTTACAAAATCCTACATGATTCTATTGTAAATCCTAAAACAGTTTTGGATGTAGTACAAGATGTATATTATTATAGGTGTAAATTAGTTTTTGAAAACAAGTTTTTGGATCACGAACCAAACGGGCCCTAAGTTTTTCCAACATAATTCTGTATCGTTTTTTAACATCCAATTGTACTTGTTCTTTTGAAAAAAACAAATTATATAAAGAGTTAAAAAGTTACAGGCCATAATCAAATTTGGTGGTAGTTCTTTTTCAGTTCATACTTGTAAGAATAGACTAATTTCAGGACTACCGATCTAAATATCAAAATTTCATATATTAGGGTTTGCATCATATATGATACTTTAAATTAATCAAACAGAGCCTCTCGACAACTTCGTTAATTTGGGCGAGCATGGTTGTTTTTTTTTCAAGAGTCATATCAAATTTTGTTGTCGTTATCAGCTTTTAACTAATTATATGATGTATAATTAAAGAGAGATGACGACCATACCTAATGCTAGATTGTAGCTTAATCTAAGCTTTTTGTGCCACAAACACTGCAAATGTCCCATGAAGTACCCACTGACACAAATATCCGTTTGATGTGATTTTGGGATCAATACTTGTCCCTAATCTTACTAATACCACCAAGTCACTAACAATGTTTAATGTATTTTTGAAGAAGTGAATCTATTTTTTTTATATGAGATAAAAATGTGCTATATATCAATATTTACTTTGGCCTTACCAAGTGATTTGGCACCCCTCCTCATTTTTGGGAAAGTTGTGGCTTTTTATTCTTCACATTATAGAGATTGTCCACACAATTATGTTGAAATGTTGGAAGGCTCTACATCAAGAGTATTTGAGTTTATACGCTTCCGATTGTTGATGGTTAACTATTGGATGCTTGCAAGTTAATTGGTGGTTTATCTCAACGAGTCAGGGTTAGGGTCGACCATAGGCGGGACAGTTTTTTAAATCCTAACTTTAACTAGTGTAGGAATACCTATTCGAATTCAAGTTTTCGATAGAGAAAAGTGCTTTCTTGTTAAGAAGAAAGTAAATAAACAATTGTCATGCACTTATAAAGTGGAATAAGTGTTCATTGCTGATTGATTAGGAGTTTGACTCTTGCCTCAAGTAAATCTTCAAATAAAGGAACAAGCCTCTCATTTGAGGATATACTTCTGGAGAGATCAGAAAACACTTCTACTTTCTCTCTAGAACTCCATATTTTCTCTCTCTAGAGAACTACTTTCTTTCTCTAGAATTTTGGGTGAAAGAAATACTTCCTTCAATTAGTATATAAAATGGAACAGTTTTTCAAATCCCAACATTGACTAATTTGACATTTTTCTATTAGAAAATAAAGAAAAGAGTCAAGGACTCAAGGTCGATCTTAATCTTGACAGAGTTGACGAAGTAACAGGTCAGAAATGTTCAACCATAATTTTGACTTGTTTAGCTAAAGGGTTGGGTTAGAGTAGGATTTGACGGATTGGAGTAGGGTAAGACTCGTGGGTCGGGTCATGTTTTGCCTTCTCAACTCACTATCTATACTTTCCTCTCTCTTCGACGACTCTCTCTCCCTTATTTGTTTTTATGAAAAGTGATTCTACTTTAAAGTGAATTCTTGGATCCGCCACTAAGATAGTATTGCTTACTCATTTGTGGTTAGCTAGCTAATTCTACAATGAAAAATTAATATATATTATTGTTTCTCGAGTGAATTGTCTTAGAATTCATAAAACATCGTTTGGTTTAACGAGTTTGCTCGATATATGAGATTGGTGAAGAGCTCTATAAACTTCTTAATTTTGAGATCTGCTAACCACTAATGTTAAGCATTAAGTCCCAGCTTAGGAGCTTGCACATTTTACCTTTTTGGCCTTTGCTAACTGGAGAATCATACCAATATATATCATATAGTCTATGCCCAACAAATTCCACCAAATAGTCTTTTGGAGAAAAAAATGATGAATTTTCTTTCTTTTCTTTGTTTTTTTTTCTTTTCTTTTTTTCATGAACAAACCATTTTGTTCTCGTCGATTTATTGAAATTTGTACTATTCTAATCTCGTCAATTTATTGACATTCGTTTTAGACTATAATTAAGGACACGCCATGCTTTCATATTGGTATGGAAATGATCGAAGAGTTAATTTTTGGTGAAAATGATTTCTTCACAATAAAGATCTTCCTCACTAATAATTATATTATTTTGAAACTTGTAATCATCTCATCTAAATGGTAAAAGTTTGAGCCGTTAAAACCTACTATTAAATTTTTCACCATGCGGGGGGATTATAAATTTCAAAATGATATGATTTATGGTGAAAATGATCTTCATATTGAGAAGTCCATGCTAAAAAAAAAATAAACTGTTTAACTGAATACTCACTTTACAAATTCGACTCGACCAAAAATACAAACATGCTTAAAAAAACAAACACCACGCAGATACTTAAACCTGTAGGACCAAGTGAGGATGAGCATAAATTTTAGGGCATCTCCTAGAGAGATTTATTAGGCGTGGGAATATCAATTATCACCATCCTGGTTTTTAACTTTTAAACACAATACAATCCAAGAAATGTGAGTGAGACCCACAACCGAGATCTGCAGAATCCAAAACCAAAATGCACCAGGAATGAATTATGAATTATGAATATGATCATTCACTTCACTTATTCACTAGCGTGTGTATGATCCCAAAAGATTACGGTGAGAGTTGGGAGTAAAAAGTAAAAACTCCTCCCTCTGGTGGACTTGAGTCATACATCTATCTACACTAGTTTCTAAGGGGCTGCCCCCTTAAGCCATTTTGGCTGCCTAAGGGGCGCCAGCCCCCTACAATTTACGAGAGAGAAAGAGAGAGGGGGAGAAGAGGGTGTGGCGGCGTGACAGCTCACAACTGTCACACCTTCCGTCCTTCATTTTTTTTTTTAAACTTTTTTAAAATATCAGTTATATCCCTAAGGCCTTAACTCAATTTATTTATTTACACTTAGTTTACACTGTCAAAGGAATCGCATTAAGTTGATCCAATGACTGATTTTTTTTTGACGATGATATATTCATCATCTAGATCAACATCAGTGCATTTATCGTCCCCAAGTAAGTCCACATAATACCCATTTTATTCTTACATCTATACATATATCATATAAGGCGCCACATAATTTGGCAACTCAAGGGAACGCGTAGCGCATTTGGACAACAAACCTTGTAAGCTCGTATATAGTAGTCCTCCTCCATGGACCTTTAATGACGTCACTAAAGTTCATCTTGACGTTACGCACCCTGCGTATTTTAGTAAATACGCATTAAACCGTCTAAAGAATGAAAACGACATAAAAGATAAAATTTTAACAGGAACCACATTACTCTCAATTGTGTCTCTCTCTCTCTCTCTCTCTCTCTCTCTCTCTTAGAGGTGAGGAACTGAGTGAGGAGTACAGCAACAAGATCAAGAAGATGATGTCTTCTTTAATCTTCTGAGAAAGAAAAGAAAGAAGGAATGTCTATCTGGTTCTGATTTCTGAGAAATATAAAGAAAAAAAAAACATTCTGCACCATTAAAGAGAGGAAGAGATACAGAAAGAGAGAGAGAGAGAGAGAGATGGGTGGGGTGACTTCATCCATGGCGGCCAAATTCGCTTTCTTTCCACCCAACCCTCCTTCATACAAGCTACTAACAGATGAGATTACTGGTATCATGACTCTTACTTCTTTCCCTCATCGTGAGAATGTTGAGGTACTCAAATTGCCCACTCGTCGAGGAAATGAAATTGTTGCTATATACATTCGACACCCCATGGCTACCTCTACTCTTCTTTATTCCCACGGTAACGCTGCTGATCTTGGTCAGATGTATGAGCTCTTCATCGAATTGAGTATTCATTTACGCGTTAATCTCATGGGGTACTGTTCAACTTCTTTCTCTCTTCTCTATTTTCTCTCTTTCTCTATATATGAAATTGTGGTGAGTACTTTTGATTTTATGGGTTGCTAGGGGTATTTTGATATATGGGTTTTTCTGGTGCAAAGTTTTGGGTTTGTGAAATTCTGATGAACTAATTAAGCTCTACCCACTTTGAATTTGGTACCCAATTTTCTATTTTCATCCAAAATTAAGGGGAAAACATGTGTGGCTGCTTTTGTGAAACTTTTGATAATTAGTTGAAAAATAAGGTTTTGGTTTGTTGTAGTGTAGTTTGTAACTGATTTAGTATCTGGGTTTTGTTGGAATTGATGTTTTGTTGGTCAGAATACTGCAGTTATATCGAATTTGGATCATTCCCTAATTGGGTTGCTAATTAGAGATTCCAGTATAAGAAAGTGAGATTGTCATAGAAGGGTGTTGATCCCTACTTTCACATTCAGGAGTGGTTTTAGTTGGAAGTTTATAATCTGTTTCTGGGTTTGATTGGGAAAAGATGATTTGGCAGAAGATTATTTGGAAAGTCGGGAAATTTTGCAGCTAACTCACTTGATCTGCTCCAAAGTAGGAAAGTTTGATTGGTAACTGTCTACTTGGCCAATTTGGAGACTGATTCATGATAAGATTTTCATTTCTTTTAGCAGTCACTTTTGGATCTGACCTAAATTGGGAAAAGGTGTCTTTTTTTTTTACCAAAGTATGGAAATTGGGTGAATATCTTTAGCTGAATGTGCCGTGGCTTTCCAATGAGATAAGTTTGGATGATCTTTTGCTTCTCTCTACCCAATATTGTCTTATATACAGAAATATGTTTCTTATTGGGTGATAACCTATCCCATATTTGAAATTTATGGTTGATTCATTTTGTAAGTATGTTGGTTGTATTCAAGCCTTTTGTCAATTTGGTAATCTAACTGTCAGTTTACTTCTATATCTGCTTTAAATGCGAAATGATTCTTCAGTTTAATGCGAAATGATTCTTCAGTTTAATGCGAAATTAAAAGGTACATATTTTCTTTTTGGGTGATAACCTATCCCATATTTGAAATTTATGTTTGATTCATTTTGTAAGATGTCGTTTGTATTTGATTGATTTGTCGATTTGGTAATCTAACTGTCAGTTTACTTACTTCTATATCTGCTTTTAATGCGAAATGATTCTTCAGTTTAATGCTAAAAGATACATATTTTATTTTTGGGTGATAACCTATCCCATATTTGAAATTTATGTTTGATTCGTATTGTAAGATGTTGGTTGTATTTGATTCTTTTGTCAATTTGGTAATCTAACTATCAGTTTACTTCTATATCTGCTTTTAATGCGAAATGATTCTTCAGTTGGAGGAATACAAAAAACCTGGTCAATTATTTTCTACCCTTTAAGATTGTGAATTCACAGAAAAGAATTATGTAGACTTTAAAGAATTAGTATATAACTAGAACCCTTATCTTCTCAAGAGCAGCTTATTTTGGGGTAGAGAAATATTATGAAAATTCTAGGGACTCGTAGCCTACCTGTTTGACGTTCATGTTTATATAATCTAAAAGTTAGCTGTTTTAATGCATTTTGTCCTGTCCATATGAACTCAATGACTTTGTTCCTTTGGTTGGGCTGTAATACATGTGGTAGCAACTCTATCTTTTGAAGCTCACCATATATTCAAAACTTGCTACAGATGAAACAAATGACTTCCAATTGTTAGAGGATCTCAGTTCCGTGGAGACAGATCAAAGGCTACGAAGTAAATAAACCTCTTCTTCAAAACTTGAAATGCTGGACAAATGTGCCAGACAACAGACTTTTGTCTCATCAAGTTCTATAAGGCCAAATTTTTATTTGTCATCCTGCTAGTTTTAGTTGATATTTATATAACTTCCTCTATATAAATATCCATCTAGATTTTACTATTTTAGTCACTTTTGCATATACTAGACTTGAACCATACTGGTAGTTCAAAGATATCTTCTAAACATTGTAAAGTAATAGTATCAAGAATGAAAATAGAGAATAAAATGTAGTCATTTTTCGTGATGATCATGTCTACTGACTTTGTGTACATTTCAAGCCAACTCAAAAGCTCAACAAATGCTGTTTTGCTTTCAGCTTTAATGATGAAAGAGAACATATATGATGTAGATTAGTATGTAAAAAGTTGTATAATTTATTTTCAAGATTTATTGACAATGATTTGAAATTTCATGCAGGTATGACTATTCAGGGTATGGGCAATCATCTGGGAAGGTTAGTTGCGTTTGAATTTGTCCTGATAGAAGTCCCCCATTCTATAAGTTGTCTGATGCAGAATGACATTATCTGAAAACATCTCCTAATTTCACGTGTCCTGTTTTGTAGCCAAGTGAGCAGAACACTTATGCAGATATTGAAGCTGTATATAAGTGTCTTGAAGAAAGCTACGGTGCTAAACAGGAAAACATCATCCTTTATGGTCAATCTGTTGGAAGTGGTCCCACTTTGGATCTAGCAGCTCGTTTGCCTCGATTAAGAGCTGTTGTTCTGCACAGTCCTATACTATCAGGCTTAAGAGTCATGTATCCTGTGAAGCGTACATACTGGTTTGACATCTATAAGGTTGCATTCCTCAATTCTGAACCATTTGACTGTTCTTAGTTTCTATTCATTTGTGTAATAGTTCTTGTTCTATATCTTACTATTTTTCTCTCATTGTTTGTATGCAGAACATTGACAAAATCCCATTAGTTAATTGTCCTGTACTGATCATTCATGTGAGTCTTTCCATTCTTAACCTTTGAGACTAGAGAATCATTCACAGTAGTTGTCAACCTGAAGTTTTTATTATGTGATTCAGATTACCTCAACTTGCATCTCTTCCATGTCACTAGCAGGGAACGGCTGATGAAGTTGTGGATTGTTCGCATGGGAAGCAGCTTTGGGAATTGTGTAAAGAGAAGTACGAACCTCTATGGATTAAAGGAGGAAACCATTGCGACTTGGAGCTCTATCCGGGGTACATTGCACACCTCAAGAAGTTTGTTCACACAGTCGAGAAACCAGCTTCCCGTAGAAGCAGTTGTAGGCGGAGCACAGATCGGTTAGAACAAACTAGGCGGAGCACAGATTGTTTTGAGCCTTCAAGGAAAAGCACTGACCGGAGAGAGAATCTAAGGCAGAGCACTGACAGGCCCGAAAAACTGAAAGGTCTTGAGTACAAGTCTAATAATGTAGACAAGTTAGAAAAGTGTAGGATGTCTTTTGACCAAATGGAGAGGTCTAGAAGAAGCGTGGACTGTCTTGAAAAGTCTCGGAAGAGCATAGACCACCAGCTGGAGAGAGCACGGAAGAGCGTCGACCGATTGGATAGAGTATGGGCTGGGTAAATTTTCTCACCTGATGTATAATTGATGCACAAGTTTCGGTTTGTGAAAAGAAAAGAAAAAATTATTTTGGCATTTTATTTTATGGTTCCGTGCTGTGTAGTTTGCTTGTGGAAGTTCCATTAATAACTATGGCATGAAATGAGAAAGGGCTTGCTGTTATAGTTTGGTTATTTCTCCTTAACCTTTGCTCTGTGATTTCTTCTTTATTGAAATGGAAGCAAAATGAACACTTACTACTTAATCATGATATCTTGTTAGTACTGCCATTCTTCATGTTAGAAATCCAACCAAATCTCAGGATATCAATCCTTTTTCCTTCTCAGCAGTGGAATACAAAATACTTCCCAGGTTTGCATAGGCTTACCTGTAAGGAGTATTACTGCCTTGTAACTTCATTAGAGAGTAGTATGAGCCACCATGACCAATGGCAAGTAAATTGGAATGTGACCCTTGTTCTGCAACTATCCCATTCTTTATCACTGCTATGGAGTCTGATTTCTGTATCGTGGACAATCGGTGTGCCACAACTACACAAGTTCTACCCACCATCATCTTCTCGAGTGCTTCTTGAACTAGGTTCTCTGATACACTATCAAGTGCACTTGTTGCCTCATCTAATAACAGAATTGCTGGGTTCTTCAAAATTGCACGAGCCAGTGCAATCCTTTGCTTCTGGCCTCCCGATAGCTGAACCCCTCTCTCTCCACAGTAGGTTTCATAGCCGTTCTCCATGGAACTGCAATACATCTAAGTCTTTTTAATTTGTAAAAACAAAGAGGAAATTATTTTGCAAAGAAAACTACACAGGTTGGGGTGTACTTTCTATACCTTATGAATTCGTGAGCATTGGCAAAAATTGCAGCCTGCTTCAACTCAGCTTCTGTAACATTCTGTTTCCCATAAACAATGTTCTCACGGATGGTACCTGCAAAAAGGGTGGGTTCCTGGCTAACCAAGGCGATATGTGATCTTAGGGCTCTCAAATTGTAGAGCTTGATGTCTTTTTTGTCTATCTCTATGGACCCATTTATTGGGTCATAGAATCTCTCAATCAAGGAAATAATAGTTGATTTGCCAGAACCACTTTCGCCCACCAGTGCCACCGTTTTTCCAGCTTCTATCTTGAGACTCAGACCCTTGAAGATCATTTGGTCAGGCCTTGCTGGGTAAGAGAAGAACACATTTTTTAGCTCAATATGACCCGTAAGCACCTTCGTAGGTTCGACTCCCTCAGGATCGTCAGGCTCAATCTCACTTTTCCTATCTAGGATGGCAAAGATCGATCTGATGGCGTCGGCACCCTTTGCCAAATCTGAAGTCATACTTCCTGCATCAGCGATGTTCTTACCTGTACTCATTAGGATGAAGAAAGCTTGAAATAGGTGTTTTGATGTAATTAGGTTTTGAGTTATCAGTCTCCCTCCATACCAGTAACTCAAAGCTATAGAAGCTGTGGTGAGAAACTGGGAGCTGAACAATCCAATGGCAGCAAACCATGCCTGTTTGACACTCTCCTTGTGAGGACCTCTCTGGGTAGTTTCGAAGAGACCCAGTATTCTTTTCTGAGAAGAAAAGGCAGTGATAGTTCTGTGATTCACAACAGCTTCACTCGCTAATTGACTTCCTTCGTTTTGTGCTTCTCGGGCTTTTTCAGACATTCTCTTCATTAAAACACTTCTTGAATAGAAACAGCAAATAAGAAAAGGCTGCATGGCGATCATCACGCTGGCTAGCCTCCATGTGACCACTAAAGCTAGCACACAAGCCAGTGAAGCTCCAGCAAAGACCTGAACCAGCAAAGATATTCGATCTCCTACAAGGGAGCGAACCATGTTTGCTTCAGTTGCTAACCTTGCACAAATGGCTGCACTAGTGTTCTCGTCTTGATCAAACCAACCGATCTCAAATGTCAGCACCTTCTTGAGCATTTTCTCCCGTACCCTTTTGGTTAATCGCTCTCCCATGATTGCAAAGTTGTAATGCTGCAGGAGATTCGCAATGAAACTCAGAACTGCTATGCTCAAGAAGATTAAGCAATAGAATTTGGTCTTTGATTTAATGAGGTCATTGTCTTTCAGGAAGTAAACTGAAGCAACCGATCCCAAACAGTAGGCATTTGTAGTCTGAATTGCTCCGAAGCCAATGGCACCCAAACACCCAAGCAAGGCTCTCTTCCATTCTGGTGCATTCATCTGCAACAAACGCCACTGAGAAGGTGGAGGATAAGCAGAGAGGTTGAAATTTTTCTCATCTGGATCATCATGGTAAGGAGTTTTGATGAAGGAATAGGCCGCACTGACGGAGTATGTGGGGCTGAAATAAGCCGGGCTGTTTTGCCTGCTCGATCTCATGTTGACTGGGTTTGGGGAACTCATCACCATCCTATTGTGGAGATCGTTTTTTGTTTGCAGATTAGGACTCAAAGCTTCATTTTGCATTGCCTTTTGCTGCAACTCCACCATTCTAGAGTAAGTTCCACCTTGTTTGTTGTTGATTTGGATCAGCTCTTCATGACTACCTGATTCAATTACTTTCCCTGATTGAAGAACCAGTATCAAGTCGGATCTACGTATTGTTGAGAGTCGATGAGCAATAACGATGGTTGTCCTGCCTGCTGAAGCTTGCTCCAGTGCCTCCTGTACTGTTCTTTCTGACTCTGCATCTAGTGCACTTGTAGCTTCATCCAGCAACAGGATTCTTGGATCTCGGATTAAAGCTCTTGCTATAGCAATCCTCTGCTTCTGGCCACCAGATAATTGAACTCCAAATTGCCCAACCTGGGGAATCAAATAGAGGTGTTACATCAGAATCAATAATAAACAAATTGGACGGATTATAGTCAAATTTGTTGCTTACTTGAGTCTCATATCCATCTGGTAATTTAGAAATGAAGTCGTGTGCATTTGCAGCCTTTGCAGCATCAACGACAAGCTCCATCGATGCTCCTTCCATTCCGAACAGTATATTCTCTTTTATGGACGTTGCAAAGAGAACTGGCTCTTGATTTACCAGACCCATCTGGGATCTCAGCCATTTTAGCTGAAGTTTCTTGATTTTGTTTCCATCCAAGATAATATCTCCTTCAACAGGATCATAGAATCTTTGGAGCAATGAGATAACTGTTGATTTCCCAGAACCACTACTTCCCACAAGCCCTACCCTCTTACCTGCCGGAACATTAAGATTGAAGCCTTCTAAGATAAGAGTTTCAGGTCTCGACGGGTAGCTGAAAGTTACGTCCTTGAATTCTAGTTCTCCTCTGACAGATGCCAAAATCTTTCCATTTTCATCTTCAGAGTCTATAGCAGGAAGTTGATTAATCATCTCAAATATTCGGGAAGCAGCAGCCGTTGCATTAGCGAAGAATGTAATATTCGGCATTGCATTCATAACAGACCTGAAATTGTGTAAGTCAGAAAAATAATTGCAAACAAAAAACAGAATAATAGCAGTGAGACTTCAAGCTTACAGTCCTCCCAGGATTATACAGATTCCGGCGATAAAAATAGGGCCACCACGTTCACCCCTTTCGATTACCAGCATGCTCCCAACCCAAGACTCGAAAGCCCAAGTTGCGAAAATCATACCCATGCTCCCTATCATCAATCCCTTTGTAAAACCTTGCTTTATTCCGAGCTCCATACTTCGTTGCAGTTCTTGGCTGAAACCCTCCAGTGTTTGAAGCTCTCCGACATATGAAAACACGGTTCGAATTGATGAGACTGCTTGTTCTGCAATTCCACCTGCAACTCCATAAGCATCCTTCATTTTTGTTCCGAGTCGCATCAGATGCTTACCGAATGCAACACCAGGGATTATGAACATGAGTGAAAATGGGAGGACAGCCAAAGCCAACCTCCATGACAGTATGAATGCGAGTGTCAGGCAGGAGACAAAAGATGATACGTGGGCAAGGAAGTTGGGTATCTGCATGAAGAGAAACTCTGAGGACTTACAATTCCCATTACTAGATGTCTTAACAAGAAAGAAAAAGAAGAACAAGAACAAGAAGAATAAGGTGATGATGAAAAACCTTCTCACTTAGAACATCTTGGATTGAATTGACATCGGAGGAGATGGTGGAGACGACCTGGTACGTCGTGGAAGTCCCAGCTTGGGTGTCGAAGAAACCAACATCTTGCCTGAGAACAGACTTGAGATATTCCCTTCTGATAACTGATGCTTGTCTTTCTGCAGTTGTAGTCCAACAAGCTCCTTCTGCAGAAAACAAAACAGGATCAAAAGCGATTCAAACAGATCTGTGGTGGTGGTATCCAGATCCTGCTGGGGTTTCTGAGTTGGTGTCGGTATCCAGTTATTACCCAGACCCACAAAACTGAACCCAAACCTGAATTCGGAACTGACCATTAACATCTTCTAACGATACTGGATGGTGTTATTAATACAATTGAAATGATTAGAGGTATACGTACCCATGAAAGCTGAACCTCCAACGGCAACAGCAACATAGAGTAGCCTGAGTGCATACTACAAATTTGAAACACAAAATAGAGATCATTGTATTTCATCAAAGTCTGTAAAATGAAAGATTACCCAAATCTGAAATCTCAGAACCATTTTTTCCCAGCAATACAGATGGGTCGATAGATATATAATTAAGCATTGGCACATCATTGGGAGAATCAATTGTTGTAAATCCAGTTTTGGACAGTACGTTGTAAAGAAGAACTTCGAAACTGCTACAAATTAAGGTTGTTGATCGTTAAACTAATTACCTTGTCCACAACATGATTGGAGAAAGAGATATCAGCAGATCCATAGTCATTAATCATACCGCTGAGAACTAACATGGTAAGCGGGGTCATCAATCCATCTCCAATGCTACCAAGAGTTCCTAACAGCACCAACAACTTGTCCACTCCATCGGCGTAGCTGAAAAGCTGAGAAATCGACACGTTTCCTTTGCTAGCAGCCATATCTGATCAGTTTGTACAACAGAACCCAGACTCACCCCTTGAATGCTGCCTTCAAACACTCACAAACGAGATAATAAACACAACCATAAACTTCATAAATGAATACAAACAATTACTACAAACAGAACTTCACTGTTTATTCGGTTTCGATATGATCATCTTTCTTTAGAGAGCTGAATGCTTATTTGCAGATTCCGTCGATCCCTTAACAACTTGTCTTAATTACATTGATTTCTAGCTAGTGCCAGAGATTAATGAAGTGATTATCATGATGGGTAGTGTATATAATGATACAGCCGGCAGTGACTGGTCCCTTCGGTGCTGTCGCGACATGTTGGTTTCTATGATTCCAACCAGTTGCGATTGAAAATCTTAATTAAACCATTTCTATTTTGGGCTTTCCATTAGTAATAATGATTCAGATGAGTACAAAACAAAGTAGTATAGATGCCAATCAAGAAAAGATGAGTTCAAACAATTAGTCCCTTTTGTCTTAACTTCCATTTGGATTTGAGAGTTCTACTTTAACTACTTCATTAAGCAGTTGTTATATGACAATTAATAAATTGTTTTTGTGAAGCCCTTAATTAAGATATCTAATCAGAATGACGACAGCACTCTTGAACAAGTAGTCTTATTATATGAGCGGTTAAGTCATCTGATTGGGAATAGCAGCAGCAGCAGCATCAGCAACATCAGCAGCAGCAGCAGCAGCAGCAGCAGCAGCAGCAGCAGCAGCAGCGTAGGCCCTAGAGATTATTCCATGCCAATCTGGTGATCTGCTAGGAGCCTAATTGACTACAAGTTTAGGTACAACAAAAGTTCAAGAATAGGAATCTTTAGCTTTGCTTGCCAATGATTCTTTAGGGTAGTAAGGTAGCAAAGAAGCCCATAGCCTGAACCCAATCCAACTTTTAACAGGCCAAAACCTAACCCAACACTTGATCTAATCGGGCCAGCTCAATCTGAAGATCTGTGCATTGGTGGGCTTGGATCTACACGGGCTTGATTCCAAGCCATAGATCTAATTATGGTGGTTTATGGTAATGGGAAATTTTATTGGCACTCACTACAAGGTTGTTGGCAGTCTCAGTTTGGTTAGACTTAGTCAATTTATTTTGACTTCAAAATAATCCTTAGATTGGTCAAACTTCACAAATTGTTTTTGAACTTGGTCAGTTTTGGTCGATTTACATGGGTTATTTTAACTAATTTTGGCCGAGTTTGAAAGCTTATTTACAATTTTGGCAATTTTTGCTCTAAAATGACCTCGGACATTAATAGAAGGAAATTGGCATTATAGAGCCGAATTAGATCCACAAAAAGAAGACGAAAAAAATTAAACCTATCGAAACTTAAAATGGATGACTTTTAAATAGTTAGAAATGACAGTATTTTCATGAGTACTAACTATACAACTAAAACATTACATCACCATTTTTAAAAAAAAAAATCTTAAAAATCGTAAAAGATTACTTACAGTTTTTCTCCCTCTCTTTTTCTTTTTGTGGGATAGGGTTCTTATTCTTCTTCTCTATAACTCAAGCTCCCTAGAAAAGACAACCAAAACCCAAGCAGAGGGTTTTTTTATGGTTAAATTTTATTTGACCCAAATAAGGGAGTGCCAACAAAATTGGAGCCTCCCAAAAAAAAAAACATATTTGGTGGGGGCGTTCTCATCCAGGGCCTGCTATCAAAGTTTTGGTGAGTGCCAATAAAATCTCCCTTTGGTAATAAGCAATGCTAATCTCAAATAATCCCCGTTCATTTAAACATCAATCAATGATCCGTTCAAAAGTAAACGCGAGTACATTACAAACTTCTCTCTTAAACTAAAAAAAAAACACGTCTCCTGAAAATCTGTACTCTTAGTTACCTCCGAAAAACGATCGACAACAAATTCTGAAAACCTAAACCCTCCAGCAGTTTTCTCAGGCAAAAGAAGGTTCGATCGACATGTAAGTGTTCTAAAAAAAAAGTTTATAAAGAAAAAAACGTGGATTTTCGATTTCTGGTTCTTTTGTGTTTTTTTACATAGCAGAAAACGTTTGATCGGAAGTTGTTAAAAATTACAGGACTCCAGATGGAATCGCAAAGGCAGCTATAAAGCACGCTCTCAAGGCTCTGAGAAACCGGCATTTGCTCGAAGAAGGCGCTCATTCCCCTGCTTTCTCCGCTCTTGCCAAGCCTTTTGCTTCTCAGGTACTTTTCAATATAGGGGTCTCTCCTCAACAAAACAAAAAAAAACTTATTTTTACTCTAATTAGAAGTTTGATTAGGTTTTATATGTTTACAAGTATTATATGATTTCGACTGCACAAATTGGCCCCAACAACTATCCTGGTTTTAACTTATTTGGTTACATGACAAACCATATTCTATAGTACTTCCTGAAAATTCTAAATGTTCATCTTCATATTGAATAGCTATTGATAGGAATAGTTCTTTTTTTTTGAACTGCTAGATGACTGGTTATGGAGTGCTCACTGCTGGGTGCTTAGATAACTTATTTCGATTTATATTGAGACTGCTAATTGAATATGCGAGTTATATCAACTTCATTTCGAAATAATATCAGAACACGATGATTGGCTACATATCCCTTTTAATTCTTAATGTGTGAGGTTTGGTGATCCTATCTTCTTTCTTTACTTGGGACAAGAAACCTAGTGTCCTATATGGGGAGGGAACGATTCTGACTATACCAGTTAGGATGAATTTGCCCAATATTTATCGTGCATATGTTCATTATTGATTTTAGGGATGATGGGCTCCAATTGTATTTGGCGGTAAGAGCATGCATTCGTCCAATTCCTTCCTTTGATAACCCATTTATATTATCTTCCTTTTTCTCGAAGTTTTATTTCTCAAGCTGGTCAATAAATATTTCAAGGAGCTGCCTCAAGGTACTTGGATGAGACTTCCTATGTGGGATTAAATCTAGTACTGAATATTGATTAAAAAAGAAAAGGAAAAATGTGGGATACCTCTAGTTCGTAATAGGTGGTTAATAATATAGATGACTTCTGATCTGGAATTTACTTCAATGGTGATAGTGTTTTTGATCTGTGTGAAGCTCATACAATCCTACTGGTAGCTGTTATGTTGACTCAGAATAGCTAACTTGTCGATGCAGTAAAATCAATACTGACTTATCTGGGGGAAAAAAGAAGAAGAAGAAAAACACTGTATATTTTTGTTTGAAACTTTGGTGGTCTTTCATATTATTTTGAACCTTGTTATCAAGTTAAGGATATGTCTTCATAGGGATCGGAATGGAAGGAGAAAGCAGAAAGCCTTGAACAGGAACTTCAACAATGTTACAAAGCTCAAGCACGATTATCTGAGCAGCTTGTGGTCGAAATAGCGGAATGCAGAAGCTCAAAAGCATCAGTTGAAGAGAAAGATGCACTAATTGCTGAGCTGCAAAATGACGTTGCCCAAGCAAGGTCGTGTTGTTCATCTATTGTACTTTTAATTATTTTCAGGGTGTTCTGTAAATGAGTGATACTTTTTGCAGGGAGGAGGTCTCTCTTCTAAGGGAAAGTTTACAAGAAAAGATAAAATCTCTAGACTTGATGGTAAGTGAGAACCATGAACTAAAGATACAATTAGAGGAGATGACACTAAAAGCTAAAGATGCAGAAGCTGAAAACAAGATGTTGCTTGATCGCTGGATGTTGCAAAAGATGCAGGATGCTGAGCGACTTAATGAGGTATGTCACATTTTAGTTAATAATTAGAATTCGTGTTTTTTATGTATTAGCGGAAATACTCTTTTCTATATGACTGACAAAATAGCAAGTTGAACTGGGTATAAATTAAATGTTAAAAATAAATTGTTTATGATGAATCAAACAAAATATTTCTCTGATGAGATTATCCACATCTTTACAAACTCAAATTATTTTTTTCAAAGTATGTAGGAAAATATTTCTGATCAGATTCTCCCAGCTTAATATTACAACTATAACTATCTTTTTAAGAGTTAAATTGATAATGTCACCTGCTAGTCTATTCTGGAGAGAATTTATTTCAATGCTTGACAATAATGAAAGTGAGATGGATTAGTTATATGTTTGCAAAAGTGTTTGGAGAAATGGATTTGGTCAGCCATGTCTGAAATATAAAATCTATAACCTTAATTTGAACTCTGAAGGGAGTACAGTATGTCAATATGAAAATGATATTATTCATCTTTTTATATCATTGTTATTCTTTACTTTTAACTATCTCATGCTTTTCATTAATATGCTCTCTCTATTGCCGAAAATAAAAAGAATAAAAATATGCTCTTTCCCATATTTGTTGTCTTTTCTCTTCTCAGCAACCTCATCCAGTTTCTGTTGGAAATTTATTGTCTCTTGACCTTCTTTGAAATCATTTCTTGAAATTGTATTTTTGGCCGCCTAACCTATGTAAACAACTTGCTAATTATTGCTTTAATTATATTTTTCTTTTAATTGATCCAAAAATCAATTACAATTTGCTTGTACCTGTAGGCTAATGCTATTTATGAGGACCTGATGGATCGAGTCAAGGCCAGCAGCATAGAACAATTAGCATGGGAGAAAGTTGATGGTGTAGTCCGCCAATTTGAAGCAGGTGCTGAGAACTATGCTCAATCAACCATTCCCACATCACGTAAACACAAAATCTCTGCCCATGAAGGTGGTTGTGGTTCAATATTATTTGAGTACAATTTGGGAAGGTTGATCAGTGGGGGACAGGACCGCACAATCAAAATGTGGGATACAAACACGGGAATGTTAAGCCGCACTCTTTATGGTTGCCTTGGTTCCATTCTTGATCTCACTGTTACCCGCGATGACAGTTCTATTATTGCTGCAAGCAGCTCGAATAACTTGTATGTATGGGAAGCAGGATCAGGTCGGATCCGTCATACCCTCACAGGCCACAAAGATAAAGTCTGTGCTGTTGATGCGAGTAAAGTTTCAAACCGCCATTTAGTGAGTGCAGCTTATGATCGAACTATAAAAGTCTGGGATCTACATAGAGGTTACTGCAGCAAAACAATGATCTCCCACAGCAATTGCAACGCTCTTTGCTTTAGCATCGATGGACAAACAGTGTGCTCAGGTCATGTTGATGGGAATCTTCGATTATGGGATAGTCAGTCAGGGAAGCTACTTAGTGAAGTTGCTGCACACTCAAATGCCATAACATCAATCTGTTTATCTCAAAATGGCAATATCGTATTGACGAGTGGGAGAGACAACTTACACAATTTATTTGATATGAGGTCTTTAGAAGTTTGTGGTACTTTAAGAGCAAATGGAAACAGATTAGCATCTAATTGGAGCCGTTCGTGCATTAGTGCAGATGACAATTACGTTGCGGCAGGATCTGCTGATGGTTTAGTTTATGTCTGGTCCACATCAAAGCGGGAAATAGTGAGCACTCTCAAGGAACATACTTCTCCAGTCCTTTCTTGTTCATGGAGTGGACTCGGGAAGCCTGTAGCTTCAGCCGATAAGGGAGGATCTATTTGTAGATGGGCATGATGACCGGGTCTCATTCCTGTTGATTTCCACGTCTTAATATGGAATTATAAACAAAGAAAGGGAGGATCTATTTGTATATGGGCATGATGGCCGGGTCTCATTCCTGTTGATTTCCACGTCTTAATATGGAATTATAAACAAAGAAAGATTTGTTCCTAGAGATGTACTGTCTTGTGCTCAATTCCTCGTGCTGTCAAGCTTTCACATTTGAATAGGCAAGGTTCAGTTGAGAAAATTGAACTGAATTAGAGGCGACTTATCTGTTTTGGGTCTAGTCATCTTGAACAGGAGATTGATTACCAGGTTTTTTGTGTACTCACATTTGAATAGGCAAGCTAGAATGACTGCACAAATGGAATGCCTAGTTTGAAGTTCAGTTTGTACATAATTTAAATTTTTTTTTTAACAGATTGTATATGATCGATCTTCTGTATATGAGAATATGGGTATATATATATATAAATTATAATGGCTTATTATCCAGGCTCTGTCCTGATCCATGCTATTTTTTTCAGACTTCAGATCTAAAAGCACAAATTATATATGGTTGTGACATTTTTCAATACAAATCCAGTGACAAGGGCCACTAATAAGGACTTGAATCTGTATAACCTTTCATGACTTAAATCTAAAGAAGAAAACAGACACAGCCCTGGGCAGTTGGCAGTTGGACAGGTAATAGCGCAGCCGGACGGATTTGGTCCGACTGAGCTGGACAGCTCGCAGCCCAGATAAGTTGGTTCTCGGTTCTTCCCCATGTGTAAAATGATTCTCCAGAAGAAAAAGAACCCGAACCAGTAGCTGTTTCTCAGTCTGGCGAGAGAAAGACTAGAGAAGAAGAGGAGAGACTAGAGAGAGAGAGAGAGAGAGAAGAGAGAGAGGAGAGACTCGTCTGAATTCTTAGGTGAAGACTGAAGAGAAAGAAGATGGCGAAGGTGGCAACGTTCTTCGCAATGACACTTGGCGCCTTCATATTCTGGCAGTCCATGGAGAAGGTCCACGTCTGGATTGCTCTCCTCTCCATCAAGACGAGAAGGTTCTCTCTCTACTCTCTCTCTCTCTCTCTCTCTCTCTCTCTCTCTCTCTCTCTCTCTTGTTTTGATTTTGATTTTTTCTCAGAGCTATGTCTTGTTTATTACAGTTGGATGATCGGTAAACTAAAGAATAGAATTCAATTCAGTCCATATTTGATTTCGTGATCATTCCTGAATGCTATGCCGTTCCAGGATCTTGTCTTATTAGGGTTTTCACACAAAATATGATAGAGAGTAATAATTTTTTTTTTTTAATCAGTATGATAAAGAGTAATAATCATAGATAAATATCTCGGTACAGCTCCAATCCAATCAAATAACATGTGGTGTTTGAAGTTGGCTTTGGACAGCTAATATGATGTCTTGTAAATGTTCTTACACTTCTATATACATCCTTCTGTGAAGTTGAATTATTTCTCTCTCAGGTTCTTGTTCTTCAATTTAAGGACATCCAAGTTTTAGAAGCAATGTTCTTTGTTCATCCCTCTAGTTGTTCCCGTAAATATTACCCATATCATAACTTTTTTGTAAGATCAATTTAAGGACATCCAAGTACAACTGAGACTGTGGACATTATTTACCATTTTAGAGTGTCTCTGTTTTAGCTTGAATACTAAGCCTTGCTGAAATATCAGTATCCGAAACTCAAAATCATAAAAAGAAAAAATGTAGTTTGGTACAAAATAAACAAGGTAGCTCGGCAATAGGGTAATTTTTAATCCAAGATATCAAGTGACAACAAAAATTAAAAGGTTTTGATATTAAACACTTAGTAGAAAGGAATAATAGGATCAGACACTAGTAATACATATGTTTTCTTTTCAACCATTGTGGCTACAATTTTATCTATGAATACTAAATGCCCTAATATATTTTCAATGTCAATACAGCAGACCATGTCGATCTCATATCGCTCAATGTTGTGGAGACTGGCAGTCCCAAGTTTCAATCTGGTTCATCAGCTTTTACGCGGTGGGAAAATAAAATTAGACTGCTATACCAATTTACAATACAATTATCACAAAACTAGCTCTATCCTCTTTAGAAATGTCAATAATGTTGCTCAAAGCCTTCCAGCGACGGAGAATTTGGTTGCACTACCACTATGTTGAACAATGGCAGAAGGAGGAAGACGGCCAATGCAAATCTCATGAACTGTCCTGAAAAGTGGGAATAGCTCTTGCCATCCACGTTGGTTAAGAACCTCGTAGACTTCTCTTGCTGTTGATACACCCTTAAAAAAAAATTAAAGTTCAGTCAGATCAGACAAAGCAGACTAGCGAAATACTTTGTTAAAACATTTTAGTCATAAAACTCGTGAATATCTAGTTAGAACAGGTGATCCTGAAAGCCTTATCCCAACAAATTTGATGTCGGCTGAAGGAATCCTATAGAACAAACAAGTTCTATCAATAGAATATCTTTGGTTTTTACTGTCTACCTGTAGTTTCTGGCCCTGCAACAACTCTGCTTCGAGCTCATTGAAAGACCTGAGCATAAAATTAGATACTAAGGTCATTAAGTGATCAGAAATCTAAAGATAGTAAGCATAAGCATGTAATTGCATCCAGAAGTTCTGAAGAAAAAAAAAAGACCTCTTTCCACCAGTCCTTGCAAAAGCCTCTGCAACTTTCCTGTTTCTTCCTCCCACTGCCACAAGGAAAACCTTTTAGAATTCTTGAATGATGCCTTGAGAAAAATAAAAACAGAAAGAGAAGGAAAGGGGGCAAAAGTATGTATATCTGATTCCATACAGCATGTTGTGATGAGATCAGCTACTCCGCAGCTCTCGAAGAAGGTGCTGTCCTTAACAGATGGGAACATCAGTTTTGAGAATGCTTTCATCTCTTTCAGACCAATTCGCATAATTGCTGCCTGGTAATTCAGAAGATAAAAACAAGGTCAGAGATGTTTAGGAAAGTTTGTCTGGTGCAACACTGTGGAAAACTGAATAAATGTTATACCTTAGTATTATTTCCCATCTCCAAGCCATCAACAAAACCTGAGAAAATGTTTAAAATTAGTTTCAGTATTTCAGAGGCATGCCGAAGGAAGAATGTATGAACATTGAGAGGACTTGGAAACTGTGACTTTATAAACCTGCTGCAATGGCCACGACATTTTTCAGTGTCCCGCATAATTCGACTCCCTCCACATCCTGGACCTGCGCGAACGCGAATTGGAGTCAATAAGTGTGCTAGAAATGGGGGATAGTAAAGTTTCCAGGTATGTCACTTATAGTTTATGCATGGAATATATCAAATGTTTTGTAGTATTAGCACTAGGTGCATTTTCAAAAAGAACATCTTTTATGACTAGATTGATGCTGCATATGTTATTATCAGGTTCTGCTGTCTGCTCAGTGTTATTCAATTTATTATCGGGTTAATTTCTTTACTTCCAAAGGTAAATGAAAGTTTTACAGAATTGAATGAAGGAATTTAGAGTACTCACAGCTGACACTAGGAAATAGGGAGTGCTGAACAACCTAACCCATCTCTGCGCAACCTCTTCGTCTTCTCTGTATCCTATTGTTGCTTCACTGAACTTCTCCACTGCAATCTGCATATACCCAATCAATTCTTTCTTAGAAGGACATCAAAGAATGATTGAAATTTGCTCAAGTTTGGAAATTTGAGATTTCAATAGGAAAGGAAAGAAGCCCATTTTTTAATTACCTCATTGGCAATGTTTGCACCCATGAGAACACAACAGTTAACCCCAAGTTGCTCATTGATCAGACTGGAAATCATACGTGGGCCTTCCATCTTCACCTCCATACCCTTGATGAGGGAAATTGCTTGAGCGTCTCCCTTTATCTTTCCAACTAGTCTCTTGCATATACCCTCCATGAACTGATGAGGAGTCACAAAAACCAACATGTTTGCATCCTTCACTGCAACAACCCCATGAGAAGGAAAGTATAAACAAGAAAAGATTCATAAATTGCATTACTTCAATTTTCTCAACTTGTATTGTTTAGTCTGTCATTCAAAAGGAGAATGAAACAAAAATTTGCAGGAAGAAGAAATTACCAGCACGCTCCAGGTCTGGATCTGCAACGACATTTTTCCCGAGCTTTATACCGGGAAGATACTTGACATTTTCCTGTTACAAAGAGGAAAAAGTTGTTAACTTGGAAAAAGAAAGCAGAGAATTGGTGCAAAATAGAAAGATACGAGCTTAATGTGGATAATGGGTCTTTTACATTTGTCTGGTTGATGATGTCTGTGAGTTTCTCACCAGTCTGTAAGGTCTCCTCAAACACCCACATCCTCACTTCATCTAAAAAGATATGAAATTTTCAGTTAAATCTACATTTTCATGAAATTTTAAAATTCATGCGTCTTATCTACAGAGAGAAAGCGATCTAGAGAGAGAGAGAGAGAGAGACAGAAGAGAATTGGGTGGGCGACTAACCATGGAAGGAGCTTAGTTTTAAGGTATTGGAAGCGATGAGCTTGGCGGCGACGCTACCCCAGTTACCGCTACCAACGATGGTTACTCTGTATTTCTTCTGGTTCATTTCGTGGCCGTTACTGCGTGCAGAAATGTCCTCGGTGGTAATTTCTCCCCCTTCTAACTGCTTGTTGTTTTGTGGGGCCTCCAAAGATGGGGCCATGGAGGAGAGTTTACAAGAAGAGAAATGCAATAATAATGGAGACGAGAGTCTATGAAAAAGAAGGAAGATGAGATTGTTTTCATGGTGGGAAGGAAGAAGTCGATGATGATATATGAAGGATGGTGGGGTGGAGATGACAGACACGTTTCGTTGGAAACAGAGTGCAGAAGCAGCAAACTGCTTGATTTTCATGGGAATTTGTTCGACAAAGTCAAAAAGTCAAATGGGTCAAAACAGCACATTTGTTGGCACCGCCTCTTTTGCAGTTTGTAGTTGAACCACCACCAAACTTGGGGGGGGGAGGGTCGAAAATTTCCAAGAGTCTTGAAAATTATTAGCCAAGTTCAGAGTCCGCTGACTTGTTCAACGCGAAAACGTACTGGGGTTCGCTTTGCTTGTTGCAGAAAACAAAGATTGGTTACCTTTTGGTGTTAGATAAATAGGGTTTTGCAATTTTAAGCAAATTCTATCAACAGCTCAAGTTTGGTTGATCAAATAAACGTCGTGTAACATGTGGGTTAGGTCAGTCGAACGGGAAACTCTCTTTGAAATCATGTGGTTGGATCAGATCCCAAAACTTGAGCTTGACTCAGTTCATTTTTAATACAGAGCATCAACCCTAAGTATACGCAAGTGCACTGTAGTACACCACATTTATTAATCAAGGGAACAATTAGGTCTTTTTGATTTATCAAATTTTTTTCCCATTTTTGAAAAGGTGTATTTCCATCAATATATTTATCTAGATATTCTATTGTATTTATAACTTGTGAGGGACGTATAATCGTTAGCACAGAATTTTAAAAATTATCTCCACAAATTTTTTCACAAGCAAAATATATGAAAACGAGCCTTTTTTTTATGTTAATTTGTTCTCGATTTGCACCATAGGGTAAGACCCATTTCTTTTTTTCTCTATTTACATTACCTTTTAGAGTGAGAAGATGTCCGCAACGCCGGATCTAAGATTTTGAGGGCCCGAAGCGAAATCGTAAAATGGGGTCCCTAAATTCAGAACTATAATATATAGTAAATTAACGGGCTCTTATCATAATTAAAAGTTTATATCGTAAATAAACAAGCAAATAGAAATGGGAAAGATTCCCATAGAACTAGAAGTATGATAATAAACCAACTTATGATANTATAACTTGTGAGGGACGTATAATCGTTAGCACAGAATTTTAAAAATTATCTCCACAAATTTTTTCACAAGCAAAATATATGAAAACGAGCCTTTGCATATGTTTTTTTTATGTTAATTTGTTCTCGATTTGCACCATAGGGTAAGACCCATTTATTTTTTTCTCTATTTACATTACCTTTAGAGTGAGAAGATGTTTGCAGGACCGGATCTGAGATTTTGGAGGCCCAAAGCGAAATCGTAAAATGGGGCCCCTAAATTCGGAACTATAATATATAGTAAATTAACGGGCTCTTATCATAATTAAAAGTTTATATCGTAAATAAACAAGCAAATAGAAATGGAAAAGATTCCCATACAACTAGAAGTATGATAATAAACCAACTTATGATAGTATATGTACATATATAAAGTAATATATAATTTTGGGGGCCTTCAAAATTTGGGGGCCCTATGCGGTTGCTTATGCCGCATATGGCCCTGGATGTCCGTCACAAAAACTTAACCCTTGAGTCATATCTGTACAGCATATGGGGCTACAAGCAAATGTAAATAGAGTGTAAGAATAAAATAGTTAGTAACAGAATATGTAAAAAGTTTAAGAAAGTTGATGAAACATGTGAATACTTTGGTGCAAACGTAACCACATTTTCTAGTGGACTACTTCAACAGAAATGGAGTTTCATTGAAATAAAGGAAGATATCATTGATATTCATAAAGCAATAAAGCCCAATATATACCACTAAAAAAGTATTACTTGTATAAACAAACTACTATAACAATACCACCAGATATCTTGGAGGAAAAAGTTGTGCTGCTAAAAGAAAGGTTTTCAGTCTTTTGACTTTTGAATGATCTCCATAAAAGAGAGTAGAGTACTGCCATCCATATGAGGGAGAGAGTAGTGCCTAGAGGAGTGACTGAAATTTCCATTCTGGTCTTTGGTATTATAGCCCATATTAGGCCCAAATTTATGGGTCTCTAGGCCCAAAAGAGTGTAAATACGTGTCTTACTTTGATAATTGATCTCCACTCGACTCTTTCGAGGTTTTCACAAGATGCAAGCAATGTATTCTTAAAAGCTAAAAAAAATTAATTGGCAATTAGTTGAGAGGTTCATAATCTTATATATTACATTGCAAGGCTTTCATCTTTTTATGTGAGATTATTCTCAACAGATGTTTTTTTCCTAAATGTTTTAATACACATTCAAATATTCAACACTTAGATTTATGGGACAGACCATTTTTTTTTACGGGACATAGACACATACAAAGACTTAAGTAACCAGAGCGTAGAGCGAGAGTATGAACAGAAGCAGAAGCGTCATAGCGACTAGTTCAAAAATGTCTCTAGTTCAAAAATGCTTTCGGAGAGGGAGTGTCGGAGCGTGATTTAGTACGAATGCGCGAGATTTCGGAGCAGCGGTCTTACCCACTATACCACAATTCTAATTACTAAGACAGAGACATGAGTCACCACTCAACACTCTTCTCTTAAAGTAATGTACGTGCTTCATAACCATACCTTGCTACACATTTGCATTCTATTCAATGTGTTATTATCACGAAGATATTTTTATACAAGATGATCTTCACCGTCCTTTCTTCTTTTTTTTAAAAGCTTTTCATACTTTCAGATATGGCCGTGGACTACTGTGGAGTACAAGATTCCGATTCCTCAATTTTTGGCCTATTTTCCTTTTGTAACCTAATTTAAAAGACTTTCTTCTGCCCTTTTCTTATTTTTGGCCTATTTTCTTCTTCTTCTCTTTTTTTGTTCTTTTATTCCTTTTGGAATAGAACCATACAAGACAGAACGGTTACAGGGACTTTAATTCCCAGTTGCAAGAAATCGTGTCTCAAAGGCCCAACCCCCTACGTAACCCAACTCGTCACCCTCTAGAATGAAACCAATTTGGAAGTGTTCAACCCAAGTTATAGCGTGTTGGTCATGTTTAACTTTGTGTTTATTAGCCTATCCCTAGCTACAAACGAAATTCATAACCCTAATTATAACCGCTTAAAGAACCTCCCCTTAATTTTCTCTCTTTTCTTGCAAACCTCAACTAGTCTCTCTATCTGTCTCACTTTCTTTCTCTCTCATCAAAATGTGTAAATTACTCAATTCAATTATAACCCAATTATACCAAATTAATGCTACATCAAAGTAACAACTTCACTTCCTATAATTCCAAAAAAAAAACAACCCATCTTGATAACGTCTCCATTATTGTTCATTCTTTCCCACAAGAAACCTTTTGAGAACCCCATCCTTTCTCATCACTTGTTTCTATTACCCCACCCCATCCTTTATACATTTGATCCTGATCTTCTTTTTCATTCTCCTATATATATAAATCATGACCCACACTTTGATTCACACAATTAATCATCACTGAATAGTAAAAAAAAAAATACATTGAGATATGATGATGAGTTCTAAGGTTGTTGTGTTGGTGGTTTTATCATTTGCTCTGGTTCTTGGAGCTGTGGAAAGCTTTGATTTCCATGAGAAGGAATTGGAATCAGAAGAATCTCTGTGGGAATTGTATGAGAGGTGGAGAAGTCATCACACTGTTACAAGGGATCTCAATGAGAAGCACAAACGTTTTAATGTGTTTAAAGAGAATGTGAAACACGTTCACAACTTCAACAAGAAGGATGCACCTTACAAACTCAAATTGAACAAGTTTGCTGATATGACCAACCATGAATTTAAAACCTCTTATGCAGGTTCCAAAGTAAACCACCACAGGATGCTTCGTGGTAATCGCCATGGGACCACCGAAAACTTCATGTACGAAAAGGCAACCAACCTTCCGCCGTCTGTTGATTGGAGGAAGAAAGGCGCCGTTACCGCCGTCAAGGACCAAGGCCAATGTGGTAATAAGATTAATTTCACACATAATATTTTTTTTTGTCGTCAATTAATGTTATATGTAAAACTGGAAGATTCCTCCCCTAGCTAGTCGAAGCCAAGACGAATGACTTGGGCACTCCAAAATTACCAGAACTTCGTCAAAAATGCATTTCCAAATGTTGTAGCAGTTGAAATTTGGTTAATTTTATTAAAAAAAAAAAAAAAAGACTAATTTTTATCCTCTCGCTTGCTTGCTTGCTTGTGATTAAGCATGATCAATTTCTTCTTGGGCGTAAATTTGTGTAGGTAGTTGTTGGGCATTTTCAACAGTTGTTGCAGTTGAAGGCATAAACCAAATTCAGACAAAGCAACTAGTATCTTTGTCTGAGCAAGAGCTGATCGATTGTGATAACAAAGTTAATCAAGGTTGTAATGGAGGATTAATGGAATACGCATTCGAGTATATCAAGAAAAACGGTGGGTTAACAACAGAACAAAACTATCCCTACAAAGCCGAAGACGGTACTTGTGATTCATCAAAGGTAATTAATTTAATCACATCTTGTTAATTATGTACCATAGCAGGTGCTCGTATCACAATATATATATGTATTTATGGGTTTAATTGTTTTCAGGAGAATTCTCATGTTGTGACGATCAATGGGCACGAGAACGTGCCAACTAACGACGAGAATGCCTTGATGAAAGCTGTTGCTAACCAGCCTGTATCTGTTGCAATAGATGCTGGAGGTTCTGATTTCCAATTCTACTCTGAGGTACTACCCGTTTGGGATGAGTTTAATTAAGTTAATTAGGTCAATATTCGAAGTAATTAGGATTCAAATGATACATAAATGATGGCAAAAGAAGTATTAAGTAAAACAGGGCAATTCTTTGAGTGAAATAATTTACTTAGTTATGTCTAAACTAATCAAATTGACAATGAAATGCAGGGAGTATTTACCGGGGAGTGCGGGACGGAGTTGGATCATGGAGTGGCAGTTGTGGGTTATGGAACAACTATTGATGGAACCAAATACTGGATAGTGAAGAATTCATGGGGAGCTGAATGGGGAGAGAAAGGTTACATCCGGATGCAGCGTGGCGTCTCGGCCGAAGAAGGACTATGTGGTATAGCCATGGAGGCTTCTTACCCCATCAAGACCTCAGCCAACCCAACTAAAGGAGCCTCTGCTTCTCAAAAGGATGAACTTTAAAACATAACAACCCTCCATTAAAGAAGTTACTAAGGAGCTTCCATGGTTCCCTCTGTTGTTTATTTGGTTAGAAGTGCATAAATTTGTGTCATTTGTTTGATTGATGCTTAATTAGGTTGGTTCCTCTTGGGAATGGATAAAGATGTACTAATGTAATCAGGGGTTACATTGTCTCAGAATCTGGTTGATGTCTGATGATGAAATAAGATTTATGCTAAATTGATCAGGATGGGTAAAACATAAATGAATTTTACTTTCACTCAATCTTGCTCCCTGCATTGGGCTTTATGTTTAGGTATGAGTGATGAGAACATTGATACGCTACCAAACCCAACTTATTCCAAAGGGAAATTTTAAAGGCAGTGGCACTGAGGGTACCTTTAAAATCTCCCAGTTTTTATTTGATCATAGTGAGGTTGCACTCACTGCGAGCGAGCCCACCAACAAGATCAGGTGGGGCCTGGCTGGGTACATTTGTATGGGCTCTACTTGCTTCTTTCAACATAAAATGATGGATGGTGGGGGATTTTCATAAAATGATGGATTTTCATTTTTAAAAAAAAAAACATAAAATGATGGATTTTCATTCAAAATAAGGCGTTGCTCTCCAAGTTCACATGTATCGATGATCGATGGTGGGGGATCGTATTTAATCAATTAAAATAAAATAAAATAAATGTATGATTAATCGTGGCAGTGGCCAACCGTGTGGCTTTGATTAACTCAAAAAAAAAAAANTTTCCATGCACAACCCATCTTTGACCACTTTCGAACCCTGACAAATTAAATCATAAATGTTACAGTAACTAGACACACAACACAACAAAACAAAACCCAATTAAACTAAGGATTTTGTTAACATGTGCCCTTAGGGCACATGATAAGCATTAAGGTTTTATGTTTTGTTTATTTCTTTAAATTTGCTTGAATGAGCTGATTTTTTTATATGTATGGTATTTATACTATTTGAACCATATCTAAAAAAATCAGCTCAATTCGAGATCTCTAGCACCCTCTAACACCACGATCACTTAATTTAAGCTTTAAAAGTGTGAATGAAAGGTTGACATTTAAAGTGATTTATTTAGAGGGTTAGATATCTCTAATTGAGCTGATTTTTTGTGGACATCTTAAAAATAATAATAATATTATATCTACAAAAAATCAACTGATTTGAAGATCTCTAATTTACAAATCTACTACTTAAAACATAACCTTATCGTGTGCCCTAAGGGCACACGTTAACAGGACCCTTAAACTAAAACTAATCAAACGATGCGTACATATTTCGAAGAATGAAGAAGAAGAAGAAGAAGGAAGAAGTTCAAAATCTCTCTCCCTCTCGATGACCACAAAAAAACCGCTCGGGAAAAGAAACTATCTATTTCTTTTCTTTGGTGATGGGGTTCTTCTTTGAGATTTGCGAATTGAATTGCGACATTAAGTCATGGCTTCAAAACTTCAATTAAAAATTAAAAATTGAACCATATTACCCCCAAATTGTAGCTTAAAGGAAGATGGGTGAGCAGTATTTGTACATCGATCGTTGGTTCTTCTAATCGAGGGCAGGAGACAAAAAAAAAAATCTCACATCCAAACAGATTATAAGGCAATTTCAGTGGGATAACTTAATCAATTATTTTCGCTTTTTCAGTGGGATCCTTAAAACTCTTAATATTGACCTCTCTCAATTAAAGTAGAGATCTTTAGTTGAGAGGGGATCAAATGAGCCGATCCTCATCTTTAGAGCATGAGGATTTTTTGTGTTGACTATATCCATTGAGCGGCAAATTATTTTTTTATTCTTAAATATTAGAAAAATAAAAAACACGTGTCTCATATTTTATTTAATTTTTTAAACATATTTACAAAAAAAAAAAAAAAATCTCACGAAATGTTCACCGTGTGTCAAAACCCTAAATAAAATGTCCATGCTTCGCAAACGCCAACACTCTTGTGAGTAAGAGAGTGGGGTTTTGCCGAACGAAACGAAGTAACTACAAGTTTCCCATCACGGTCACGCGCAACGTTTGGTAGGTACGTTCTCAAACTAGTATCATTTGACGCGACAATTCTTAGCCCGTTTTTTTGGATGTATCATCATCATCATTTAATTAATGTACCATCTCCATCTGTACGAATTGGCTCATATCCACCAACTGTACTCCCTCCCTCCCTCACAGCTCCTTTAATTAAAGTGGAGAACTGCTATTGAGACCGGACTCTAAATCTGTATATTTATACTGATTGAGGTGGAACCCTCAATTCACCACTCATTGTGCGAAACAGTTAATTGTGGGGACTACACAAATCACAATAAATGGTAGGTTGAGAGTGCCACCTCAATCTGTAAAAATATACAGATTTAAAAGCCGGTCACAAAAGTATTTTCGATTAAAGTGTTTATTATTAGGAATTGGATCCCACACCATAAACACAGTCTACTAACCTCTCTACTTGGTCATCCATCCCTTTGGGTTTGGGGAGGAATATTCAACGTATAAAAGTAACAAGGAAAGGCCCCAGGGATTGTACATTGCCTTGTGTTTCTTACACTAGGTTTGCACTCAAAAAAAAAAAAAAAAGCATTCTGAGGGAACAATTGCAGTTTTCATTAGAAAAACATATTTATCATTTAAAAATGAATATTAGAGAAGAGCAAGGGTGGAATTATGAATTTATAAAATTTATTTTTAAGATTCTACCATTTATTTTTAATAATTTGGATCCGCCTGCGGTTATATGATATATGTTATTGTCCGAATTTACGAATTGTGCCATATTTCTTCTAGAGTTTTTGTAATTTTGATTAAATTAACCCAAAAGAAATAAACATTCTAATATTTGGACTGAATTATTTTTTACTATATATGACTAGATAACGTACTATTCAACATTTAAACTAATCTAAAACTTCGGAGAGCCTCGAGAATGAAATCGCAAAAGCACAATACTGCAAAAGCACGATCCAGGGGCCGAAGCGAGGTTTGGAGTGAGAGCTTCACCTTTTTACAGTATGGTTCTCGATTGTAATATCTAAACATAGTGATTAATTATGAAGTGTCCTGTTAACGTTTTCTCTTAGTGTATACAATAAGGTTACAGTTAAGTCTTCAAATCATCTGATTTTTTTGTAGATATCATATTATTATCACTTAGATGATGTTCACCAAAAATTTGTTCAATCAGAGATCTCTAATCCTTCAAAAAAATTATTTTAAATGCTAGCCGTTCATTCAAAATATTAAATTTTAAATTAAGTGTTTGTGATGTTAGAAGTATCCGATTGAACTAATTCTTTTTTAGATATGATCCACACTGAAAATAACACATTTATAAATAAAAATCGGCCCATTTAGACAACCCTAAGGAGCTAAACGAACCATTAAGCCTTTAACCTTAATATGTGGACTTAGTAGAGCCGGATCTGAGGGAAGGCAGTGAAGGCAGTCGCCTAGGGCCCCCGAATTTCTACCTATATGGTTATGTGTATTCTACCAGAAAATTATATAAATAGACCAATTTTTTAGCTGCTAATTATGAAAAACTACTAACTATGAATTCAAATCCGTGGACATCGTTATACAGACTTTATATTTATAAGGTCTTTGTGGAGCCCACATAGAGATCATCTAAGGGTTGATTTGTTATTGGGATGTTCTACTCATCATTTAGATCACTTACCAAAATTCATATCGTTTTAAAACTACCAACTCCATCGAAAGTGGGTTGATTTTATAAGCTATCCATTTTTTCAATCAGTGTAATTTTAGAATGATATGATTTTTGTTTAAAATGATCTACACAGTGAGAAGAACATCCCTACTAAAAATCAGCTCTTGGGTCATCTCTATGTAGGACCCACAAAGATGGTATGAATAAAGATGTTTGTAGAACCACACTCTTTAGAAATACCTGTAAAAGCTACTTTATAAGTTAAAAATAATCCTAATTAAATAAATAACCAACTAAATAACTTACTAAAACTACCACGTTTTCTCTTCTTTCACCAAAAAGTGTTCTTCTTTAAGAATAAAAAAAAACCTAACACTAGAAAGCCAAAAATCCTCACTATCTCATATTCGATCAAATCATGTTCTCTATGATTTTCTATAACACCAATTGAATAAACTTAAATTCTTAAGAAAAATTAATTAAGTAGAACACGTTATCACTAGATCCGGGGGATTGAGGACTTGAGGTAAGTGATGCTCGAGTATGCAAGTTTAATAGGTCATTTTGCACCTAAAAACACGAGAAGAATAATCTTCAAGTGATTATATTTTCTCTACTTTCTTGGGTGGTTCTTCATTGTTATGAGAGTTTTTAAGGAATAGTTATATGTGTTGGTTTTGATCTGGATACTGTAGAAGAACTTAATTGTGGTTGATCCTATTGCAATACTTTATGTTATCGTAATTTAATATAAAAAAATTCGGGTAGTAGTTTTTAATATTGCTATATAGGGCCTCATTCTATATAGGGCAATAGGTAACAAAACCTAATTTTGAAACACAATATTAGGCTGAAAACCTTCCTTTTATAACTGTTTCATGTAGAGGACAAACATTTTTTTTTTGTAAGCATAATCCCTACTTTTTAGCATTTTGTAAGCAAAGAAGTTAGTTCCTTCTTTTATTTTAAAATTATAAAATTTTGGCACCTAAACTACCCTTCCCTTTGCTAAACATGTAGACTTCTAACTGTTTTTGCTTATGGAAACCGATGACGTGGTAGAGAGAGAAAATAATTTTTTTTTAAAATTAAAAATGCTATAACTTTTAATCTACAATTTAGATATTAGTGAAATTTATATTTCTGGAAAGCATTTTTCAAGATCTTTAAAATAAGCCAGACAACAATACTAAATTCAAAAAAAAAACTTCATAATTAGACTATGAAAACCCATAACTGCTTGCATAATAAAAATACCTATGCAAATTGTAATTTGCATAATAAAAAACAATGCAGATTATAATTTGCATCAGCTATTTTAAATACTTTTGAACATCTGTACTTCTCTAAGTTTCTATGCAACCAGATTACATAAGAAAAAAGCTAAAAAATTATATTTTAAACAATGCAAAACTATAAATTGTATCAGTTGTTTTGAATACTTTTGAGCATCTACACTTCTCTAAGTCTCTATACAACGAGATTGCATACGAAAAAAGCCAAAAAATTACATTGTAAACAATGCAAACTATAATTTGCATAGTTAAAAATAATGCAAATTATAACTTGCATTGGATATTTTTGCATACTTTTGAGCATTTGTACTTTTTTATGTTCCGGAAAGTATTGTAGTTCATGGTATGTAAGTTCAAAGTTAACTGATGTATGCAAATTAAAGTTTGCTTACAATTATTTGAGTTTAAGCTTTGTAAATGAATTTTTTTGGATTTTTTTTTGAATTTGGTATTCATGTGTGATCTTGTTTTAAAAATCTTGAAAAATACTTTCTAACGGTATAAATTTTGTTCAAATTCGATTTATATTTTGAAAGTTATGGCCATTTTTACGTTAAAATTCATTAATTAAGGTTTGTTAAAGTGTACCGAGGACTGTCTATATATGAAAAAAAAAAAAAGTATGTCCTCTACTTCAATTTTTCCCATGCAAGTTCATCCTACTCATTTTCTGATTTTGAAATCTATCTTCAAAATAATGTCAAACCAAAACTGTATTATTATTGATGAGTATAGTGTTTTAACATATATGATTGGTCAATATAGCCCCTAGCTTATTAAGCAGCCCGCGGCCGGCCTGCCATATATAAATTCAGATACTAGGTTGTGCTCCATAAACCAGGCAACAACATCGCCTGGTTACGTGGCTCCCCTTCACTGGATAACGTGTCCTCACCCCATCACATCAACCAACAAAAGTATGACAGCTCTGAGCGAGAGAGAGAGACTACACTGAACAGTGCCTGGGTACTCTCTCTCTCTCTCTCTCTCTCTCACTGCATGCAACAGTAGTAGCGAAGAGCATTAAATGACGATCACGCACATCACATTACAGCAAGATCAGTCAAAAGAAAAAAAGAAGCCCTCCCTTCCCTCATTGACCCCCAAGAACTACTTCCCAGCACCTAATTAAGTACAAACAACATCCTACGTGGCTCAACTCTGCTTACGTGCCTGCCACTATATAAACGGCAACAGTTTTAGTTACCCGTCGTTTATGTCTTTCAATTTTTTTTTTTTTATTTTTTTACAGTTGTATATATTAGTGCATGTGAGACAATGAATGAAGCATCCAATTTTGTAAACAAGTCGGTCCAAAAAGCTTCATTGATATATATATATATATTTTGGTACCTCTCAATTTCAATTGAGCAATGCTACTTTCACCCAATACTTTGACACAAAGTCTCACACAAAATTTTGTGGAATCCACATTGATACAATTGTAAAGTTAATATTTTGTGAAAATGTTCGACTTATCATATAAATCATCCTCACAAAAAATCATCACATTCTAAAATATTTAACTCAATCAAAAGTTATCAATTGTCTTCACCGTTCATTCTTCACCGTTAATTTTCAATCAACTTATTATGAAGTTAGAAATTTTAGAATATGATCATTTTTTGTAATGATAATCTACATGATAAGTAGAACATCTTTACAAAATATTAACTCTCGGATTATATCATCCTGGATCCCAGCTCTCGGATTATATCATCGTGGATCCCACAAAATTTTGTGTGAGACTGTGTCAAATTTTTTGTGTGAAAATAGCTTTAGCGATTTCGATTACCATTACAACAGTAAGTGCTGTGCAACAACACAAAACGAAATAATAATTAATAAAAGAGAAGGTACGTTTCAATCGTACGCCGTCAGACACATCGTCCGTCCTCTAGCTACTGGACCCCACTCAAAACACACTTTCCAACTTGGCACCTTCCCTTACTACTAATGAATTAATCGTGGGTGTACATACCCCCATCCATCCATTCATCCAACCAAAGTTTTTTTGTTTTTTTTCGTTTTTTTTTTTGACCATAATGCATGGTCACCAATCACCATCTTTACTACCTATCCCCAAGGACCCCAACCTATTTACACCCCCACCGGGGCCCACCCCCACAAATTCAATTCAATCAGGTGAGAGAGTCCGACGCACCCAGCGCACGGTAATCAAACCCTATGTAGTTTTCCTAATATACGCCAAGAGAAAATAATGTACATTATGGTTTAATACACTCTTTATTGAAAGGAGATTCGACGAGCAAAAAAAAAAAGGGTGCGTACACCTAAAAATCTGAAAGTGAGTTTGCACCATCTGCCCGCCATGAAGCGGCTGGTTTAGTGTAGCGGTCTGATATCTGATATATATATATAGAGAGAGAAAGAGACGGGGACTTCTTTGTGTTCCTGAAAAATAAAATAAAAAGGAAAAATGTTTGTTTTCCCAAAACCCTCGGTATAATAAAATTTGCATGTTAATCCTTTTCCTTCTTTTTCTTCCATCTTTTCTAGAGATCAAAATACATGTCCGTCCCACAAAAAAAAGAGAGACCAAGAGATAAAGAGAGAGAGAGAGAGAGAGAGAGAGAGAGAGAGAGAGTGCAAGTAAAACTAGAGGATGGATTTGTGAGGTAGAAGTCAGCTAACTTGTGCACAACTCAAAACCTTGGGCTGCTGTTTCGGCCCGGAGCTCGACAAACACCCATTGGTTGACGCAGCAACAACACTTGATGATGATGATGATGATGATGAGCCACAATTACCGGTGGTGGTGGTGGTCAAGCTGGCGGTGGAGCTCCTGCTGTTTTTCATCCCAAACACAACTTCCTTATTCCGAGACATATTTCTCCCATCATTACCTTTGCAGTCGTTTTTACAACTGCTACCATCTTCCACATCATCATCATCACTGTTCTCATCAACATGATCATCTTGGCCTTCCAACTTATCATCCTGACCGTCCATCTGAAGGCTCACTTCTATTTGTCCTCCAATACCTTTTCCACTACAAATTCCTCCACCACCACCACCACCAAGTATTTGTTTCTTAAGAACAGCAGCAGCACTGCCCTGCCCACCAATAGCCATTGGCTCAGTCAAATACTTCCCATCACGAGGTGGAGAAAACACAACAGGAAGATACTCATCTGTCTCACACGCGAACTTTGAGTTCTTGAAATGCTCTTTCAATGCTTCCAAACCCTAAAAATTCCCAAACCAAACAAAAAACAGTTTCTTTTATTTCAAGAAAAAGACTGAACAGTTTTTTTTGCTTAACTAAATATAGATAAAAAAAGAAACGAAAAAGGGAAATCACCATAACAGTAAAACAGACCTGCAAACGAGCGTAGGTAACTTCACAGATCTTTCTGGAATTGAAAACCTCCCATTGCTGTAAATGGAAAGCTTTATAGAGTCTCCATGTTGCCTGGGGAGATGTCAAGTTCACGAACCCATATCCGACATTGCACTTGTTACTATTTTAAGACCCAATTTCAGAGTTGAAAAAAAAAAAAAAAAAAACCCAAAAGTCAAAAAAACTGATCAAGGTGATATCAAATTAATCATCAATATTAACACTGCTTTTTAATGATAATTAAACTTGATGATCTTACTTGAAGTCGATTGGGAGATACACGAAGTCAAAGGCAGATAAGGGCTGATCATCACCGTCGGAAATCTGTTCATTGCAGTGGATACAGTGGTTGTCTAGCATATTTAACAGCAGCTTTTGACTGCAACACCACCCCCCAAACCAGAAAAAAGGAAACACAAAAATATTGCAGGAATCAAAAGATGAAATACAGAAAAAGAGAGAGAGAGCTAGAGAAAGAGAGTGCTAGAGAGAGAAATAATTATTAGAAAAATAATGCATACCTGTATTTGTTGGGTATGTTCTTGATCATAACAGTGGTTCTTGTATCTCTAATAGAACTTGATTCCACCATTGCATTTTCATTTATCAGAAAGTGAGAATCTGAGATCTTCTGTCTACCCTTCCATGGCTTACTTTTTGGTTGCTTCCCTTGTTGTTTAGTTATTGTTGATTGAAAGTTGTTGCTTGTGCTAGTACTGTCTCTATTCTTCACACCCCTCCTAGACGACCCATTAAAGCTCATCCCTTCACTTACACCCAGAGATAATGAACCCATTGGGACCTGATCTAATGGTGCTGTTCCTGCACCATAATTCGATCTCCCATTGTTGTTCCATGAATTAAGTCCTCTCCCAGACCCTGGCTTTTTTAGGGTTTGTTGAAATTGTGGATTAGATGAAGGAGAAATATTAGAGGTAGATGAGTTTCCAAATAGTTTCAGAGGAAATGGATGTGATGATGGGGGTTGTGGGCAATTGGTAATTCTATTGTAAAAGCTGGTACTACTCATGTTTTTATTGAGAGAATTAATGGATGAGTAAGGGATGGTAGCGTTTGATAACTTTCTTCTATTACCTCCAGGACGACTGAATTCAATTACTACAGATTGTCCATTAATTTCCTTCCCATCCATTTCCGATAAAGCTTTAGCTGCATCTCTAATGTCATAAAACTCCACGAAACGTTGGTGTCGTTTTGACGGCGTCTCCCTCAATTCCTTTATTGGTCCTGCAACAGTAAAAAATGTAATAAATTATATACAGAACAAAACTACAAGTTGAGAAAGCCAAAAAAAAGGGTAAAAGTTAAAACCAAGAACACAGAGCTAAGGAAAAAAAAAACAGAAAAACAAAATGTTAGTAAGAAAACAGAAAATTATGATCTTGATAATAGAAGGGTAAAACAAATTCCATGCATGGAGATGAAGATCAAAATGAACTAATCAGACCCACACATCAAATAGTTCATAATTAGATTTTAAAAGATCATCGAACATTTCTGGCATCTTAAGAATAGAGGACTAACAAAAGATTAATTTAAAGAACAATATAAGAATCTGAAAGAGATTTTAAAGTTTGGGTATTATATAATTCATACCAAAAGTCTCGAAGATTTCTTTAAGCTTTGAAGCAGAAACACCAGAATCCAAATTGAAAACCACTAGGGTTCCTTGATTATGCCCATCTGGACCTGCTATTACCGCCGGTGACGTAAACTGAGCCCAAACTGCTCGTCCGGCGATTAACCCACGGCAAGGTGGAGGCAACGGGAGTACCGAATTTTCTCTTTCTAAACCCCAAGAAGGCATGAACTGAGTTAAGGAGTTGTAGTGATGCCTCAACCGGCTCTGTTGCTGCATGTGTTGTTCCTGTATTTCAATCATGGCCGCCTGTGCATGTCTCAGATCATAGAAATGAACGGTCACAATTCCATCCTGTAATCTCTCCATCTCAACCGCTCTCACTTCACCAAACACTTCCAATTCTCTCCTCACAATCTCTTCGTTTACGTCCATTGGAACAGAACTAAGAAGCAACGACCGTGACTCCGCCGCTGAAGGTGGTGGCAAAGATTGTACTCCGCCGCTCGGTGGTCTATAATACGCCGGTGATGGCACATGTTGGTAACCAACACCCCTATCGTAAAAGGGTATCACTTGAACTCCAGGTAAACTGTAAGTAGAAGGGTACGGATAGTAAATCTGTGGTTGAATGAGGGCAATTTGGTTATGGGGAGAAAGATTTCTTGGCCGGAACTCTTGTGCTCGAGGATCTAAGTGTCCCGGAAACCTAACGATTCCGGTGTCTTCCATGGAGTAATTTTAGCCTGAAAACCAGAAAAATGTTTCCTCACCTACCCAAATTTTGTCTTCTACTTTTTGTTTGCTGTCTTTTATCGTAAGCCTGGAACCGCTGTTAGTAACGAAAAGCGGTTTCCCGGCAGAATTTCAAGGTCGTCAAATCAGAGAGGCATTAATGGTGGGTAGACTGATTGCCGGCGCATGTTAAAGTCCACCACCACCCTTCACCTTCCCAAGCAAGTAACGGTCGCTTCATCGTCCATTTCTCTCTGTCTATGTAATTTTATTGCTTGCTGTCTGTTTCTCTCTCTAGACTTTCTCTCTCTAGACTTTCTCTCTCGAGGAACTAAAACTAAAAACTAGAAGGGCTGCTGCTGCTGCTGCTGCACAAACCCCACAACCAGTCTCTTCTTTCTTTACTTACTTTTCGCGAGCCAAAATTGCTAAAAATGGGAGACACTGCAAATATTTAAAGCATAAAATTACATAGTTACCCTCGCATTCTCTCTCCTACAGCCTTTATTTTCTGTTCAAAACTATCGTTGTTTTTTGGATAAAATTAGAAAGAAACATTGTATATTCAGTCGTACGTTGTATTTAAGTAGATACGGTATCAATTATATTATTAGGATCATTAATTACGTAAATTACTAGTTCTAACCAAATTATGTTCTTCCAAATTAAGAAGCCTTTTTTGACGACATGTCACAATTGAAACAGTATCTGGATTCTGGACTGAAAATTTGAGACATTTTTCACTGTACAAAATGTACAAATGTAACAAGTACCTCTTTAGTTTACTAGGAATCCAAATGAACCATGGTTTTTTAGCTCATGGGGAGATTATCCGAGGCTCATTTTGCAAGATTTTGAAGGCGGCTCATATACATAACTATAAGCATGCTAGAATTTTTAGAACGTCTTGATTTTGGTACATGATTATCTTCGAAAATCAACATTTGTGAATCGTCTTAATGTGGACCCCAAAGCCATGGATCACCCACCTTATTCTTACACTTACTGATTTTTTTTTTTTTTTTTTTGATGATTTCCTCATCATGTGGGTCTTATTTGCGGATATAAATGATATGTAAGTGTTGTATTTATGAAGATAGAAAGAAAAAAAAAGTAGGATCGTACCTACTCCTTTAATGCATACGTTTCTTTGATATAAACATAGCTTAAAAAAGACAGACAACCTATTAAACAAGTCCAACATAAAGAACATATACAACGCAAGTACAAAAACTCATATATTTAATGCTCCAGCGCAGGTGCTTTTCCATTAATTTTATCGTGGTTAAGAATTAAATTATGGACAAGTAGAACCACTATGAATGTTCTAATAGATATGCCACTCGGCATTGGCTAGAATGTAGTCATTGAGAATTTTATTGACCTTTAAAAATAATATTTGAATAAAGACTAGGTATAACTATGTGCCTCCAGCATAGGGCAATACCTCATTTGCCTCCTCACATGTACATTATTGTTATACGTGCTAATGCACATTGTTCTTATGCGTGCATTTTCGCACGCGCTTTATGGTGTGACCAACTGAAAAAAATAAGATGGAGTGAAATTTTTAAAAAGAAGATAAAGATATAGGGTTTGAGAGGCAGGAAGATAGATGGAGAGTGAAAAAAAAGAAAAGAAATAAATAGTCTTCACCCACTATTGGAACAATACCCACTGGTACTAGTTACAACTTTTTGTAGCATCTGATGGATATCATCCAGACCGTCAACTGCGTCAACTATGCAATATTAAGCTGCTTTGTTATTTAGATATTTACACTGAATCTTATAAGAAACTTGCGGGGCTACCTGGATACAATCCAATAGTTAATATATGTATAACGCTATACTTATAGTAGAATCTTAGAGAAAAATTTACAGAATTGAAATCTAACAGTAGTGCTTATTCACACATCTTCGTGATTTGCATCACATATCTTCGTGATTTGCGTCAAATCTAAAATTGTTCTTTTCTTTAGGTTTAGGTTTTTCAATAACCCTAGCACTACCGCTAATATATTGCAAGAATGGTCTATATGGTGGGCCCTCGGTCCTCACAAAACAAAGAGTCTATTATAAAAATTTACTAACGCTATAAAAAAAATTGATGGAAAATTTTCCCCCTTGAACTCTAATCAACTTTTTGATGGAACAGAATTTTTATTTTTAAAGGACATTGGGGTAACACCGTAGAAATTACACTCACAAAAATCAGCATATACGAGGGTGAAGGCATAGACTTTTGCAACGTCTGAAATACCCTTTATAAGTGCTCTGAATAACGACAAAACCTGGTTTTAGAATATTTTTTTTGACTATTTTCTCTTCATTTTGTATTTGTTTGGCTCGGTCCTCAGATTTGCAGGCGTATTACTGTAATTTCCAATAACTTTTAGCCGAAATAATGGGAAAAACAAAATGAAAAAGAAAAGCAAGATGAGAAAAAAAAAAAAAAAAAAAAAAAGCTAGACTGGTAGTACAGGCAGCATTACAAAGAGGCAGGTCGTTCTACTTCTCGCGTGCCAGAAGTAGCTATCGTGCGCCGGAGATTGAAGATGCCATACGACTCATCAATTTCGCAGTACCCATGCCATCTCTCCTTCCCGGTAAAGCAACGTATCCTAGTCCCTAATTCAGATCGTTGGATGGTCCTTTTGATGTGCATCTCATCATCATTTTGCCTAGTTTTAGAAAAATACACCTCGTCTCCCAAAGCATGGTGGATGAAATTGTTGCGGTGAGTGCATTTTTTTTTCGATAGTGCTACAGTTACCGAAAAACCTACAGAATAATCTACAGAAATAAATAATTTTAGATTTGACGCAAATCACAAGGGTGTGTGACGCAAATAATAAAGGTGTGTGAATACACACTACCGTCAGATTTCAATTATGTAAGTTCTTCTGTAGGATTCAGCTGTAAGTATAGCATTATCTTTTTTTTGTTTCTTTAATCAACTTTCTCTATGTACACCTCCCAAGACCAATTGTTTGTTCTTTAACCTTCTTTTGTTATATTATTTACAATAAGAAAAAATAATGCTAAACCTACAACGACACCTACAAAAACATATATCTACAGTAAAGTGAATCAAACGGTGTGCGTCCATTGAGAATGCTCTTTGTTGTAGCAATTATTGTAGTTCTAGGACTGTCTTTACAATAAAATATCATTAACTTTTTATTTAATCATACTTTTAAATAGTAAAATAAATAAAAAATCCTAGCTAATTGCTTAAGGGACCTTCTTTATTTTATCTTTTTGTCTATAAGGATCCAATTTTTCAATTTCTCTCTTCATCGACACAGTCGGAACTCCATAAAGTATCTAGAAGACTTGGTATATTGCCGAATTTTTACTGCCGAAATTATATATATGAAAAGTATTAACAACGAATTAACTCTGAATCGAATATTTTTCGTACGCCGAATGATTGGCCGAATGATTGGCCGAATGTTGGACCGTATTATAATTCTTATGAATCGAATAATGATGATAAATACTATCGTCCTCATGGATACAACGCCTCCTAGTCCTTGTGTCGATGAAAGGTCCGTGTGCGGTGTTGTGTGGGTTTGATGAAGGTCACCTCGAATCGAATTGATGAATTCAACGATTCTTGAAGGACTATCACTTCTTTCAGGGAGAGGTCTTACAAGATGGAAGATGGAGTGAACGAAGGAGAAGAACGAATATTCTTAGAGAGAGAGAGAGAGAGAGAGAGAGTCTAGTAGTCTGTCCTTCTGCCCTCGAGGCCTCCCCCTTTTGGGTATTTATAGCCTTACTATCTTGGGGTTTTGCCCTTTTTGACCTCCTTCTGTCCCTTCCTCTTCTAGGAAAGAGACGAGGTTTGAGGACGTTCTTGACACGTGGCCAGTGGACCACTTCGTCAGGTGTCAAGGTGGTTTCCCTGGCAGGGATCCTCATGATTAGTACGAGAGATACCCTAACGGTATCGCTCAGACTCTCTCCTGGCGTCTCTTTCTCTCGTGAAGACTGTCCTGGCGGGGA
>MVGT01000438.1:2995052-3012857 GCA_002174775.1 Macleaya cordata | reverse complement strand
AAGATTCCAGAAACTCCTCCGACATGGGATTTCCAAAGCAGCTCTCTCCTCCTTAATTAAGGAGTTTTCACTTGTTGATTACACACAATCTGAGACTTAACTCACTCACTTTTGTCTCCCTTTCACATCCCCACTTGTCCACGAATCCTATTTTAAAAATCCAAAACCTAACTCCTCTTTTTGTTCATATTTGTTTCACTTTTACCTTATTTTACTCTCCACCTTAAGTTTCATTCTTATGATTATGCCTATGTTATGTTATGTTATGTTATGTAGTAGTAGTCCCCCTATATGTTCTTTTGTTCCCCAACTCCCTTTTTTAACAACATTTTATTGGGACCATGTACCATTTTACTCACTCTTGTCATACACACATGCATACTCCTCCTTTCCATAACTTACAAAAAGTTGTTGAAAGAGATGTATCCTTCCCCTCCCCTTCCTCCCCCCCTTCACTTCTTTTTTTCTAGGATGCTACTATTACATTAAGCTTCTTTGTACACAAGAATCATTCCTTGTGTTGCTAACTCATCAAATCTCCATTTACCCTCCATTGTGAGCTTTTAAAGCTTTCTAACATTTAACATATGGATTCGACCATGGGACACTAGGTTTTGATAAAAAAAATTTAAATCTTTGATGATGATCCAAAGGTTTTTATTTTTTATAAAGATGCTATCCTGTTGGGATTGTGGCTCAATTCAACCCATAAAAGATAATCTCATATAGGAGAAGTACCATTATAATGTGGAGCTAATAAGATACGATCTTCTTTTAGATAAAATTTTTCCCTTCAACTTTAATCAATTTTTAAAAATCATGTTGGGATTGTGGCTCAATTCAACCCATAAAAGATAATCTCAGGAGAAGTACCATTCCAATGTGGAGCTAATAAGATACAATCTTCTTTTAGATAAAATTTTCCTTCTTGAACTCTAATTAACTTTTAAAAATTCTGTTGGGATTGTGGCTCAATTCAACCCATAAAAGATAATCTCATATAGGAGAAGTCCCACTGCCACATAAGTTGGACACCTTTCAAAAGGAAGGGTAAAAGTGGTGGGTCCCATCATGTCACAAAAACGTCTGATATGGGTTTTGTAAAATCGGTCTAAAAAGCTTTATTGTTAAGATAAACTCAAGCTCACTCGGCGGGTAGTTAAGTTACCATATTGGTGCTATACCCAAAAGAATGGCCCCCCGTAGCTGTGCCCCACCTTTATGTGGCACGGTGGGACCCACCGCTTTCTCTTCCAGTGGAACCCCCACAACAGCACTACTCTAAATAAAATCAAATTTCTACTCAAACAACATGATTCAGTCATTTTATTCAGTGCAAATTGAAAACGTGATTACTAACATCCAAGAACGATCGAGCGTGTGATGAGTGAGACAAGATTAGACCATCCGTTTTTGCCTCCCCTTGTTACCCACATTCCTTGCCATCCTCTTGTGTTTTACTCTGGACAGACCGTCGCACAGCACGCTGTTGATTTAATTTATTCCCTTCATGGTGGTGGAGCCGGTCCCATCGAATTTGGGAAAAGGTGGTCTTGATGGTGAACCATATATGTCCGGGTTCCGTCACTGTAGTGTATCGCGGTGGCGGTGGCGGTGACGTGGATGTGTGTCCATGATGGAGTATTTCATCCACTGAATTTTCTTATTCCATCCGGGATTAGGAAATGTCAAATTGTTATTTCTTAATTAATATTTAGAGTGAGGTTATATAGCCCCTTATATATCCCTCCTTATGTAGCCCCTTTTATATAACCATGTGTGTGGAGTTCACATATAATGTATTCAGAGACTGATTTTTAAAGAGGATATTTTCTCACTATATATATCATTATATTAAAAAATTAACTCGTTTTAAAACTTCTAACCTTTCAAATTAGTCCTTAAAAATTTAGTAAGTTTTAAACTTTTATTTTGGCCGTTGTTTTATAGGGACAGATTTATGAGGTTAGAAGTTTTAGAATTGACTGATTTCAAGTGAGTATGTTTTCCTCATCATGTAGACCATAGACCATCCTCTCCAAAAATCAACAGCTTATGCATTTCGTGTGAGCCCTATAAAGTGGAAGAGTTATTATTGGGCTATTTAAGGGGCTATATAACCTCACTCTAATATTTAACAAAGTAGGCAACTTGCGGAAAGAAAATTAAGGTTATTAATTTGAAATAGATGAGACAAATACAAGAAGATAACAACAACAAACTAGAAATTAAGGACTAACATATATGATTAACAAAAACTATTGTTTAGAGTAAAGTATTTTTTTTTAAGAGAACTATCTAATTAATATTAATCCCACTTAATAAATCTAGTACTTAAACAGAGTGATCAAAAAAAAAAAAATAGAGTGATCACAGATGGGTTTTGAGGATAAATATATATATGTTCTTGATATTCCCACTAAAGGTCATTAAAAAAGACTCAGCCCATCATGGGTACTCATCTAGTATTCTCCAACATACAAATTAACCCATACAAAAAAAAAAGACTCAATAAAAATAAATAAATCCATAAATATAAAAATATTTCTATAATCTTGGCAGGGAATTCATATATACAGTGATCCCCTCAAAAAAATATATATGCAGTGAGTGTTGAATATGGCCCATTCATCATGCTCAACAGCATGGACATGAATGCTTATGTGAAAAAATGTTCGTCATTGATTTTTCGACACAACACAAATAACTAGCAAGTTTAATTTGTTTTTGGAAGAATTTTTTTTTTTTTGAAACAGGTTTCTTTTGGAAGAACCCACAAATACAGATTTGGAGGTGTGGTTATAGGCTACAGAGACAGTGAACTTTCTATTTTGCCTATTAAAAACTAAAAAATTTGAAAAAAGCTTTGTTATTATTAGCTCGAAAAGCTATGGGAGCAGGGGGGTGCAGGGGGAATGAACCCACAAAATCCGACGATGTCGAAGAAGGAAGACATCAACAACAACAGCCGCCCGACCAAACGTGTAAACTGCACTGCAGCTAGGTATGTGCACGGAGGAGAGAGAGAGAGAGAGAGAGAAAATGAAAGACATTATTTATTTATTTATTTTGGAGCAAAAAAAATAAAAATAAAAATAAAGGAAGCATGGATGCCTTAATATATAAGATTTGAATGTGAATTTCTGTTTGTATTGTCTTCATGTACTTGTGAATTTAATACTTTATTATATTATTGCCCATACTTCTAATACTGTTATACATGTGTGCGTGAGTATGATTTTGGTAGTGCAAGTTTAATTTGGAGAAGCAATGCCAGCCAGGCCAGCCATACGTCTTAATTTCCTCAGCTGCACACCAACAACAACGGTTGTGTGTGTAGATAGGAAGGTCTGCTCACACCCTAGAGACTAGTCGAGTGCTAAAAAAGACTCGGATACTCTAGATCTCAAAAAAAAAAAAAAAAAGAACAAGAGTGATAGAATAGATCCATTGGAAAGGGTACTAAATTTTGTTGTTGTTGTTATGATATTGTCCAATCGTAATCATTGATCTTTAAACTGGGGTATTATTCGGAAGAACCAATTTCTGTGAAAAGATAAAAATTTGTCTGTTTGGAAAAGTCAGAAAACTTGAAAATCTTATTTATAATTTGTAATTTGTTCTGGATCAAATCACTAAAAACTTATCATTTTTACATCTTCTGGAAGGAAGGATGCATTCCGCGCCTACGTCTCCCTTTTAAGCTACAGTTTGAGGTAAACTGAATCACTGATATCAATTCACCCTTATGTTACTTTCAATTAACCAACTAATCTATCTAAAAAGGACCCAAAAGCCCACCTCAACCCAGCCCAGTCAACGCGGTAGATCCTCTACAGACTAGACATAGATTGGCTTGGTAAATTTCTATGGCCCATCATCATAGCCAGAGAACCTGACGGTCCTGACTCCTGACCTAACCTATCTGTCTTGGTAAATTTCTATGGCCCATTCAAAACTCTTCAGTCTCCAAGTCAGAATAAAAAAGAAGCCGGCAACATTGAAATCAATGTTAGAATTGTAGGGCCCACATGATTATACTTCAAGAGCTAAAATTTTACGAAGTTGTTATCTTCACTGTGCAGATCATTCTTACAAAAAATAAGTCCATTCTTAAACCTCTAACCCCATAAAAAATTTACTCTTTTCCTCACAGTTCATTTCTCACAGTTAATTTACAATCAACTTCCGATCAATTTTTGATGGAATTAAAATTTTTATAATGGACTGATTTTTTGTGAAGATGATGTACATGATAAATAAAACAATCTCACAAAATTTCAGCTAATGATGTGGTCCAATGTTACAAATGTAACATTTGATCTCAATGTTCAAATAGCAATATTCATATAGAATGGATCGTTGACTGAATCTAATATAAGATTCTAAATGCTATTGAGCTTCCATGAAGCAACATCAATTTTATTGCTGATAAATAATTCGCTTAGATAGATCAGTGATGGAGTAAGCATTTAAGGGAATCAAATCTCTTCTAAAGCTAGTTGAAGATCATGGACCATCACATACATACAAAAAAACAAAAAAAAAAAAAAGAGAAAGAAAAAAGATTGGACGATGGGGGTGGGTTTCGGTCAACCATAGCATCTGATTGGATCATTGCAACCCTTGCTGGCTGACTGTTTCAAACCTCGACCTCCACCTTTCTCAAGATACTGCTGATGATACTCCTCCGCTCTGTAAAACTTCTTTGCTGGTAGAATCTCCGTCACTATCTTCTTGTTGTTCGTCTCCTTCTGCTTATTTTCCATCGACTCCCTTGCCAACCTTTCCTGTTCCTCACTGTAGTAGTAGATCCCAGATCTGTACTGTGTTCCCACATCTCCACCCTAATATATATATATATACATCATCCATCACAAATGGACAGATCAGAAATTAGTATATTCGTTAAATTTTCTGGATTAATGTGATCATTTGATAGTTACATATAATACTCCAAAAAAAAAACCCTAATTGAATTGAAGTATATAAATACATTTGTTAATTAATTTTTTTTACCTGGCGATTGAGGGAGGTGGGATCATGGCGTGACCAGAAGAGGGAGAGGAGATTGGTGTAGGGGCAAACAGTTGGGTCGTAATGGATCCTCACAACCTCCGCATGATTCGTATCTCCGTTGCACACCAGCTTATAGGTGGGATCAGGGACGTGTCCCTGAGAGTACCCAACCTCCGTCTTCACGACACCCTCGACGCGTTGGAACGCAAGTTCGACTCCCCAGAAGCATCCGGCTCCGAATTGGGCCATCTCCAGACCAGGTTGCTCTGGCTTATCCAGATCCGGTCCCTGCGCCGCTGGATTGCTGCTCTCAACTGACATTGTTTTCCTTTTCTCTATCTCTTCCTTCTTGAGTTTTGTGACCGAAGGTTTAAGACTTTATAAGTTATTGAGGAAGCCAACTTGGTGGTGGGTTGGTTTGTTTCTGTATTTATGCTTCAGAGTTCAGACACGTACTTTTATCTCTCCAAAATAACCAGAATCATTCGGTAAAAAGGATATTCGGGATTCGATCATTAGACCTTTCCACTGTATCTGGCCGGGTTTTATGACCGGGTCCATGGTTTACTAGTGTGTTTTGGGTACATGACTTCCTTCCCCATTATCAAGTCAACTTTTAATGAGCTCCACGTTGAGAATAGTCCTACACTAGATCATGGGCCGCACCACTTATTGCTAATTGATTTTGAGTTTTATGCCCACAAACTTGATACTCTACATGCCTATTGGGGTTGGCTCGAGTTTGAACTCAATCACAAGCTAAAATGGTTAAACCCGGGTTTAGATAGGATTCAATTAATAATTTTCAGATTCAGAATTCAATTACCTGGTCCATTTTCCGTACCTTCAATCATGTTGTGGTGGTTAGTATAACCTAACTAACGACCAACTTGAGGCTGAGGCTGAGGCAAATCCAAAAGTTGCCATCCACAGAGTTTATGTGACATTTATTCAGAACTCCAAACTTAAATTCTTAACTAAGGCCATGTATCACTAGAATTCACAAATTTTTGCATTGTTCATTGTTCTTATACTGTTAAAGGTAGAAATTGCAAATAGCATAGGCATCCCCCACAACATGGAGTCCCATGTTGTTCAATCAACTAGTTACAATACATAAAACCCAACAAAAGAATTATTATTCTCTGTTGTCAGGAGATATGTGCATTGTCTCTTTGAGCTTATGGAAAAAAGATTTGTACCTTTGTGCCAAACCAAACATGCCTAGAGTGCCACCTGTATGGAGCATCACAACTTTGGCGTCCTCATTGGTTTCTCTTTGGCATAGGTGTGTCGCCTGTTCCCAAGCCGCCAAGGTGTAGACAGGGTCCAGTAGAATACCAGTTTGCTGTGCAATTTGTTGGCACGACTCTATTTCTCCTTTCAAAACATTGCCAAATCTGGAAAGCACACAAGCTCTAGCTAGTTCAAGAACAAAAACTGTTCATATAAGAATCCTATAAAATCAGGCATGGATTAGATTTTCTAGAGTTCTACCAATTTATCTTCAATACACGAATCAACGAGTATTTTGAATGGAAGATCAATCATTGAAGACCCGCACAGAAATGTGGAAATTTAATTTGATTGATGAAAAAATGAGATTTGCACAAATAGTCAAATTTGTTGATACCTCATGTAACAAAACTAAGTATAGATTTCAGATCAAAAAAATATTTTACAAGCAGAAAGAATGACCTCAAAAACCATGTAGAATCAGAAGTCAGCACACAGAATGTAGGACAAAATAACAAAAAATACACTCAGAGGGAAATAGCACTTCAAATGAAGGTCTCAATGGCATGCCACACTGACAGCAAGTTCATCTGTTAGTCCATAAACAACATTCTTTTTTGTTTTTTGATTTTTCAAGAGGAAAAGAATCAATATATTAGAAGAATAGTGTATAAGTAGTCCATAAACAACATATGAGCTTATACATCCTGCAGTGAGAGGATTCTACCAATTTTGAGAGAATGCAGAGATGACAAACGAGGAAAAGAAAAGAAAGAAGCATTGAATCTGTATGAGCTGGAGCACCTGTGGGACAACATTAACCAGAACCAAGAGAATGATAGAAATGCAGATACATTGCTTACTTTCTTGGATTGGTGCGTTCTACCCAATGCACAATGCCTTCGTGAACTCCATTTAACGTGTTGTCAACTTTTTGTGAACCACAAAACCTTTTGAAATCAGAAATCAAGCGCTTTTCTTGCTTCTTGTACCCTTCAATAGTATCAGCCAACATCACTCCAGTTACCTCCCATGGCAGTCTGACAGATAAAAACAGGAACTATTAGACATAAATGTTTCTATAGAAACTCAAATTTTGAATCTTTTCATCTAGATATAAAACTATAAATAACTGCAACACACCCAAAACATACAGCTCCAAGTCCTAAACCAACAGCTGTGGTCCCAGTACCAGAATCAATAACAATTTTTAAGGGTTGTTCTTTCCCAAATATATGACTTTGAGACAGGTATTCCACAAGGCGAATAACACCTGCACAAGAACATAATGCATGTGTGAAACAATCATATTACCCAAAGGATTGTTTCATTGTGCATATTCCACAAAAAAATAAAATAAAAAAATAATCAAAAAGAAAAAACAAAGAGTATTCATAGAATACAAAAGGCAAGCAACAACTTGTATAGCAGGAAAACCTGAACTCCATCTGGTAGGCTTTAAAGATTGTCTAACAAATGGCAAAGCCACTTACATGGTGCACATGCAGGGGCCTCAGACCCACTACCAATGGTCCTACTAAGGTGGATGCACTGAAAATCATCCAAGAAAACCATCCAGTCCATAGATTTTTTTCTTGGACTATTTGCATATTTTTGCTGACCATCCGGAAGAATGTACTGGATCAAAAAGACCATCTGATCAGATAAAAGGTGGGGTTTGCATTTTCACTTGCTTTCATTTGTGTACAAATAACAGCTGGTATCATAAATACTTTTTCAGATTATGTATATGCATACAGAGCAGTAGGAGCAGGATCTTGCCTGTACATATGTTATACAGATGAGCATCCAAGTCCTCACTGACCTCACATATGCATACAATCACATAGACATAAATGACCACAAAGATACTAAAAAATGATCATATTGTTTAGAGGGAAAAGAAGGAAATGATCCTACCTAATAATCCTGCAAAATCCCCTGCACCTTCATTAACAATAACAACTTTCCTTGGATATTTTCCAGCATGAGCCATTGTGATACCATTATGCACAAAATTTACCTCATTAGATTTTTGAGTGGCAAAAGATTCGTTGAGAATATCACTGAACCATATCACAGAACCGCTGCTTCCTGCCACTAAATCAGCATGCCTACTGAGCATTTCTTCCCTCTTAGCATAAAGAGATCTTGGAGCATATATGACATTCCCATACATTGTGGTTATCAGGTTGTAGCCAGTTGGAATATCAGGTTGTTCTCCCCGTAGTAGTAAATGTGACCTTAGTCCTCTCTCAGCGCAAGAAACAGCTGCACAATTGTGAGACGATCATCAGTAGCAAGTTCTTTCATGTATCATTGCAGTGAGGAAAGGCTACAGAACTGAACAATTTTAGAGTAACTGCCAAAGTAGTCGCAACATGAAATTCCTACCAACAGCTGCTGCATGTGCACTTTGACAACCTCCACACGTAACCTATGAAATGTGCCAATAGGATGTTACTTGGATCTTGATTTTCCTAAAATGCTAGACTCATCATTTGATAATGCTACATCTTGCATTCCCTATTTCCCTGAATGAAGAAAAATAAGATACCAGTTCGCTGGACCAAAAGCATGAGGGTCCAACAGAGGAATACTTGCACATGTAGAACACGTGTAGAAAGCGTTTTTTTTTTTTTAAGAAAGAATTTTATAAGAACAGAAAAAAGGATTTACAGGCAGAGAAATCAATATTCGGAGAATCAGAAGCATATATGCAAGATATACTAGTTCCAGTTCGAGGAATGATATCTCACCACATCGGTCACTAAATGATCTTCGACAAGAGGAAGCAATCCATCCAGTTTTCTTGCTTTGTTACCATTCACCAAGGGATGCAACAAATCATCTCTCACAACATAAAAGGAAGGGTCTTGTCTTTCTTTCATGGCAACACCCAAAGATGGCCTGGTATCATTTGAAAAATAAAACCTAACAGAAGGTCCTTCTCCGCTCTGTGGTTGTAGTCCAAAGAGTGTTACTTGGTGGATTTGGGTGTCTGGACGAATCAGTGCCCATCTTCTATCAAGCAATTCCGACATAAAGGTTCTATCGCATTGCTTCAGACTGGAAATTCCCTAAACATTTTTTAGCTGTAAATTGCATTGCTCTAAGAATATAATAAAAAGCACTGTAGATTGAAAGATTCAAAGCAAGAAACCATGTTATATATCAATAATAGGTATAGAAAACTTGCTTGGGATAGCCTCGAAATCAATGCATAAAATCACCACACAATTGAGTGATAAACTCGAATGAATTACAAAAAGACTCACTTATTAGTATTAGTAATAACTATGGCCTATTTTGCAACAAAACTCTGATCTATTTCTGCAGAAGTTTTGGTGATGGTCAATGAAACAACCCCAAGAGACAATTTCTTCTTCATCTTCTTCAATCATCTACTGACTGAGACAGTCAATGCAACACGAAACATCTACAACCCCATGTTCAGAATTTTTATTTATTTTTACCAAGAATAATCCATAAACCCGAACTGCCCAATACAACCAAAACCCTATTTATCCACTTATTTTGATTCTAAGATGGTGATAAATATTGCGAATCATCAATCCATTTGTTCGTTCTGGATAAAAAAAAAAAGAAAAAATAAAAGAAAAGGAAGAATACAAAAATGGTGGATATGATAAATACCTGGGAATTATTGGGAGCTGTCCTCGAATAAAACTCCTTTTTCATGGTGGCGAATGCAGGATTTCTCGGTATCTGGTGAAGTTTCATTGAGTTTTTTGGAGAGAGAGGTCGATGTTGATTGCGTTTTGCTTGGTTACTGGTTGGTTGGTTTCCTCTTTAGTACTACAACCCCTCTCACTCTCTCAAGAGAAGAGAGACATTTGTTTGGGAACGAAGTAACGAACATACACTCTTCTCTCAAATTGACCCCTTTTATTATTGGGCCTCCCACACTCTCGAATGGGGGCTCGCCCGGTTCAATAATATCTTTTGGACCGACCATTTTACAAAAGTGGTGTCGGATGTTTAAGTGGCAGAGTGGAACCTACTATTTTTTTCTCCCAAAAGTATTTTGAAATGGTTTCTAACCTATATAGCAGTGGGACCAATTATACCACATAAGCATTGGGCACCATTTTGTAAAATGGTCGTTCCAAACAGTATCATTGTGCCCTGTCAGGGGGCTCTCCGAAATTTCTCAGGAAAATTCTAAATTCACCCATCAAATTTATCCACTGATGTGAAACTAATAAAACCTAGAGAGAATGTGAAATAAATAATGTAGGACCCTCACTTCTCTTCTCTCTCTGAACTTAATTGGTGATATGTCAGTAGATGAATTTAGTTGGTGGGAAATCCCGCCTGAGTGGAGAAACACTCAATTTTCTCATAGGAGAGTGATTTTAGCCTTGGCCCTGCTTGGTACACAGTGAATATTTGCAAATGCGAAATTTCATGGTTTATTATGTGTTTGTAGATGATTGATGAAGACATCTCATAACAAACACATAATAAACCGTGAATTTTCGCATTTGCAAATATTCAGAATGTACCGAGCAGGGCCTTCGTAACAAGGATCATCAAGATTGACATTGGTGATTGACCTGTTATCTTTCTCATGGGACTGGATTAAGCGGGTGAGATTTGACCTGTTAACCCATGGGTCCATTAGCCAACACTCATATATGGGTTCCGGTTCTGGTTTCCACTCAACTTAGGCCGGATCTGGAACCGAACTGTTGAACTTCTCTATCAAAGTAGTAGTCCCATTATCCCATACAACCAAAAGAACGTTGTTTAGGGGTTTTCTAGGGTTTCCGTTTACTATCTTGATTTAGGAAGCCAAACCAAATATTGCAGAAGAAGAAAGAAGGAAGATGGCTTGTCACGGCCTCCCGGAGCTAAAGCCGGAATGGCTTGGAGCTTCTGGTCGAGGCGCAGAGAAACTGAGCCTCCCAACACTTCAATCAAAGATGAAATGCGATCCTGAAGGCTATGAATCCGAGCTCATACTTCTTTACCGTCACTTCGATTCTTCTCTTCATCTCTTCCAGCAACAATCCGCTTTAACTTTCTCTTCCGTCGGTGGCGACCCAACCGTCGCAAAAGACCTCGGCGACATGGCCATGTTCTTAGCTCACGTCACTCCTTTCTATCCTGCTCACCTCGCTGATTTCCCTAACAAACTCGCCGATTTACTCCGTTCTGCTGCTCGTTCTCTCCCTTCATCTCTTCGTTGTCATCTCGCTCAAGCCCTAATTCTCCTTATCAACCGAAAGGTATCACCAAAGTTTCAATCTTTTACTCTAAACTTGTTTGAATTGTACGATATTTTGAGAGAGAGAGTTGAAATTATGCGTTTATCAGTTGTTTTTTTGTATTGAATTTGATGAATTTGTTTGTTTGTTTTGTAGTTTGTCGATATTGGAGACACACTTGCGTTGTTCATGGAACTTCAAACTCTAGGGGACAGGAATTTGAGGAAACTAGCTTTCTCTCATGTTGTTCACAGTATTCGTCGGATGAATCAGAAACACAAAAATGAATCTAAGAATCGAGCTCTTCAGAATATCTTGTTTGCCATGCTACAGGTTGGTATACTATTTTCTCTCTCTAAATTCATTGGCATTGTTTCGTTGTTGAATGTGAAGCTATTAAATTTCTGATTTTGTTAGGTTAGTACTATTTTCTCTTTCTAAATTTACTGTCATTACTTTGTTCATGAAGGTGAAGCTATAATTAAATTTCTGATTTTTTAAAGTTAAACGGCACTAACAATTCCTGAAATTGTTTTTGGTTCAGGAAGAGGATGAAGCAAAAGCTAAGAGGTCCCTTATTGTACTTTGCGATCTTCACCGAAGGAGGGTCTGGTTTGATGATAGAACAGCTAATGCAATCTGCACAGGATGTTTTCATTCTTCTTCCAGGTATATATACATCTCTGGCGTGGAATTCACCCATTAGTGAAATAGGAAAGCTAATATCTGAATCCTGTAGGATTATGATTGCTGCTCTGTCATTCCTTCTTGGTTTTGAACGTATTGAAGAGGCAGATGATAGTGAAGATTCAGGCGATGAAGACGATATGAATTCAAATCCCCAGATTGTTCTTAATAGGGAGGCTATCTACAAGGTATGAAAGTTAAATTTCAACTTCTCAGAACTTGTTTTAACAAATTAGCCTTTTGTTAATTTTGTTTTCCCAAATGCCTTGTAATCTATTATATGTCATTTTGGTTCTTGTTCTTATTGTTGTCTTCAACTTATTTATCAAGAAAAAGATGTTTGCCCATAGGATATTGAAGCAAATATCTCTATATATTCAACTGCAAGTGAACAGTAAATACTACTGGAACCCATCAGTATTGCTAAATTCTGTAATCTGAGGAAGCATTTACTTTAGTATTCTATATTATATACTCAACAATTAATCAATTCTTTCATAGCCTTGTTTTGAATCTTTTAGTATCCTTGACTATAGGCACATCACAAAGGTACACTTGCTAGTAAGAAGAAAAAGCAAGCAAAATTGCAACGTGCAATTCGCAGCATGAAAAGGCAGCAACGCGCTACGTCAGAAAAGAATAATACCCCAAATCACTATTCACCACTTAACCATTTAATAGACGCACAGGTTAGCTGGTTCTTATATTATTCTTCCCTGCCTGGTTCACACTCTCATTGGCTTAGAGATATCTGACTATTGTCTTGTATGCAGGGATTCGCTGAGAAGCTTTTCTCTCGTCTTCAGACTTGTAATGAACGGTTTGAGGTGGTTATTCTTCACTTCTCATATAGTATGTTATGCCTTTCTTTTCTTCGCATCAAGGGGTTGCCTGGTATTTAGCTGCAATTTATTTGCTATTGATCTTTCAGCTAACACACTATGTAGATCTACATGGCACATTCATATATCAGGTTTTTGCACTAAAACTTAGCGAAGGCCACTGCATGTTTCTCAACCTAAAGGAGGTATTAGTCTTAGACTTGCGTGCAACAAACCCAACCTCATGAGAACTTGGAAAATCTTGAGTTAAAACCAAACACACCTTTCTACTGTGTTTTCTTTGTCATGGAAAGAAAAACACGTGGATTACTGATTGAGGATATTTTAACATTGAAAACTTTTCATCCTGAAATCACCTCACATTCTAAACAATTTGAGATGAGTTATTGAAATTTTTTGGACATATTTTCAAGGAAGAAGGATTTGTGAGGGAAGGTTTCATGGCTAGTCGTTTAGAAGCTTTGCTGTCTCTATTCTAATTTTTGTATATTTTTCCTAATCGTGCTCTTATTTATTCCGCCTACTTTTTATTTTTATATTTTTATGTTCCATTTTCTGCATATGTTCACACTGCCAAGTGACTCACGCTATTTATCACCATTTTTGTTTCTTTTCAGGTGAAGATGATGATACTGAAAGTAATTGCTCGGACCGTTGGACTTCATCGTTTGATTTTGTTGAACTTTTACCCTTTTATTCAGAAATATGTTCAGGTATACCATGTTAAAAATGCATTGATGTATGCTGTTCTTTCCCACTTTCAATTTTTAAGTTGTGTGTTGGTATATTTGCAAGCTCACTGGATTTTGGTACACGTGCAGCCTCATCAACGTGATATTACTGATTTGCTTGCTTCAGCAGTTCAGGCTTGCCATGATATGGTTGTGCTTCTCTTAGCTCCTAATACTGTAGTCTGTAGTTTCTGCTGCTTGCTTTCATTTTAGAACTTTAACATTCTTCTTCATTTTGTGATCATGCTGCTTCTTATGGATTTGTTTTGTCTAGTCTAACTGATTTTTTCTTAATAGGTTCCTCCTGATGCAGTTGAACCATTATTTAGACAAGTGGTAAACCAATTTGTACATGATCGTTCCCGTACAGAGGTATATTTTATGTCTCTTATTTTGTTTGAGTTGAATTGGCAATGGATTCGTTTTTAAATAATGTTTCCTTCTGGCAGGCAATCGCTGTCGGACTGAATGTTGTGAGGGAGATTTGTCTACGCATGCCATTGGTATACTTTTCTATATAATTGAGTAGTTTTTCATATACTAATTCTTTGAATTGAATCTTTTGGGGAATTGAGATACTTAGAGAGTTGATTGTGTAGGAACACTTATGTATATTATTGTCAGTCTCTCTGCGTATTTGTGGCAAAATGTATGGATCCAAAGGGAAAATTATGATAAAAGGTCTGTAGTTTTTAACTGGATAATCCATCTGATAGAATTTCTACTTAAAGGCGATATCATTTAACCATATGGTATTATTTCGTTGTTATCCTTCAACTGTTGCTGTGTTGTGTTGTATTTTTGTATCCTAAAGCTTATCTACCTTACAAGCTTTATGTTGCTGTATGGAATGCTTTTCTTACTCTTGATTAGTAGTAGTGGATGTTTTCGGACGACCGATGTTTCATATCCAAGTTTGTTTAAATTATGTTAACACTAACTTCATTCTTATCTTCTGCCTTTTCTGGTCATTATACCTTGTTTCATCTACTAAAGTATTTACTTTTTCCAACTCTTAAATGCTTCGGAATCTCTAACGCTTTACTTAATGTTTCCTTTCACTTCTAGTTGATGACGGAGGATTTGCTGCAAGACCTTGTCTTATATAAAAAGTCACATGAGAAAGCTATTTCTACAGCAGCTCGTTCGTTGATTACTTTATTCAGAGAGGTCTTGTGACTTGGCTCGTATTCTGGCTTTCTCTTCTAATCTGTAACTTGTAAGTGCTTCATTTAACGTTGAAGACTAAGTATAATTCTCTTGCAGGTATGCCCTTCACTATTGGTTAAGAAGGACCGTGGTCGCCCTACTGACCCCAAGGCACGGCCAAAGGCATTTGGGGAAGTGAATATTTCCAGCAATGTGTCTGGTCTTGAGTTGTTACAAGATGATGATGGTGAAGATGATCAAAATGATGGTAGTGAATCGGGATACAGTATGTCTGATAATGACGAGGAGGCTGCTGAGTCTACTGATGGTGAACATATTCAGCTCAGTGAGGAAGACGATGATGAAATAGAAGAAGGTGACGAAGGAGAACAAAGTGATAGTGGTCTTGATGATGACAATGAGACTGATCATGACGAGGAAGAGGAAGAAGAATCTGATGGTGTCGATGATGATGATGATGATGATGATGATGATGAGGATGAGGAGGAGGAAAAACAAGAGGAGGAATCTAAAACACGTAAGAGGAAGTTCATTGATTATGATGGGCAATTGAATGCTGCTGATACAAGTCTTCGGGCTCTAAAGAGACTAGCCGAATCAAAGATGGGAAATGAATCGTCAGATTTAACAGATGGTATACTTTCAAATGAAGATTTCCAACGAATTAAGGAACTGAAGGTAGGTTCGCCAGAAAGTTGGCATATCATTCAAACCAGGCTTCTTTCTTTTTTTTCATTTTGCATCCAGGGTTCTGTTTGATGCTGATTAAGAGTCAGGGTGAACTCCATATTTTTAAAAGAAAATCCATGCTGTTGTTTTATAAAAGAAATTTGACAGTAAATTAACACTCTAACCTTTGATGGTAAGTGCCAAGAAACTGTATATACATGTAGGAGATAAGCATCGAGGATAACAAAACAAACTTATACTATAAATTTTTCATATTGTTAATGTGCCTTTAAGGCTGCATACTGATCCTGACTTTGGCTAAGTGGCTATTATATTGTTTATCAGGCAAAGAAAGAAGCAAAGCTTGCTTTAACTCAGCATGGGCTGTTAAGAAAGGGCGCAGAAGCAAAGTCACCTGGATTTAAGATCCCCAGTTCTGAGGAGCTAAGTGTTAAGCGTCTGGATCCTGCCAGACTAGAGGCGAGTTCTTTATTTCCGTATAAGCTGTATAATGCATTTGATTTGCTATTGTGTCTCTAGCCATCTGTAATGTTGTCTTGCTTTTGAGGTAAGTTGAACAAGCCTTGGAATTTCAGCCTTACCACCTCACCCTGCCAAAGATCACCAAGAACCTAATCCTTTTCTCATTTCCCAACCTGAAGCCTGTGATTCCAGTACACCTGTCTTGTCTTAATTGAAAACTTGAATTGCGTAGTGCCCAGTGTATTAATCCTATTTCCTCACCATATCTCGTATCAGGGCTAACATGATTTGTGCTTCAGAGAAGTGTATCCAAATCTAGAACAAGAAATGCTACCTTAGAATAGGAAAAAGAATGAAAAGACGAGGCAATACACAGGGAGCTCATAGGAAATATTATGATCCTGTTTTAGAGGATTCCCTTTTTGGTTCCCACTTTCATATGGGTTTCTTTTTATTATGTTTCTAACATATTTGTACTTTTGCTTTGTAGATTAACATAAGAAAGAAGATGAGCAAGGAAGAAAGGCTGGCATTAGTTAGAGCAGGAAGGGAGGATAGAGGAAAATATCAGGCCCGAGCTGCTGTGAAACAGAAAAAGGTGTGTTCCGCTATTTTTATATGCTCGATTCTAATTATTGGACTTCTATTTTTTGCTTCTTTTCTTTTTTCTGGGACGCTGCTTGGTTTTCTTCAATTTTTTTTATTGGATTTTTTTAGCATGCCGCAATATAGCATGAGTTCAGCCAATTGTGTGAGTGCACAAGTTGGATGTGCATTCTCTATTAGGTCAATTCTTAGAATCAAAGTTGATTTTGATTTTTATAATTGATGGTTGTTTTTATCTTGTCATTGATTTAATAATCGTTGTATTATTCTGTTTCCTTTTTTTCCCCAACTCCATTTTGGAGAAATGGATGGATGATTGATTCTAAATGAATTTGCTTTTGCAATTATTATCCCACCAGAATCAGTATTATACCTAAATTTGGGGTCTATAAATGGTGCATTTTTCTGTATTTTCTGATTGCTTTTTTGATGTCGTGGTGTGGTAACAGACGGGTGGTTTGAGCAACCGGCAGAAGGAGCACAAGAAGGCAATGCCCCTTGCCGCAAAGAGAGCCAAGGTTGCACGATCCCGACAAGAGAAAAAGAAGCTACGTCAACGGTCCGGCAAACAGTTCCAGGGGAAGAAAGCATGGAAGTGATCGTCAGTGGATTCCACAATTATGTAATACTGAACAATTTTTTTCTTTCCAATTTTGTTTTTATGCAATTGAGAACAGCGAGTTTAACCAAAGTTGAGATTGTACTACTGATCGGCGGGTATATGTTCCTTCCCTTTTCTTTTGATTAATAATTGTAATCCAATGCCTTTCAAGTTATACAAGTGAAAATTTTCTTACCTCAGCATTAGAACTACCAGTGCTAGCATCAGTTTGAAATATTAGTCGTTGAGTCGATCCATTTAGAATTTACCCCCCATCATTTACCTGAAATTAGGATTACTGGTGTTAACCCATACTTCTAAACTCTAGTACTACCAAAAATGAGTTCTCAAAATATCCCTTACATCAATGGCCAACCAAACATCATGGGGGAAAAGCAGGAGTGGGAATGGAGGCAGGGGGAGCAAACATGGTACCTACATTTCGTGGCCGCTTTGTTTTATTTTTTCTTTTGCTGTTGTGGGTTAAGGCTGAGTGCCAAGAAAATTATGAAATTGAAGCATGCCCA
>MVGT01000438.1:2946007-2994984 GCA_002174775.1 Macleaya cordata | reverse complement strand
ATTGCTGCTTTTGCCAGTTAGGAATCCATGATGAGATTCCTGGAAAAAGTGCCATCAAACGAAACCCCCCCTGGTGGTCTTGCAAGATCCTCGATGAGATTCCCGGGTTTCCTGGAACCGAGTAACCGACCTTCAGAAAAGTAAACAATAAAAAACTCACTAGAATTTTATAAATATAAGGACGGCTGATGATATTTGATACGGTCTAAGGAATGAAGCCATGAACTGGACCCGACCATAAATAAATATTCTCCCCAGAGCACTTTTAGCAGTTGAGATTTTGGGATCAAAACTTTTAATTTATATTTCAATCCACCAATAATGCTCCAATTCCGCACATAAAAATTTTCTTCCATCCAACAGGGTTCCCTCTATATGGTGGGAGGTTGACCCGTAATTGAAGTTGCGTCAGCTCTACTCCTCGACTCAAAAATATTGAGATCAGCAAAGCGACTGGAATTTTAATTCTTAAACTTAATCAATGATTTCTAATTCATATGAGGTAGTTTGACATGTTACTTGCACCGACCTATCAACCTGAACGGACCGACCAAATTGATCTGAGAGTAAGACGAGAGGCTGTTAACATGCGTTACAAAAATCAGTACCTTACATCATCTTCATATAAATTTAAAAAATGTATTAAAAAGTTATCCCTCTCATTTCTATTTGTTCAATTTTCATTCAAAAGACATCTTGCGCGTATTTGACAATTAGAAGTCCATGGAGAATTCCGGCTTTGATAAGTTAGAAGATCAATAGTGTAACAAATCATAAAAAAATAAGTTCTTACGTAAGGGATTTAGGACATAAAAAAGGACATGTTTGAATATATAATTAATGATGTACAAGACTATTAATTAAAAAACAAAAATTTAACAAACACTCTATTTCCCTTCATTTACATTTTAAGCCAAATTCAGCCAGCCTATTACAGATCAAAATCAACACAATATTACCGACTCCCATAAAATAATTCCTTCTTTTTCACCTATTAATTACTTACCAACAACAAACTAATCTCCTAATTAATTATATATAATATATATTTATTAATTAATTAAATTAATTATCATCCACGGCCTTAATTTGATGTGGTTTGAAGCTTCTTAATTAATTATCTCAGCAGTGCCTATGGGTATGTCCAGCCAGTACGTTGCTTTCCTGATCTCTCTTTCTCTTTGGTAAAGACAAAGAAGATATGGCTTTTGCAGACACCACCTTCTTTACAAGCAGTCTCCATCTCCCGTCATCATGTCTACCCTTTCTCTCTAGTTGAGTCCTCAACTTGAATTGCCTGTCACATGTTCAACAACAAAATCATACAAATCAGACTCGGCTGAGGCTCTCAACTGAAAAAGAGTAACTAATAAATAATCCATTGTACCACGCAAATCAATATTGACCGTCATACTTGATGGCCGGTCACCACCATCTTATATATGGTGGGACTAACCTATCACCATTAGCTGTATCTTGCCCTAACTCCATTTTTATGATCTTTTATCTCAAGCACTCTTGAAGAATGGGTGGGTTGGTGGTCGTGTGATTGGATATCAATCCCATCAATTGGACTACCCGACCCCACCAAATGGCTACTTTTCGAGATTTTTTTTTTTGGTTTGAAAACTTTTAGAAGATATTAATATGTGAAAGGACAAAAACTGAAAATAACCCATAGTATATCTAGACCGGAAAGAAAAGAATCCAATGGCTAAGAATTTACGATTAATTACCTGCACAAAGGAACCTTGCAGTGATCGCTTTGATCACAGATAGAAGAATGAAGTCGGAGAAGTTGCCACATCCGCTTGCAACGGCAACAGCCACCGCTGATCCTTTTCTTACATGTGGCAAAGTGTTTGATCAGGAATTGGAGACCTTGACACGTGGAGAATTTTTCACAGGGTCCCATTTTCTTAGTGGGCTCCTTATCGTACGGCCCAACATTCGTGCACCCTTCGGTACAAATGTGCTCCAGGCACTCCATCGCTTCACTTAGCTGTAGATACAGACTCTGTTCCTCTCTGTTTTTACTCCTTCGCTTCTGTCTCTGTAAATTCATTCATTCATCATTAAAAAAGAGATTCCTAAATCTCAAATAAAAAATTAGAAATTTAATCCTTTTAAAAATTTTAATACTTTAATTAATTAGTTGCTTGCTTACCGATTCAATTTCATCAAGGAATTGTAAGATTTCGAGTTCAAGCCAAGCATCGTTTTCTTGTAAGAACTTCCAACCTTCTGTTTTCTGGACAGATTTGAAGTCTTTTGATAACAATTTCATGCATTTGAGGTAAAGATCTGGTGCATCACAGAGTCTTGCGAGTTGAAGAACGTCCACCACGTTTTCCACCATTAATTGTCTAGCTAAACCTTTCGTGCATCTCTGCTTCAGCTGATGTACTGAGAATACATGCGATAAGGCTAGTAGGTGGACTCCGTATCTATCCATCTCTTCCTCTGTGCATCTGAAGTGAAACGTACGCCATGTTTACAAAATCAAAAGACATAAATCACTTGGAATTTTCCATTATCTGAACAAAATTAAACCTGCAAAATTTTAATTAGTTATGTAATAGGTGAGGTAGGTGACCTTGATGAATAGAGAAATCGAACGAAAACGACGACAGCATCACAAGGAACGCCGAGAATTGGGATAACTTTCTCATTAGTCCGACGCTTACGGGGACGATCTAAGATTTTCTCCAAAACTGTAGAAACCGAAGCCTGAAAATTCAAGAAAACAAAAAAGATAAACAAGAAAGAGATCAGAAATCCGTCGGGAATTTGAGTTTCAAAGAGATTCATCAATTTCCTCTCTAAAATAAATCAGAAATTCACAAACAGAACTTGTTTCATATTGAAATCCGATGTAATCTCGAAGAATTCGTTGAAACGAAATTAAGAACAAAGCAAATATCATTAAAAACAGAGCAACTAAATTATCTATTTTTTTTTTTTGGATCAAATCATGGAATCTATGCTATGGAATTACCAGAACAATTGAGTGAGCTAGAATGTTTAGTCCACCAGAAGTGAGAATTCGAACATCAGCAATGGGATCTTCGCCGGAACCTCGATCAGTTTTGGTCGGTATTTCACGAAATCCGTTTAAATCGACGGAAGATATCAATGTAGACATGTCGATGGTTTGAGTATGCTTTGCTTCCATTTCAGAGAGAGAGAGAGAGAGAGAGAGAGAGAGAGAGAGAGAGATGGCTTTCCGTAGGAGTTGTTTGTTTTCCTTTGGAGTTGGAGTTCTTTGTGTGTGGTTGTCTCCGCATTTATAGACAAAAGTCACGAACCATTTAGTGTCGTCTTAGACTTAGAGAGAGAAAAAAATAAATAATAATCAAAAATTCACATTTTCCTCCGACTTTCTGATTTTTCGGTTGTATAAAATGTAGTATATGTGATAGCATACTACCCGTCGTAACGAATTGTTGGTAGTACGCAGCTCTCAAATTCAAAGAGGAGATTTTCTTCTCAATTTGAGGTTGGACAAAGTGTGGGGCCCTATTTGAAAATCTATTAGATCAAAATTCAGCATCATCTGATGGTCCTAATGACCCGATCGATAGTAATTTATGGCCATGGTCATTGGATCAAGCTGATTTAGGTTTGAAGATGGAGAGAGAAAGTGGAATCACTTAAAACAGAACTGTTGGTTTCTAACTTAGACGGGTAGTCAATTTTGGACCTATGGTATTCCTCTGCTAGTTAGGATACCTATAGCCCTGTTTGTCTGTGCAAACTACCACTATTACAACTATGGTAATTTACATTCTACAAATTTTCCCTGCATACCAAGCAGGGCCATAGAAATTATCAGAACTCGATCTATAAAAAGAACCGGGCAGTGCTACATCTGCAGCAAGCATGTTGATTGTTGAAATTTTGCAAGGTTTGTTGTTGACGAGGAAACTCTAAATCCACGCATTAATAAGTTAAGTATTTTTTTATAATTAGAATAAGGAAGAACTTGTATATCATAAGTTTTTCAGCTTTGGGTATCTTGACTTTAAAAAGTAAAATCGTGTAAAGTAGTGACGCTCCTACTCCGAATTATGTAGAATGCTCACAATCTAAAGATACTTTTCTAACTCCAAATTTTTTACCTGGTTGTTACAGCGTTTCTCTTCCATGCTTTGGTAATGATACGATCCCGAAGATTGTATCTAAAAAAAACTAAAAAAATAGAAGATTAGAAGAAGAAGGATAGGATTCAGGCTAATGGAGGAGCCTGTGACCTCAATATTTTAGGGCTAATTGAGGAGCCCACGACCTCCAACAAACACAACAGTGTTTACTGTTTTAATAAATTTCTTCACCTCCCTTTCATTAATGTCTAAACTCTTTAAATAGAGTTTTACAATTACAAACACCTCTAACTAAAAACACCTGCGTACACAAATAATATCCCTAAAAATATGGAACTCTACCCACAAACAAATAACAACTAAATTAATTAAACCCACGTTTATCTAACCCCTAAATTCTTTTAACTACCCATAACCCCACACAAAAACGTGGAAGACTAATTCTACTAACAACCCATATCCCTAAATACAAGGAATTATTGCATACATTTAACTAAAAAATAAATTAAAATAAAATCTAAAAATTAAATTAAGAGAACAGTATCAGGTAATTACTTAGATCTCGACACATAACCCAGATTTGTGTTTTTGTTGAATAACCAAGCTATCCAAATCTCTTAGAGCACCGAATTATACGTACAAAATTCAAAGACAAACAGATTCCAGTTGATTTATTAATTTTTTCCATTGGGCTTAAAGCCCACGTGTTATCTGAAGCCAATGTGTATCATCCACTAGCATGCCATCCACTGAGTGCAGCCGGACAAATTTGGTACAGCAGAGGTAGATAATAGCGACTTGATCAATATGTGGCGATTGGAAGCAAAATTCTATTGTCCGCTTGTTTTCTTTTGTATTCCTTTCATTAAATTTTTTTAGATTTTGGTTTTTGCTTTTTGGGACTGACGTGGAGGATAAACGGCTTGGTGGGTGAGTTGGCGGGGGAAAGGGTAAGGGGAAGGGTAAGGGCGGATTATAATAAACGGCTTTTGGTGAAGAGAAGAAGCGCTTTCAGTCTTTTAAGTCCGATGTGGAAGTCGTTCTAATCCACCCAAACAGTATTAATATCCACAAGGACGCCCAACGTGGATATATTCAAACGTTTTAAATAATTCCAAAAGTCCCAAGGGTCGACATATTTAAACATAACCAAACCATATTAATTTAGATTTCATTTTTGGTTGGGGTCAGGTTGTCGGTGGGGCCTGGTGCACCAACAAATCATAATGGAACGTCATCACACTAGGGTGGTGCGCCGCGCAACTTGTGTTTAATTTTCTCTCTCGATCTTATTCTAATCATCTTTGGACCGTCCAACTTGCCAGTCCCATTGTTATTTTTCCTTTAAATATTTCTTTTTTATATTCAAGATCTAGATAAGCTTTGATCTTACTCTTGTTAATTTATAAACCAAAACGACATTTGGTTGTGCCCTGTAGTTCTCCGTTAAAAACGGTTAGAAACTTTCTACGTTCCGATTTAGAGTGGCCAGCCGCTGCCTGCCCGGCCGGCCTGCCGGTATTTTATTTTCACCAACCAGCATAATTGTTGGATGTTCATGTCATTAGTTCGCGCAAGGGGGCGTGCATGAAGATCCTACCATTAAATCTTTGAGCCTTGACTAATTTCACGAGCCTAGGCTTACTTTGGCTCAATTCAAGGGGCATAAATTAGGGGTGTCAACAGATCGGCTTTGGATCGGAACCTAAAGGTTCCAAATCCGATCTCGTTAATATGAAGTGGTTCTAGATCATTTCAGTTCCAGTTCCGGAATCTTAATTAGTAGTTCCGGATCCGGTACCGCTAGGATCCGCGGGTACCCGTTGGGTGGATCCGAAAAATTTCGGATCCAAACCGAGTAGATCCGAAATGGATCCAAAATTTATCGGATCCACAAAGTGAGATCCCGGAACCGCAAAAAATAGTTCAGGTACCGGTTCGGTTCCGAATTTTTAGATACCAATTGACACCCCTAGTATAAATGAACAAACTCGGATGGCTATTCTCTCGGATGGCTATTAAATTTTTTTTTAAATAGGCTGTTTTCAGCTACATGAGCATAATTTTCTAATTTCTACTAGATCAGGTTGTACTTAATTTAAGGTGCATTGTCATTTAGAGCTGCGCATAATCGATTGGTGAAGTTGGTAGGTTGTTTTTTTTTTTTAATAAAATTGTGTATTTTCTGTAAAAGGCGTGTTCCCTCCAAGTGCAATTAGTATACTGCAGTCTTATTTTGCACCTGCAGTTATATATGTTTAGAATTAATGTTTAATGAGATGGTTTATTTAGTTCCTTTTCTTATTCAGCCCCATCAAAGTCTCTACATAAAGATGATCTAGATATTGATTTTCGATAAATTGTTATATTATTTTTATTAGTTTTAATTAGATCTGTAATTCGATGCTAACATAAATTAAACCATGTCTAACTTATGCAACAAAAACTTCAACTGTACTAACAAGCACATCCAATAGTATTAATTACACTGTTATTAATATTATTTTATTTATTTATTTTAAATAAAAAGAGGAGAGAGAAACAAAATTAAACACTGGGTTCGATCTCATCTAAACTGTTATTAACCATTATTAGAGAGTCTTATCTTCAGTGAAGCTGTAGCAGATACGTGATTGTTTTCTTAATTAATTAATTAATTTTATTAATACTACTTGTCCTTGTCATTTTCAACCTTCAATTTGTTCTTCATTAATTAACAAAATCTATCAACTACTTGATGGGAACAAAAATTTCTTTTTAGATTCATGACTATATATCATTGGTGTCTTAATCTTTGGCGACAAGACCAAATCAAAGAAAATCATCTGTGATCTAAATGTTTGGGAGTAGAGTAGTAGACACACCTAAAGTTAATTAGATCCCTTCTTTTGATGATAATTATAAAAAACTGGACAGCAGCAAATGGACTATATATATATAGAGGGTGGGTACGTGGTAACCTAGCTCACGGCCCTGCAGGTAAAGAATCCTAAAATGTAAAAGAAAATCAATGCCGCAAGATTCATCGTCTACCTTTTAGAACATGGCCGTCGGAAAAAGAAATCTCTCGCATGCACCATCTACAGTACTATCACTCTCTTTTTCCATGGCTCGTGTTTTCACTAAATTCACATGTTAAGGATAAAGTTGTAGGATTTTTTTTTGCAAATTCGGTATTTTTAAAACACTTTTTTTTTGTGGATATAATATATTTTAATCACTTGTAGTTTTTTTGCACAATGGATTTGGGGGAGGGATTTTGTAGGGACCAGGTATTTAGTAGAAAAATCATGTTATATTTTTCCTCAAAATCCTTGGTCCCTACAAAATTCCTCCCTAAAATCCTTTGTCCAAACAGACTATTAGATAATGTTGACGAAAAATCAACTCAAATAGAGATGTTTAATTATTTTAAAAAATAACTTTAAATGTCAGTCGTTTATTTACACTATTAAAATTTTAGATCAAGTGTGTGTGGTGTTAGAGGTCTCCAATTACTATTTTTCTTAAAATATGATCTAAATAGTGGAATGACTTATTTATACAAAAAAAAAAAACCAGCCCATTTGAATAAGCTTAGGAGCTAAACAAAATACTAAGCCTTTAATCTTAATGTGTGCCCTAAAAGCACACTTTAACAAAATACTTTTAGAAATATATTAAACGAAAAACGAATAATCCATAGTGGATTTAATTTTAGGCTTAGATCTTGGTCAAATGTCATTGACCAATGAAAGAAAAGAAATGATTGATGACTGTGTGTATTTGTCAAAAATCAAAAGACTAAATCAATTTTGTGTTTTCTTTTTTATCTTAAATTACTCTTTTCTGACTGTTGTTTTGGGTTGACTTTGATGATGAGAATATATAACCAAAATTCAGCATTTGAATTGCATCTACGTAGACCCATCAAGCTGGGTGTCAAAGTCTGGTTGTACAAATAGTTTGCATTACTATTTAAACCAATGTGCAAGTACGCCATTTTAAACCAAGGATGCATCCAACTTTTGAAGAAATTATAGCGACGTGCATCTCATGAGACACCGTGAGGTCCGTGTGTGTATGTCTAAAGAGCCCATATTTTGAAGATCGATTTGTAAATGTTTACTTGAAAGCTGTTGTAGTTGAGTGTCCGGATTCATAACCGTAGTTATGTTGACCCTTAATCCTCGTTAATTATGTGTGGATGAATTAATGGAGTGTACAGTGTACACATGATTCGTCTATTAGAGTGATGCTACAATACAATGTGTAGTACCATACCAGTAAGAAAGATCTTTAATTACCGTTTGATTTGTAGTCTAATTAAAAAATTAAAATTGCATGACCTAGCTGTAGTAGTAGATCAAGCTGGCTGAGCACTAGATCGATCAAGATTCAAGACTTGGACTTCAAGACGTCACTACTCGACGGCTAGAAATTGGTGATGACTTAATAATAAGTACGTGATCAGTTCATGCACTTAAGTTGTCAATATATATTAATTAATTGTCAATGGCTGCTCGCTTAGTCGTCTTGGACCATCAGGATCCATCAGAAATTGCCACTCACTCTCGCTTGCTCACTCACTCAAACAGTCATCAAATAGCTAGGAAAACGTGAGTCAAATTCCACATGGTGGTCATATTGCCAATTAGAGACTGCCAGCTGTACTATTGATCACGTGCTTAATTTCATGAGGAAAATTCCATAAAAGTAACTTGACTTGACTGGGTCCTACCTATCCTTCGTCTATAATTATTTATTCAACAGCAGCACTCATCCATCATGGTCTATAAGGTGACCTCTAATCTATGAGATATAGAATATGGAATTTTGTTACTCACTTTAAATTAAATATTTTTTTTCTTCTCTTTTTCTAAATCTTAATTGACCTCGGATTCTGAGCCACAAAATTTACTAATTGATTTGAAATTAATATACGCTCTATGAATATTTGTAAATGCGAAAATTCATGGTTTATCATATGTTTGTGGATGATTGATGATGGCATGCATCTAATAACAAATATTTGGTGGGATTTAAAATGGGCTTACAAAATAAACAATCTAAAAATTTTTATTTATCTTTTTTCTAATTTATAGAATTTTAATTAGTATCTACAAGAACCATAAGTAATCTAGAGATTGAGAATATGAAATAAAAAATATTAGATATTCTCATTTCTTATTTCTCTCTAAATTTAATAGGTGACACGTCAGCCGATGAATTTAGTTACGAAATGAAAAAATCTCCTAGAAGCACGCATAAAAAGTTGAGCAAATATATATTGACTGCTGAGAAAATTTTCTGCAGAAGAGTTAAATTTGGATACAACCTTTTTTAATTCCTAATTAATGTTTAGCTGGCCGTAAAATAAAACTCAAAAACAAACAACATACAGAGGAGAAGAGAGAGGGAGACAGCAGGTTTGTACTGATCATCAAGGATCGAACTTATTGTGTACAGGCCGTCTGCGTCGAGCTCGAGAATAATCTTCAGACAACCACCAGCTGCTGGTTGATGCCGAACTCATGAGATGCCGATGATCACGATGATGTGTTCTTCTGATCATTGATCTCCTGATGATGAGCTCATCCTCAAGACTACCAAGAAACCCCATCACACCTGCAGCTTGATCATGATCACGTACAAATTAATTAATAATAAAGCAAGTTACTTAATTTCAAATTAAACACAGGCCATGTCATTGCAAACCAGAAATACTGGGAGCAAGTGAGTGAGTGATTTATGTACAAATTAACTCATATATAGACGAGGTTAATTAATTGAATACCTGAACAATGTGGTCTGTAATTAGCAAGTGTAGTAGGTTGATGTTGGCTGGTAATAATAAGAAGCAAGCAGAGACAAATAATTATAATTATGAACATCACCATCTTCACCCTCATACCCATTAATGCCTTGCTCTAGCTAGCTGCTCTAGCTATATACTTAAACTAACTCTGTGATTCCTTGTCATGTATATATATATAGACTGCTAGCATGCAGCTACTATAAGATTGATATATAGGTGGACATGTAGATTGATTTTAAAAGAAGAGTACACTACCCTGCTGTCTACTATGTTGTAGGTGTTAATTTGTTCATATTATTATAAGCATACTAACATGCTGGACTTCCCCTTTTTGTTCTTTCTATTTGTTCTTTCTATCCCTCCCCGGTAAGCGCGGCGCGCGTTAAAGCATAGCTGAGAGGATATTGTTATTTGAAAGATCAGACAAACAAAAATTTGAGAAAAGCGGTTTCAATAATATTATTTCTGGTGCACCTTTGGCCCAACCGTTGTGCACCTCTCTCATAATTTAGGAGGTCTTAGGAAAAAACTTATTGATTGTGATTTGTCATTATGTTTGTCCCATGTAATTATTTATAGGTTCTGTTCCATAGCCTGTTGGCGGCGTTTCCATAACTCATAGGTGGCAGTTCTGTTGGTGGCAGATTCAATCTTTATCTTGATGCATAGGATTAGATGTTCTTGGCGGTTTCTTTGTGTGCTTCTCACAAGTCTTTCATGTTGTATCTTCACCTTTAAACATATGTATCTTGGGAAATAGTTCCCTCCTTATTCAAAAAAAAAAAGAAAAAAAGAAGAAGTAATGTTAGGGGAACATATGTTTGGAGTTTGGACACAATAACCTTTGGGCTGGGTCTACATGAAAATGATTCAAGGGCTTATTTTGGTGTGGATGGTGTCCTTAGAGGCAAATCAACTCTTTCGAAAACTATCAACAGTAAAAAAGACCTAAAAATTTTCACATTTTAAGGGCTGCTTTGAGGGCATTGGATGTTTTAGAACTGGTTGATTTTTGGTGGAGCCTCTCATCACAAAAAAAAAAATAAAAAAAAAATTTGGAACTTGTGAAAGCCTACGAACCAATTAGTTTTTTATATGTCTATTTATCAGTTCAAAAATGATGCATATTGGATAATTCGGATCCGACCCAATGTTGATTGGGTTGGATGATTTTCAATCCAATGAAATACACAAACTAACCTTCTTGGATTGAAATCCAACCCAATTCGATTCAGTTTATTCAGATTAGATTAGATTGTCAGGTTGGGCTTTGACTCATGTTATTTTGGCCGATATGCGTTTAAGCCCATAATTTCTCAAACTCTTATTTGGAGGATATATGGTATGAAAAATCAAGTCCTTTGTAAGTTATAAGAGCATCTCCAATGCAAAAGTCTTATAAGACAATGTCTTATCTACGTGGCATATCTTATAAGACAATGTCGAATTTACGTGGCAATAAAATCTTCACAATAGACATTGTTGAAAAAAATGCATCTCCAATGCAAATGTCTTGGGATGACTTTTTAACTTATGTGGCACTTAATTTTTGAATGGGTCAAACTTATTTTGTTTAAAAAGTAACTAAAAATTTTGGAGGGAAAAAAAATTACTGATGTGGACCGTAAGACATTGTGAAGATGAATGTCTAGAGAATAACTACCGCCACATCATCATCACATCATTTTCTTCACATTAGCATTGGAGAAGGTTTTTTAAAGAGAATGTCTATTTATCCTACGTGGCAGTCTTATTTTACCACATTCACATTAGCATTGGAGATGCTCTAACATAGATGAAGTTTAGCCTCATTTATGTGATCTGTTCGATTTCATCGTCTCGGCTCATTTTCTAACAACCAACCCTAGACAATTTATTGTACGTTGACCTAACTAACCAGAGATTTTTTTGGTGTCTGAACTCTAAATTGATGGATAGGTCTAAGAAGGGACCAAATAGTCACATCCAACTTTTTACTAGTTACTAGTTACACCAAACTTATTATAGCACTCCACTTCCACTTGCCTATATGGCAACAGGGAGATGATTTTATGGGAGGATGATTCTCTTATCATATAGAACATCTTCATAAAATTCATAAAATCCCATTGTTAAGGAATTTTAAACATCGTCAAAAGTTGGTTAAAAAGTAATAGTTAAATTAGTGATTGAGAAAGCTTAAGATTTCAATCATTTTTTGATGGGGTTAAAAGTTATCAAACGATGCGATTTTTTTTTGTGAGAATGAAGTATATGATAAGAAGATCATCTTCACAGTAAACAATCCTTTGACCATGTTTATGTGTGTACTGCAAAATAATAAAAGTTCCACGAAAAATTTAACTTTTACTTTTTTTCCATCACACTAAACAAAAACAACATGGGTACTTATGGATCTACCCAAATTTTAATAGATTTTTTTTTTTTGGTTACCCCAATTGATAAATTTTAAATTAATTGATTATGGGCTTGTAATTGATTGTAAGGCCTCTTTTATTCTATAGAAGGTTGGTAATGAGTTTTAGGCTCTTAACTTAGCAACAACTGCCCAGCATAATTTCATGAAACACATACAAAACAAATTCTTAAATGTGCTATTCAAACAAGAAAATTTTATTTATTCAAGTTTGTGAGGCTGGGTAGCATTGCTCAAAATAATTTTAGGTTAAAATATAAAAATCTTCCTGTGTTTTATTACATCATTCAAATACCCCTTTAATGATATAATTTTTAGGAATATCTCTCAATGGAGATTAAATAAATACATAGATATGCTTATATGTTGTTTTGCATGATTTAAATCTCACTTGTATCGAATAAATTTGAAAAAAATATTGTTAGACAACGTATAATTTAAAACATTCGAATACTTTTTATTATCGATGATTGATTTTTCTATGCTTGCAGGTTAACAGTTTCTTTCTTCCTTCTCTACGTCATTTATGACGCATTCTTTCCGCCAGTTAGTGGATGTATTCTCTGTCTATTAGTGACACTTTCTCTCTAACATCTTTACTTGCATTTATAATTATACAATAAATCCATCGTAATTGAATAAAAAAAAAAAGAGGATAATTGCAGCTCATCAATTTCTAGTTTCTAGAGAATGAAGTCTTTGTCTCGTAGACGCAATATACAAGAAGTGAGAGTCTCTCTATCCGATTTGATCCAAGCCAAGGGTAGCACAAATAGGAGTATTTTTTGTAAGACCTTACCCATAAACCAGTACCCATCGAGAAAAAGAACACATTTGTATTTGGAAGATCCTGGCGGCCAAGAACCCAAAGAGTCTACCAGAGAACAGCAAAAAGAGTGTGGGAGCTTCTAACAAACCATCTTCGATCCACATCTGTCTTCCGGAGAAGTCCCAAAAATCCACCCAATCCCGTTTCTCCCCTTTGCCTCCTGCATTTCCTGGTAAGATTTTTTTTTTGCCCTTTTTAGGTCGAGATCGATGTTTTACTCCTCTTTAATAGTTGGTCAAATAAGTGACATTTCCCTGCAATCTGTTACCCTGTTTTTGTAGTCGTAACTTATCTGTTATTCAAGGTGAATACTAGGTGTTTGAAAACTTCCTCTTCTAATGGTTTTACCGTTATAGGTTTTGGATTTCTCTCTGTTTTGACGATTTTAAGGAGTGGGGTGTTGGGGATTTATCTTTTTCTTGTGGTTCTGCGAGGTGGGTATTGGAGATTCATGAGTTTTTTTTTTTTTGAGTTCACGATTTGGGTATCTGGAGATTTTTCACTTGATGTTGTTTTTCTGGGTTGGGTAGGTAGGATCCCTTTTTTATGTTCTTTCTGAAGGTGCAGTTTTGAAATTTTTGTTATTCCCTTTCTCATGTTTAATGGATGGCTTTTAGAGATTTTCATCTATCTGTTTTTAAATTTATCTTTCTATTCCCGCTTAAACTTGAATCGATTGCCCAGTTCTATGTTCTTCTTTTATTTGTTTATGGGTAGAGAATAATATTTATCTCGGTTTACTCTATCTAATTTTATTTCTTTAATTAGGTCGGTATTGGGGATTTCAGTAACTTGGATCTCCTGGAGCTAAAATAAATGGATCCATTGGCGGAAGAGCAACTGGATTACGGAGATGAAGAGTATGGAAGTCAGAAAATGCAGTATCAAGGTGGTGGAGCAATTTCTGCTCTTGCAGAGGAGGAGCTGATGGGAGAAGATGATGAGTATGATGATCTCTACAATGATGTTAATGTTGGTGAGGGTTTCATGCAGATGCACCAAACAGAGAAACCAGTCCCATTAGGAGGTGTCGGTAACGGCGGGCTTGTAACTCAAAAGGCTGAGGGTCCTGGGTCAAGGATCCCCGAACCGGGACCCTCTCAGGGGGTAAACATTCCCGGAGTTCGGGTGGAAGGAAAGGATGCAAACGTTGGATCCGGTTTTCCTCAGCAAAACAAGGGAGGTTTTATAGGTAGCAAGGGATTAGAAGAAGGAACTGGTGAATACTCAAATGGGATTTCACAAAAAGGAAGGGCTATGGAGATTGCTCCGAATGCGCAAGTAGGAAATATGGGCTTTCAAGGATCAGCACCAATACCTCCCAAATTTGGGGCTGATCCTAATCAGATGTCGGGAAAGTTTCCCAGTGCATCTCCGTTGTTACCTGACTCAGGCACTGATGGTTCGAGAAGTGCTCCACAGATGCCGATAAATCGAGTCCCTGTGAATGTGAACCGTCCAATGGTAAGTGAAAATCCGACTCGTCCAGCTGTAGAAAATGGTACAACCATGCTTTTTGTAGGAGAATTGCATTGGTGGACTACTGATGCCGAGCTCGAGGGTGTGCTTTCTCAGTATGGTAGGGTGAAGGAAATCAAGTTCTTTGATGAAAGAGCTAGTGGAAAATCCAAAGGTTATTGTCAAGTTGAGTTCTATGAACCTGGTGCTGCAGCTGCTTGCAAAGAAGGGATGAATGGCTATGTTTTCAATGGGCGTGCTTGTGTTGTAGCCTTTGCTTCTCCACAAACTTTGAAGCAGATGGGAGCTGCTTATCTGAACAAAACACAAGTGCAGGCTCAGTCTCAGCCACAGGGAAGGAGGATTATGAATGATGGTGGTGGGAGAGGTGGTGGAATGAATTTCCCAGGTGGTGGAGACACGGGGAGGAACTACGGCAAGGTTGGGTGGGGTCGAGGTGGGCAGGGAATACTTAACAGAGGTCAAACAGGTGGAATGATGAGAGGGAGAGGGGCAATCGGAGCAAAGAGTATGATGGGCAACACCGGTGCGGTTGGAGGTGGTGCCGCCATTGGAGCAGGCCCTTATGCTCAAGGCATTGGAGGTCCAGCGATGGGGGGCCCCGCTGGTGGGTTGATGCATCCTCAGAATATGATGGGTGCGGGATTTGATCCAACGTATATGGGTCGAGGAGGTGGTTATGGAGGCTTTGCAGGTCCTGCTTTTCCTGGGATGATGCCTTCATTTCCAGGTGTTAATACAATGGGACTTCCTGGTGTTGCGCCACATGTCAACCCTGCTTTCTTTGGCCGTGGAGTATCTGCAAATGGGATGGGAATGATGGGAAGCACTGGGATGGAGGGACATCACCCAGGAATGTGGAGTAATACAATGATGGGTGGGTGGGTTGGAGATGAACAGGGGAGAAGGACGAGGGAGTCGAGCTACGGCGGCGATGATGGAGCATCTGATTATGGGTATGGAGATGCAAGCCAAGAACGAGGAGGAAAGTCAAATCCTGCTCCAAGGGAGAGGGAGAGGGTACCTGAGCGTGAATGGTCTGGGAATTCTGAGAGGAGGCATCATGATGATAGGGAACAAGATTGGGACAGATCCGATAGGGATCGCCGGTATAGGGAAGAAAAAGATGGGCACAGGGATCATCGACAGAGGGAACGTGACTGGGATAACGAGGAAGATTGGGATAGAGGGCAGTCCTCTTCGAGAACTCGGAGCAAGTCTCATATGATGCAAGAAGAAGATCACAGGTCTCGATCAAGGGATGCTGATTATGGAAAGAGACGACGTCTGCCATCGGAGTAACACTCTTGTGCATCTCCATTCTCCTTTCTTATAGAAGTAATTTGACAGGTTTTGTGAACACCGCCAGTTTCATGCTCTTGGTGTCACTCTTCATCAGCTGGCTACATCACTTTCTGGTTTCTTGGCCTCACAAGCAGGACTTTGGCTGCAGGGTGGAAAAAGTAAGTACTTTTACTTGTGCGGTAGGAGGGAAGAATGTATTCCCTCTGCTTCGTATTGCTTCCTAGAGAACTTCGATAGATGCAACAATTGACACTTCAGTGGTTAAAAATGATTAGTAGCTTATTAGTAGCATACTACGTGGATCTTTGGTGGGGGTTTTGGATTTTATATCCTGCAGCCTTGGTCTTCCACTGGTTTTACCTTTTGTCCTACCTATCCTTTTTATGTGGGACTTGTGTTTTCTGGGGGATAACTGGTAGATATGCTTGAAAACATCTTTGTTGTTTTATATATATATATATATGTGTGTGTGTGCAATAAGTATTTTTGTAGTACCACACTTATCTTATTTGCTTCTTAGGCAAAACATTCATTATTGCTAGATGCAGAGTGAATTCGAAATTTATGTTTACTGTTTAATGATTCTTGTTTTGGTTGTATAATTTGTAAATGCTTTGGTCATTTTCACCTATGCCTAGTCATGAAAATTTATGCTCTCTGTTAAGTACTTGTGTTTTTAAATATGTCATCAACCTATAGTGCTAATTTTTCTGATGGGTTTATCTTTCTTTTTGGACTTACCATAACTAATCTAGTTTTTCAAATTCTGTCAGTTGATGTCTTATGTTGAGAAGTTCCTCCATCTTGTTTTGTTCTGTGCCTCGTCTAGGAAACTAGAATCAAGTCTCATGACGGGTTTCCAGTTACAAAATTGATATGGAGATAAATAGTCATGTTCTGTTGTTTATGCTTTGTTCCCACACATTCAATATAGTAAGCTGTTCCCTTTTCCTCCTACTAGATAAGGGCTAAAAGTATGGTTCTCTGTTTTGACTCTGGAATGGTTAAAGAGAGATGACAGCCCTACATTGGTAATTGTTTCCCTCTTTCCCAGAGTGACATATAGAAAGACGTGGAAGTGAAAAAAAAGCATACTTAAGGTAAGAGCTAAGAAGTAATGGTCCAGTTAGATCTTTTCTGGTAATCGTTTAGCTTAAGTAGATGGTCTGTTGTTTTTTTTGCTGGGTCTCATGGATATATGGAAGATGAAGGTACCAATGAGGTATAGGCTGGTAGGCTGTGCCTGTCTATTTGAGTATTGAAAGCTCTTTGAAGGACCACACAGGGTAGACATCAATGATGTATTCTGTTATAGAGATACTTCAAGGCTGCCTATTATGGAGTTCGGAAAAACTAGTACTGTATATTCCAAGATTGTGTCAAGAGCTCCCTATATTGTCGATCGTGGTTGTTGTCAAGAACGAAGAAAATGCTTTCTTTTTAAGTTCTTTAAGCTTCTGAAGAAGTTCTGCTTGTCATCTGGAACTCTTTGAAATATTGTAAGGGTCTTTTTCCATTTATTGGCACCTTAGCTTTTGATTTTGTTGGATGATCTCTCTACCCTTTATGTTTTGGAAAAGGCCTGTCTTCCTGAGGAAACATTTTTTCTGCCTCCACTATTCTGTTTTTTATGAAAGCAGAATTTGCCTCCACTATCTATTCTTTAGCTAAACATATTTGATAATCCTTCCATTAGTTACAAAGATGATCAGGCTGATGATGCACTTTAGGGCAAAATTGTTCACTCTATTTTTTCTATTGTTTGTTTGAGTCGTGTACCAAACTAACGGTATAATGTGTATAGTTATGTAACCCGTCAGTTAGTAAAGGTGAGTAGCAGAGCCATCAGGCATCAGCTATCACTGTTTTGATCAAGTTGACCTGCAGTCGCTTAATCAAGGGGAACTCTTTTTCGAAAAAAAAGAAAAGAAAGGTTTTCTGATGATTTCAACACATGATGTCTTTTACACCTATAGCCTCTCTAATGTGATAGTAGTATAATATTGGGGATGGTGAGTGGTATACAGGTTTTGGTGGTGTCCTTTACCAGGCTGCTTTTTCACTAATTTAACATGGGACTTTTCTTTTTATCATCATATCCAGGGGATTGGAGCAGGCGATTCCTTGTAACTAAGACTAAGTCTATTTTGGTAACCCAGAAGAAGATGAGTTTGGATAGGGTGCCTCAACTGAATGTCTCGAATGATGGCAGTGTTACAGTTATCCCATGCTATAGTATGCAAAGAAAATAATATAGTTATTCTTGCTTTCTCAAATGTACGAAAGCTGTGGTATACTCCTGCAAGAATATGTCTAGAAAAGAGTCGACCGTCAATCAGTTATGAACTGTTTTTTGTAAAAGCTCCACCCAGCTTGACCATTGCTCTGCTTGTAAAGCACTCTCATATTTTGTTTTTTGTAAAAGCCTGACTTGTCCATTAGGTAATAGGTTTAGTATAGTGATATGTCTTTTTCCTTGTGTCCTGTTGTATCTGTGAGCTTGTAAAGCCTTCCTCTTGGGTTACTGTCTTCAGAGGATTGTATGTTCCAAATATGTTTGGCTGTAGTTAATCATGTTAGCTTTATGTTAAGGGTTGGGCTGTTGATACATTGTAACAAGGGGGGGTTTCCCTTTCATTGTAAATTCAGTTACCTTTTACCTCCATATAAGAAGAGAGGTTGTTGGGATTTTTGTCTGTTAGTAAGATGTAAATGTTGGTTGTACTCTCATCATGGGGTTTGAGGTACCAAAGGTTGTCGATGCTTTTTGAAGAGCTAGGGTGAAGCCTGATGGCGAAGGATCTACTTCCATCTTGATGGAATCTACTATTGTTCTGGATTGGATTCCTTCATATAAAATTATGTTTCTGTCGGGCTGCAGAGCTGAACTCAGATTTTCCTTTTCTTTTTTTCCTATATTCAGTTGGTCAGAGATTGTAAAAATAGATTGTTATAGGTAGGAAATTTTGTAACCTGACCCAAGAAAATTTTGTGTCCTACTATATCTGTGTCTTGTAAAGCTTCTGTATTGCTGTCCTCAGAGGATTGTACCTATTCCTATATGGTGTTTGGGTGTATTTAATCATGTTAGCTTTACGTTAAGGGTTGAGCGGTTGATTCATTGTAACAAGGGGGTTTCCCTTTCATTGTAAATTCAATTTCCTTTGTAGCAACTCATCTCCCTATAAGAAGAGAGCTTGTTTAGATTTATTTTTGTGAGTAAGATGTAAATGCTGGGTGTGTACTCTCACCTTGAGGTTTGAGGTACCAAGATTGTTGACATGTTGTCACTTCGAGGGTTGGAAGAGCTAGGGTTAAGTCTGGTGGCAAAGGGTTTATTTTCGGTTGGATGAAAAAAATTATTTGTGTATCATATCCATCAATGTTCTAGGTTGGATTCCTTTGTAAGAATCTATGTTTGTTGGGGGTACTGAGCTGAAACCACATTGCCTTTTACAATATTCAGTTGCTCAAGAATTGTAAAAATAGATTGTATAGGTAGGCAATTTTGTGTCTTGCTATCTGTGAGCTTGTAAAGCTTTTGTGTTGCTGTCCTCAGAGGGTTGTACCTTTTTCAAATATGTTTGGCTGTATTTAAGAAGTTAGCTTTATGTTAAAGAGTTGAGCTATTGATACATTGTAACAAGGGGAATCCCCTTCACTGTAATTTCAGTTTTCTTTGTAGCAACTCACCTCACTATAAGAAGAGAGGTTGTTCAGATCTATTTCTGTTACTCTGTTAGTAAGATGTAAATGTTGGGTGTACGGTTTATCTTGGGAGTAAGTCTGATGTGAATGCTTCAAGGGTTGGAAGAGAGCTAGGGTTAAGTCTGATGGCCTAGGGTCTATTTCCCTCTTTGATGAAAACTACTTGTGTATCTGTTATCTCTTCTTTTTTTTTTTGATTGGATTCCTGTATAAAATTATGCTTGTATTGTGGGCTGCAGAGCTCAAACTAGTTTTTTTTTTCTCTCTCAATTCAGTATTCAGTTAGTCAGAGATTGTAAAAATTGTTATAGGTTGGAAATTTTGTATCTGAAACCTAGAAAGTCCAATTTCCAAGATCCTGTGATTACATAGCTACATGGTTAATTGGGGAATTGTACAACTATTGTGTTTCCAAATGTGTACTTATGTCCTTGCATATAAGTGAGCTAGATAGTAATGTAGGTGTTGCTCAAAAGGAGGTTTCCAAATTCAATTGCTGCCATTTTCGACATTCGATGACCTCAGTGGAGATTCCTGAATGGGAAGTTATGTGTTTGTAAAGTTATCTTACTTTATGGGTGTGTATCGGTTATGTTTGTCTTCGATGTAGTTTGTTTTTGCCTGTTGTTTGTATGTTTTTTTTGAATCATGTATAGATTTAAGCCCACCATTGTTGTATGGGGTTTTTTTTTTTTTTTGAGGGAAATTGTTGTATGGGTTTTCCATGATGTTCTTGGTTTGGGTTTCTTCTGTATTAGCTGTAGCTATTCTTATATATATTGCATTGTATGTAACTCATGCAAATGAAGAGTTGGAGAAAATGTGATTGTTTTCCTGATCTTCCTTGTTGTTTTTGGTTTGTAATGCTTATTAGAATTTAGATCCATCTGGTTATTGTATATTACTGGGACCCAGTCATCTGTTCCCAGTTGCCCTTTCTATTGTACCTGAAAAAGTTTGGACCTTGCATTACTATCAGTTATCATCTCTGTCTGTAAAAAAAAAAGGGATAAGAGAGGACTGCTGTTTTCTTTACTTTTGTATACTCTTCTGAGTCTTTTTTTAGCTTACTGCCTTCAGTTGTGATGTGTGTTATGACATGGTCTATTAGAACATTGTACTAAACATGTTCAAATTTTGTTAAGTCAGCTTTGATTCTCATCGATTTTGTTCCAGCTCCATTGGAAATGAGAATATCCACAACCGGAATCAGTTTAATACTAACAGTTCAAATTCCTCTCGGAACTGCAAAAACACGATACTGGTTCCATTCAATTCCAAGGTAAGCGGATAGCCGGATACCCATTTACACCCCTAGTTCACCGTTCTAGTTTGGGTACTGAAATGGCTTATAGGGTTATATGAACCGAAACCGAATATAGCAATAGTAATGGTTCGGTTCCGATCTGAAATATGTGGAACCAGAAAGAAAATTGCTCCCGGTTCGGCTTGATTCCGAGTACGGCGAAGTTTCTCCTCATGATGTCACCAGGAGTGGAAGGATCATGCAACTCGCTTCCGGCGTGACCAGTCCAGTCAACAAACAAATTAATCTGCTACTTCTACCCGCCCCTCCTCTGTTCCTCCTTTCCACAACTCCACACGAAAAATGGATAAACCATAAGTTTAACCGAAATAACCGTCGACCCCTGAAGCATTCCTTAGTTTTCGGTAAACCATTTGTTCCTCCAACCTCCAATTCATCTCCATGTACTTTAAATAAACCCCACCAAATCTCCCTTTAACCTTCATCTTAATTAATTTATCCTTCTTCCCCTATTCCCTTTATTAACTCCAGTTCTTCATTTCCTCTCTCTCTCTCTCTACACGTATTTATTATCTTAAAACTAGCTAGAGAGAGAGAATTAAGTACTGTTCTTCATCAGGTTTTCGAGAATGGCGAGAGTACAAATCATTCTTGTTGCATCTCTAATGATGATGATGTTCATGGCTGTTGCATTAGTTGATTCGGTCTCTGCAGCAGCGGAGGCACCAAAATCCAGTGTTGCAACACCTTCAGACGCTGCAGCATCTTCCCCAGCAAAGGCAGACGACATCGCAACTGCAGCTGGTTTCTCACCAACTGAAGGTGTGGCTGCTGGTGATGATGATGATATTGAGTCTTTGTTGGGACCTTCAGCTACTGCAGGCCTAGCTGCTATGGGGCCTACTGTAGCTGGTGGTGCTGCTGGTCAGGATAAGAGCAGTTCCTCTACCTTAAAGGCGGTTTCTGTCGTCGCTGCTTCTGGTGCTGCAGCTGCCTCCTTTGCCGGTTTCTTCCTCCTCTGATCATGTGAGACGTAACAACGTAAACTGATATACGCACCCATGCACAATATATATCATGAAATACATGTTGTAATATTGGATTACATGAATGCAGCATGGTCTCTCTTTCTCTCTCTAGTTTCTCCCTCATCTTTGATCTCTTTACTTTTTAAGATTAATTAAAATTTGAAATGTACTTACAAGTTAAAAAGACCAAAGCTGGTCCTCATACGTTACGAGGTATCCTTCCCTGAATTACTTTTTCATACATTTACATTTACTTACCAGTATAATAATATATCATCATCCATTTAAATGATCTATTTAAACTCTTCCGAGATTTGATTCACACTTTAACATCTAACAATTAACCGTTTAATCGGTTTGAATGTATTGTTGGTGTGGACATCTCCCCTCTAATGATAATCCTTCTCCCCTCTCTTTTCAAGTGCCATTTTGTTCACCCATTTCGTAAGGTGGATGAGCAAAACCACCTATGATCTACCCCTCGATGTCATATAGCTAGTCAAACGATAGTGGGTTTGATCGATTGACATCCATTGCTTGGATTGTGTGGTTTTGCTCACCCACGAGCCGAGCTAAGAAACCTCCCATTCAAATCGTAAATTTTGATTTTAAATTTTTAATTTCTACAAGAATTGGTTGAATTTTGCGAAAATAAAGTAAAGTTCTTTGTTTGTTTGCAATTCTAATTCGACAAAGTTAGGTTATTATGTAATTAAAAATCGTGAAAAATAATTAGTTAATTTTCAATGTCATTTTGTATATTACACTTTCCTTGCACCCCATAAAACATATATACTTTTAAAAAGGAACATATTCCTTCTAAATACACATCTTTGCAATCAAATAAAACTTAAATTCTTAAAGAGTCCGGTTATATAGCCCCATTTAAAAGGCCTAATAATGATCGCTCCATTCGTGAGATCGTTGTGGTCTCTGTTCTCCTCGTATTTTCACATGTTCTCTCTCTTTAGATGAAACAAAATGGGTTGTTTCATCGAAGATGGAAGAGGTGAAAAGTTTTTGACAAACGTGCTAGACTACTTTTAGCTGAGCCGCCAACTTTTTAGCCGACTCAAAAAGGTATAACAGCTCAAAATTTTGAAATGAACGGCCAGAATAGGGCGATCATTATTGGGTCTTTTAACGGGGGCTATATAACCAGACTCATTCTTAAAATCCCATTGAGCTTGAAAGTGTCAAATTTTTTCTTTAGAAGACTATTTATGATTATTTGGAGATTCTTTTCGAAATTTACAAGTAATTTTCTTAATTGGGCTTAATTTTGGTCCGACCAAGGCTGAAGTAAGACCGGCTCTGGCCGTCCAGCCCCTTTAAGGTTTGATGCTTGCCGGTCCAACGCAGGCCTGACTAAGCCCGGCCCAATTTCGTCGCAAGGGGAGCAGATCACGCAGTGCGTACAATAACGAGACCTAAACAAAACCAAGAAAATGGTTCCAGTGGAAGCGTCAGTATGCTTTACTTATTAAACGAAGCCAAAGGTTCGATTTAGGTTTTCCTCGACTCACTCTCTCTTCTTTCTCTCTCTCTCTCTCTCTCTCTCTACTAGTCTGTATTATTACTACTGGTAGTGGTTTTGGTGGGAGAGGAACTGAGGGGTCGAAGAAAATGGCGTTGGCCTTCGATGATTACGGAAGGCCTTTCATAATCATAAGGGAGCAGGGACAGAAGAGCAGATTGAGAGGTTTGGATGCACAGAAAGCCAACATTTCTGCTGGAAAGCGCATCGCTCGCATCCTCCAAACTTCTCTCGGTCCTAAAGGCATGGACAAGATTCTCCAGAGCCCCGACGGCGATGTCACCATCAGTTACTTTCTCTCTCTCTCTCTCTCTCTACTTTTTTTTTTTTTGATCCAACAACAAGTTTCTTACTTCAATAATAATACTTGCTTCACTCATCCATTTTAAAGATCGCTCGATTAGGGTTCCATGCTTTTTTTTTTTTTTTTAAAGAAAAAACCTTAGATTTGCTGCTTTGGATGTACATCAGAAGAAACTGTAGTTGAACTTTGTGTAGAAGATGCATCTGTTTTGTTGGTATTATATTTAGTGTTGATTTCGCTTGCATTACTTATCTATTACTTACATCAACTGGATTAACCGGGTTGTTAATCAAAAGCTTGTTAGGGTCTCTGATTTCGCCGAAGAAGACATTTTGTAAGAACCTTTTGGTGCACAGATGTATTTGTTTACTTTAATTCAATAGCGGATAGCTATAGTTTATGCTCGTATAGAGAGCAAGAGTGCAAATGAAGCTTGCTGCACTGCAAATATTTTAGTTTTTTGAGTGGCGAAACCTTTTCATTTTTTATTTTTTTTTAATTATGTGTTGCTGATTGAAGAAACTTTTGTTTCCGATATTCTAGCACCCTCTGTCTTGTGTACAATAATGTCATCCCTGATTTAGTTGTGGAATCTTTTCTCATTTCAGCAAATGATGGTGCAACAATCTTGCAGCTGATGGATGTTGACAATCAAATAGCAAAATTGATGGTTGAATTATCCCAGAGTCAGGACTATGAAATTGGTGATGGGACAACTGGAGTTGTTGTTATGGCTGGTGCACTTTTGGATCAGGCTGAGCGGTTATTAGAGCGTGGTATTCATCCTGTTCGGGTTGCAGAGGGCTATGAGATGGCTTCTAGGGTAGCTGTGGAGCATTTGGAGCATATATCTCACAAGTTCACCTTTGGTGCCACAAACATAGAACCTTTGGTCCAGACTTGCATGACTACTTTATCGTCAAAGATGTAAGTTTATTATATTGGTGCAACACTTTGGCCTACAGTGGCTCCTTTTAGCACTATTGTTTTGCCAATTTATCAGCATATGAATTCTGGAATGCATTTGTTGGAGTTACCTTCTATAACTACATTCCCTGTTAATTGTGACATAATGCTGATATTTTCTAAGTAGCCTGAATTATTACTTTTTATATCTTTCTTTTTCATTGAGAGTAAAGCATGACCATTCAACATTTTTTTACAGTGTGAATCGATGCAAGCGCAGTTTAGCTGAGATTGCTGTTAAAGCGGTTCTGGCTGTTGCAGATTTGGAAAGGAAGGATGTCAACTTGGACTTGATTAAAGTAGAGGGGAAAGTAGGGGGGAAGTTGGAAGATACTGAGCTAGTTTATGGAATTATTGTTGACAAGGATATGAGCCATCCTCAAATGCCAAAGCAAATTCAAGATGCAAAAATTGCTATCTTGACTTGCCCATTTGAGCCACCGAAGCCCAAGACTAAGCATAAGGTTGACATTGACACAGTGGAGAAGTTCCAAACATTACGTTTGCAAGAGCAGCAATACTTTGATGGCATGGTTCAAAAATGCAAGGTAAGGTTGTAAATAGGGTTTATAAATATTTCCGTGTCAAGAAGAATTATCTATTTGACATTTAATGTATGTATATCTTCTTTTCTGTTTGCATATTTTAGTGTTCAGTGTGCTTACATTGCCCCAATAGTTTCCAATTAATCTTCTCTCTTCAATAAGTTGATATTAGGTTAGAAGTATTTTATATTAGTTTATTTTATGCTTTCATTTTAGATCCTGTTTCCTATTCTTAGAACATACGTCTTTACTGGTCCGAATATTTTTGTAGATCAAAGAAGTGAACTACTACTATGTTTTTTCATTCACAACATCTGTTTTAAATAACGTACAGGATGTTGGTGCCACCCTGGTTATCTGTCAATGGGGGTTTGATGATGAAGCAAATCATTTATTGATGCACAGGAACTTACCCGCCGTGAGATGGGTCGGTGGAGTAGAACTAGAGCTAATTGCAATAGCTACAGGTTTGCATCGATTCAGCTCTTTATTAGTCATGAGAACTTTTTTAGCGAGTACTCATATTTATGGTGTGCTGTCTCTGTAGGTGGAAGGATTGTGCCAAGGTTCCAAGAGTTAACACCAGAAAAGCTGGGAAAGGTATTTTTTTATAGCTACTCTGTGGTTACTTGTTCTCAGTTAAAGGATATGGATAGGATTTATACTGATTTGTGATTTCTACATTTTCTTTTTGCGGTGGAATGGAGACTCTTTTGTATTTGTTCCAATGTGGATTCTGATCTTTTTTATTTTATCCATTCAGGCTGGTTTAGTTAGAGAAAAATCATTTGGGACAACCAAAGATCGAATGCTTTACATTGAGCAGTGTGCAAATTCTAGGGCCGTAACTATATTTATTCGTGGTGGTAGGTTTATGCTTCCCTTTCTTTTTCTATTTTGGGTCTTACTTTTTGAGTGATATATAGTTGTTGATTATGATGGCAGCCCAGACCCACTATACGTTCTTGTTTCATCTCATTAAATTAGTAGATAATGCTGTAAATCATTTGTCTACCTTACTGCACCTGAAGAAGTGAATTTAATTATAGGTATATTAAACTAATGCATATATTCTGATGAATATGAATGAGTCATAGTCTTATGGATTTTCTTTGTAATACTATCCACTTGAAGGTAATAATTGTAGTTTTGATTTCTGAAGATCTGCAATGAAATTGAGTAGCATTTGTAAAGGCTATCCCCTCTGGAGAGAGTTTGATTGGCTTGTCTACTGCATCACATCACTTAGTAAACATCAACGCATACCCACACATACTAGAAAAGAAATTGTAAAAGGAAACCATGAATAAACTGATACGAGGTTCTTGATGATGCTTTAGGTAACAAAATGATGATAGAGGAGACCAAGCGTAGTCTTCATGATGCACTATGTGTGGCTAGGAACCTAATTCGCAACAACTCTATTGTATATGGTGGTGGATCGGCTGAGATTTCTTGCTCTATTGCTGTAGAAGCAGCTGCAGATAAGTATCCTGGAGTTGAACAGGTACGTCCATGTTGCTTTCTTTCTTCTTCCCTTATGCAGTAAAAAATTTGCTATCCTACCCTCCCAAATTTCACTTGGAACACTTTTCTGGGCACACTGACCCCATGACTTTTTAATCCGACTCATGGTGGATTAACAGACAAGTATATGAACCCAATTGTTGATCTTTAGTCATTGGAGTTGTCCACTTTGCAATACTGGCATCAGAAACTGGCTCATGAGTGGGTTCCCAAACCAATGATGGGAAGTGAAATGCTTGACTATCTTGAGATCATCAAACATACTGGTTTTTTCTTGGGTGTAGGACTTCAGACTGGGAAAGAGAGAGTGATTATATTCACTAATTCACCCCACCATCCTACTAACACCCCACAGCTAGGATTTTTTGGTTTTGCTCACCCACATTACAAGTGGGTGAACAGCATCGCACATTCTCGCTCTCAAACAGGGAGAGAGCTAAAACCTACTGCCCTCCACCTCTTCCTTTGAATAAATGCATAATAAATTGGTTTTCATTTCTGCTTGCAGTATGCCATAAGGGCTTTCGCAGATGCTTTGGATTCCATCCCTATGGCATTGGCAGAGAACAGTGGACTCCAACCGATTGAAACTCTTTCTGCAGTCAAATCTCAGCAGATCAAGGTAAACATTTTTCTTATAGAATGTCTATTTTCTTTGAAGTAGAGATCGAGGTAAAAATGGATTAAGAGAATTTGATGGAAGGTCCACTCAAATGACATCTTTTTCCTCATTTCTGTAAATGGGCCCAACTCTTGAGCATATTTGGATGGTGCATGCAGGAGAGCAACCCATGCTGTGGGATCGACTGCAATGATGTCGGGACAAATGATATGCGTGAACAGAATGTTTTTGAGACTCTGATTGGGAAGCAACAGCAGATCTTACTGGCCACACAGGTTGTCAAGATGATTCTCAAGATTGATGATGTTATTAGCCCATCAGAGTACTGACTGATTGATCTCAGGTAGAGCAACTTTGGTCTCTCCAACCAGAATTTCGGCGTTTCTTAGAAATCATTTTATGGAAGTAACAGTTTGAAGAGCCATCTTATGGGAGTAACAATTTGAAGAGCCATCGGCTATGTTTTTTTTTTTTTTTTTTTCTGTCAGACAGTCCCATTGTTAGGTATTTGAGTGAGAGAGGCTTTACATTGAGACATTGACGAGAGGTGATAGATTTTTTTTTTTTTTTAATTGTAGGCTGCGTATTATGGTTTTGTGGTATGCCAGTTTAGCTTGTGCTTCAACGTATCATTTTTTCTGTATGATCTTTTATTTTTGTAACACCTTTGAGAATTCTTGGAGATGAATGTTCAGCTCAGCTTGACCCTTTTTTTGTTTTTTTGTTTTTTTGGATGTGCTATTCTGGATCTTGCATGAATATGGCTTTGGTGGGAACTCGTTAAAATGAATACGGAAACCGATTTAAAATTCATTTCGGTATTTTAATAACATTTAAAACAGTAGGCTCCTAGAGGGGTTAAGATGGAGACCTTTTCTTTGTCTACATTTTCTCTCTTTTATGTCCTACATTTCTTGTACCACAATAATCAGTACCTTCTCTTCTTTTTTTCTACTCTCTCTCTCTCTCTCTCTCTCTCTCTCTCTCTCTCTCCCTGCGTTGGGAGGGAGGAAGGTCAACATAGAGAACCTTTCCTGCAGTTGAGTGCACCAGCCTCTGAAGTCATGGAACCCACAAAAGAAGATGGCCTCGCGTTCAAGCTTGAAGCCTTAGAATAGGTAGACGATGCACCAGAGCCAGAGGGAGTGAAGAATGCACCATTTATCATCAAGTCTCCTTCAGATCTCCAATTCCAGTGTTTTGTTTCGTCATATGACGTCCCCTCACGTTTGGTAACCTTCATTGTTTTAACATAACACAAGAAAGAAAACAAAACAATATCCATCAAAAAACAGGGAAAAGCAAGACAAATTTTATCATAGAATGGTAAAACAAACTGAAGAAGTCGTCTTCTACCTCTTTGTTGAATCGACGATCAGGAGCAACAAATCTGTTGCCTTGGCTGTTGATGGTAGGTGATGCACTCCCACCAATTGCATACATCTCCCAGTGGGTGTAGTCATTGTTCACAACATGAAAGTACCCATGTCTGCATCTGCAAGTACATATATGTATATATGAAAAGTTTAGTCTTACATCACTACTTAACATAAAATCGATCACCCGCCATCCATTTCATACGCGATCAAGTATATACACATGATCATGATCATTGGACAGAAGTTTTGAAGAAAGCATATTAAAGAGGGGGTTTTAATCCATTTTTCCTTCTTTTTGTGGTTTTTTTTCACTCTACCTCGGCATCCTTTGAACAAGGCCTTCTCCAAAGTGATTGTAGGCAATAGTAACCTGCATCTTCTTGTCTTGGGTGTAAGAATCCTTGTGACCCAAGAGCATAACCTTATCATGATGGGTCATGTAGTTATTTGATATAGTGATAGCTGTGGATCCATGTATGGCATCAATCAATCCATCATGGCAGTTAGAGAGAGAACAATGATCCACCCATACATGACTACCACCAAATATGGAGATCCCATCACCATCTGAGATAGTCCTCCATCCATAATGTCTAATGGAGCTTCTCACCATAGCATTCCCACCTTGCTTGCAGTCATGTATATGTATTCCATGTATGATGATGTTCGTTACATACTGTATCGTAATGCATGGCCCGCCTGCAATATGAACACTCGCACCCCTACCATCTATCGTCTTGAATGAGTTCATGATCAGTTCTTCTTTAAGCTTAATGACCATGTCACGAGCAAAAATGATCCACAGAGGTTCTTCTTGAATAACAGCATATCTAAGAGTCCCTGGTTTTGGGTTCACAGGGTCGTCATCCTCAGAGTCTGTTACAATATAGATGCGACCATCTCGTCCACCAATTGCGTTCTTACCAAACCCAATGGCACAATTGGCTAGCTGTTTTCGATTATTGGCCCAATTGTGGTTGCACCGCCAGCAATCGTCGATGGGGTTACCAGTACCACATGAGAGATAGCCCAAGTTTCTTCTAGAAGCATTGGTATTCCTTAAAAACAAAAACACAAGAAAGTTCACATTCTAGTTAGCTTATAGTAACAGTTAAAACTAGCAAGTAGTAGTAAATACCTGGTACTCAGACCATATATATATATATATATAGAGAGAGAGAGAGAGAGAGAGAGAGAGAGAGAGAGAGAGAGAGAGAGAGAGAGAGAGAGAGAGAGAGTAGCACCTATTATCAACTTGTTGTACTAGTATTACATCATCAACAGGTTCTTGGACTGAAGAGGAGGAAATGAGGGTTGGAGGCAAAACAAAAGCTAGGATGATCAGGAGAAGAGAGAGGATGGGGATGGCCATATCTTGCTTAATTTGGTTTTGATTATTTGCTACTCCTAGCTAGAGCGTGTGAGTGGTGAGAAGAGATGAAGAGAGGTTTTGTTTGTGTTATTATATATAAGCTAGCTAGCACCCATAATAAAAGTGATAAATCCGGAAGTGAGGGCGTGATTGAACCAAACATGTGGGCTCCATTTGATTTGTGATATCAGGACTTAAAAACTGAGATTTCTAATTTCCACCTGCTGCTTTTACACTATCATCTAACACTTTAAAATCTTAGTTAATTGATCCCCGTTAAATTAGACATGTTCTCATTTGTTATTGATGACCCTTGACCCTATCTATTACAGTCATTCCAAAAGCCTTCTCCATCTTCAATTGATCTTGACTTCTTTGCAGAGCACAACAAATGATATTCTCTATTAAATTTGTTCTTTCATTTATTGTTAAATTGATAAAAGTAATTAGTAACTATTTATTATAATATACTACAGGAGAAGCTTTGGGTTAACAAAATATTCTCTCTTAGATGTGAGTTAAAAAAAATCTATATTATAAATATATGGCTCAATATATATAAAAACATAACCCAATATATATATTTCCACACTAAATAAAAGAAATTTCTAAAAAATAAAATATTTTAAAAAAATTTTCTAAAAATTAATAAAATTAAAAAAATAAAATTTATAAAAAGTGCTCGTTCATTGAACAGACCACAAAAGACTAATTGTATGAGAAAGATCAACTCTCTCTCTCTCTCTTCAGTGAATGTAAAGTTTTCCACTTTTATCTATCCATGTATCTATATTATTAATTAAGCCATTAACCTTTTTTTGAAGCTTTTTACTTATGTTATCCCTACAAAGATTATTTTTTGAAAAGAAACTTGATCTGATCCAACTCTTCAATGCGGTTCGGATCTCTATGTAATCAACCTTCAAACACCTTGAACATTTTTTTTTTTCATGTTGCACTTTCTCCTCAAATTATTTTTATATCAAAACAATACATGAGATTAAATGACTTTGATTTCATCAATCATTCTTTGTCATTGGTTATCAAAATAATTTTAACACCATAAAAAATATAATGAACATGTCCAGTATAAAGAATATGTACAAATCACGTACACAACTCTATCTGAATGCATTACAACATGAAGCTTAAACTTTGTTTTAAATTGTTCTAATTTGTAGTTGTAATCCACATTTTTAAGTCTTCAACCCCTCCGGTCAATTCAGACCTTAATTCAAGGTTTTACCCAAAGGACAGCACCTTAGATAAAAGCTGATTAGAGAAGAATCATTCCTCCCCTAAAAAGAGAACTTATTGTAAGTCTTGATTCATCTCCACAAATTAAGGGTTTTGAATTTGTGAAACAACATACTTATTGATGCTAGAGAAAGGTCACTTCTCCAACTTCTTTTAAACTAAACATGATGATGTTTGCTTACTTGTCAACTATTATTTTCCAGAAGTCAAAATTTTCACCTTTGATTTGCTCTCTTTTGGACCCCAGAAGTATGACCTGTAGTATATAGGTCCTAAACTGTCGAGTAATACCCAAACCCTAAAACTTATACCAAGCCCATATGGTCTTTACAAATTACATTCAAGGCCCATATAAGATTACTAAGGCTTAAGAAAAAACTAAGGCCCTGATATAACATGATCCTGGGCTTTCCAAGGTCCAAATAGTAAAAGCCTGGGTTTGAAATGAACAGAAGCCCAGCCCATATGTATCCCCAATTTTACTGGGAGCTACCTATATGAACTGTTAAAAGGAAAACTAGGCATCCGTATCCCACAAGACCAATAACAAGACCTAAGGATTCAATGAGATGAGAGACCTAATACAATCAGGTTAATGACAGAGAAACAGAGATGACATGAATTAATTTGAAAGCACAAATAAGTTAAGAACCTTAAACAAAGTGTATCAGCTAGCTATTTAACTGCTTGAGGTCTCCAAGAGCTACCCTTTTTTTCTTTCCTTTTGAAATGTTGATGATGATAAATGCAGCTCTTGGTTGGGCCCTGCTCCTAGCTTGATCATTAAACTTCATTTGTCTTTTTTTTCTTCTATGTACAAAATAGACAAGGAAACCTAAACACCAAGTGATAAATCAAGAGTAACTATTTGGACTGATTGGGGGAACACACTGGTCACTAACTGAGATCAATATCAACCAGTTCTGGGCTCCCCCTTTCACTTTGGTTGCCGACCAGTTCTATACCGAGCTGTCCCTTGTCCCCTGCACCGAATGCGTAAAGCTTCCCTGATTCCGTGAGCGCGAAGGTGTGGGCATTCCAGAATATCGAATTTGTGAGGCTAATCTGTACAACCTGTTCCTTCACCTGCTTCAACGACGTAACTAGCTCCGGGATTACCACATTTGTATGCCTATTTCCCTACACATAACAAACCAAAAAAAGTTGCATACAGAGACATCAGTTATTTCAACTAAACAACTCAATATAGGTTCTTTTAGTAAATCATAGCAATACACACTCAAATTAACTCATGGGTTCACCACATGTGTGTTTCTGTTGTTTTAGATGCCTAAAAACACAAACCAGAAATCAGTATAGCTCTTCAAGTAAATCAAAACTAGTCCTTCAAGTAAGTAGAGTCATTCAACTTCTGAGTTTTTACTGTTTGCTTTGAAGACATGAGTGATGAAACCTGCAACTTAAGCATAATCTAATGGAGCTATGGGTGCAAGATTCATTTTTTGCTTAGTAATGGGCAAAGACCAAAAAGCAAAAGGGGTGCAGGCTCATCTAACTATAAGTTTCAAACACATAGCAGGATGAGAGAAGAATGCCAGACCTGTCCATCAGACCCAGTATTGTGCCCAAGACTAGATGATTCTCCACAACCAAATGAATAGACATCACCTTCTTCAGACACCACAAAGGTTGTGTAATCCCCTGTGGCAACATGAACTGCTTTGACGTTGCTTAAGGATTCAATCACCTTAGGAACGGATTCACCGTCTTCGTTCCCGTGACCCAGACATCCATAACGTCCCCATCCCCATGTGCAGACACGACCATCACGTCCCACCACAGCAGCATGCCAAGCACCTGCTGCAACCACCACAGGCTGAAGATTCAAGGTCTGGAACTGTTCGATTAATCGAGGATACTTCTCATCATTTTTTACTCCATGTCCAAGCTTTCCCCCAAGACCACACCCAACAGAATACACGGACCTGATATAAATTGAATCGGTAGATATGGAGTTAAAATTTGAAGATCAAATTGAACCCACATTAGTCCATTGGTGTTGATAATTGAATTATAAATGGAATGAAAGCTTACATGCCACCAGGTTGACAAGCCAGGGCTAGAAGGTAGCAATAACCAGCTGCAATTTGAACCACCGGAATGTTTTCTAGTGGACCTAAGAGAGGATAAGGCTCCAGATCATTGGGTTCAGTTTGATGACCAAGTTTAGCATCGCTGCCCCAAGAAAAAGTGTAAACCCTTCCCTCTCTAGAAAGAACACCTGTGAAGAAATTTCCAATTGCAGCTTGAACCACAAATATGTTCTTCAAGGACTCAACTAGCTGTGGGGTTGTAACCAGCTTAGTTCCCTGAGCCCCATATTCAGCTTCCCCGAAAGAGTCCTTCCCAAAGGCATAAACCTGACCAGCATCACTGATCAGCATTGTCCTGCCCGCACCAGCTGCAGCTTGGATAATCCGAATTCCTTGCAGCGATCTGCACCGTATAAATTGAATTTGTTTAGTTCCTCGTTTGCTCTTGATCTCCAGCTGGTTCCCTTAATCAATATTATAAGGGCAGGAGAATTGTGGCAAACCTGATTTGGCGAGGTCTCCATTCTTCTTCTAAGGTGCCATGCCCAAGCTGGCCTGAGCTGTTGGAACCAAAGGAATACACAGACCCATTTGAAGTCACAGCAATACTATGACCTGGACCTGCTATTGCCTGTGATTTCTCCCTTCGGTAACAAACTTCCCCTGCTAGCAAAAACCTCAGGACCAACTTCCATGATCCTCCACACCTTCGTTTCAGAACCTCTCGTTCATCAGCCGTCATCGGCTTAAATATGGCTCTTTTCTGGCACATATCAAGAGCAGCAAGCTCTGATATGGACAGTTCATAATCAGGGGCAAAGTTTGCAGGTTGCCTGAAGAAAGAACATGTTGCCTACCACAAAGCCCAACAGTAATTCAATCAGCAGCATTATCAATTCTAACTTAACAAACAATGTTGGTTCATTACAACATAGAGCAGATGTAGAGTACTTGCCTCAAGTTTTGCAAGATCTTGAGGGTCCAAATTACAGCCAGTCAGGACATGAAGGACAATGGAGGGGTTGGCAGCTAGGGGGAATTCTCCAGGGGTGGAGTCACCGAAGCAATGGCGTTGTTGGCGTTGAAACGTTGGTAAAGGAGAGACAACAAGAGAAGCAATGGATTGGTCTACAATGTTATGGTATTGGATGGATGGGGTTCCACTCGCTGTGGCATCCATAGGCACTGCCAGAAGTTTCGCAGTGCCTGAGCTCTGCGGCGGAGTAGAAGAATTCTTAACTGCAGAGTATTGTCAAAACAGAACTATATCACCCTTTACCATTGATTCCCTAAAAACTATCTCAAAATTCCGAACTTTTTTTCTTACTTAGTAACTATAGAGTCCTGGATAGAAGTATCCACAGTGTGGGTTATTGGTTGATCAATAAGTTTCCATTCTGTAACCTATATACAGAACACAAAGTGCAACATTGTCATCAACTTCACCTCATAATACAACATCAAAAACTAAAGACCCAAAAAAACAAAAAACAATCTCCATTGAGGTTGGAGAGGTAAGATAGTAATTCAATTCTGCATAAACTTATAAGTTTCACATGTAATGACAAACCCCAGTTTTAAAAAATTATGTTTTAGATGTAACAACCCCCTGTATGTAGTGTTTCAGATGAAAAGTAAAGGATCCAAATTAACCTTAAAATCCTATAAACAGAACTATGGACTAAAAGATACCCAGAGTGATCATTCCCAAGTATGTGTGATGATCTATGCTATCTGGGCTAAACAGAAGAAACAGAAGTCAAAGTTGCCAAATCAAAACAAACAAAAAAGCCCAAAATCCCAAACAAGGATCGAATTCATAGATTATCATCAGCAAACATGTAAAAATAGGAAGAAAAAACTACATGAAAAAACAGAGGATATTCTTCAACCAAAAGAGGAGGAGAAAGAAAAGAATTTCATACCAAAAAAAGATGCTTTTTCAGTTTTCTTCAATAATTCAGTACGATTCAGAAGCCTCCGATTAACCCAATATAGATAGGCGATAGTAATTAAACAAAAGAAGAAATCAGAGACCAAACAAAACGGAAGCCAACAACATCAAAAACTAAAAGCAAAGGGACTAAAAATTAACTCATTTTACAAAGAAATGAAACAAAAACAAACAAACCCAGATGAAAAATCGGATCTTTAGCCTATCTAAGATCATAAAAGAAACCATAAGAGAAAGAAATTTCCATAAACAAGGTGTAATCAGTTTTCTAGAACTTCACGTAACCCAAAAAAAAAGGGAAAAAAATCATCAAAGATAGATAGAGAACGATCTCTGCATTCCGATCGATGTAGATCGAGAACAAAAAAGTCAGAAATGAAAATTACATCTCATAGACGAGAAGAATTCCTCTAAAATCCAACCGCATCTGTGAATTATAGCTCTGAATTTCTCGGCGTCTTCTTGACGAAAACAAATGATTCTTGGCTCGAGATTAATGGAAAAAAAAGGAATGAATATCCGATCAGTACCGTTTAATTTTGTTTGATTTATATCGAACCAAAGGTGAATTCAGAATTTTTAAAGAAAGAGGGTAGAATTTGAGAAGAAATGAAGAAGAATTTTTTTGGTTTTTCTTCTTTTTTGTAGCTCTATAATAATGCGTGTCGTCTCTGTTTTCTATACGTTTTAAAGGGATGAGGTGTCGGAAAGGAAAGAAGCATAGACTCTTTACCAATTCCCCATTTATATATACAAGAGAACATGTTTTTAACCATAGTTAACCAATTTAACCACACCCTGCGGTTAAGGCGGATACGAGAAGAAAGATAGATCAGTGAGGTAAGAATGGCACCACCCCATATCAGATAAGGTCTGTGTATCAGAAAATACTATTTTTTATATTTACCTTAATACCCTTGTTTATTTATCACAATTACTTGTCTCTTATTTCAAGGGCATCATTTATCCACGTGGCAAATTTCGTTATGTTTTGGATGACGAGAGAGAAAACGTATTATCAGGATTGTGATTTGAGAGTTAAAATCGCATTCCAAATTTTCTAGGCGAACTCGAATACTATTAGAAGTATGTGTATATTTTGCACATGTGCTTATATTCATGACTTACGTATTAAGCTTTTTGCTTAATGTATTTGAAAGCAAGGGGTATTCTACACATGAACTTTTATTCATGACTTGCATAATAAGTTTTTGATGATCTATCTTTAAAAAATCTTATTGGTATAGGTGGGTTTTGAACTAGGTCATGGATTCAACTTCCAACAATTTTAACATCTCTACTAAAAAAAAGTAAAAACGGTAAAAAAAAATAGTAACTAGAAACATTAAATTTGATTTTGATAAAAAAAAAATTCATTAAATTTGAAAGTTGCTGGGGGTGAATCGTGCTTGAATGAACATATATAGTTATGATGTCAGTGGAACCAAAGAATGTTGCATCAATTTTCTATGCGGTGTATCATGAGTGTATCCCTATGAAATTGTCCCTGCTCTTTCGCTTTTCTCTCTCTTTTTTCTCCATAGAAAATGATCAAGTTCCTCATTGTTGGCATACATCTTTTTTTCAATGCGAAGATTGCGACCAAAATTTGCCTTATTATAAGATTTTTGGAGTTTGACAGTTTGTTAGAGTCACTGAATTTAATGGAAACTGGGACAATATCGAAATTAATTAAGCACTATTTAGAGAGACATTGAAACATTATGTCTCAGCAAGGTCGAGGGAAGTGATCAAAACTAAATTATTTCAAGCAATTTAAAGTTTTTTTTTTTTTTAAATTTTTTTGTAATTTTATACAAGAAAAGTTGGAGCAGGTCGAACCGCCCAAGTGCAGGGCTTTGATGGGATGACTCCATTTGCCCCCTTACGAGTTTGCTATCAAGGCCCTGCTTGGTATGCAGGAAAAATTCGCATCTGCAGTTATTCCCTGTCAAATTGATAAATTAGTTGTTTAGTATGGTATTCCTCTGCTAGTTAGAATACCTATGGCTCTTTTTGTCTATGCAAACTACCACTACCCTAACTGTGATAATTTGCATTCTATAAATTTTTCCTGCATACTAAGCAGGGCCCAAGTAATCTCTTAGATAAATCTCGAGGTCATCTAATAAAATGCACTTAAGGACTGAGTTAAGATTGAGTTTGTCCCATTAAAAATTTTGTTCAAAAAATTATGTACAAATTTTGACTAATGCAACTCTCTATATCTAAAACATGCAGAATCAATGTTACTGTTTTTTTTTTTTCTTTTAATAGCATTGTAAAATACATCATCATCACCAATGATTATTAATTAACCTACAATTATATGAAGTTACTAATTAACCATTAANATTATGTACAAATTTTGACTAATGCAACTCTCTATATCTAAAACATGCAGAATCAATGTTACTGTTTTTTTTTTTCCTTTTAATAGCATTGTAAAATACATCACCATCACCAATGATTATTAATTAACCTACAATTATAGAAGTTACTAATTAACCATTAAGAGTGATCTTACCTAAGATTCGATGAATTAAATGGAATATATAAGCTAGCTCAGAAGCAAATTCACCTAATCTTATTAAAAAACTAATTTTAGCAATTATCGGTCACTGTGTTGCACCTGCAAACCATATGTACATAGGAAAACAATTGCTCCATCGCTGAGTCTTATTAAAGCTGAGTCTTATTAAAGATCATGAGTCTCATGATCCATACATAAATCTGTTTAAACTAGCTAGCTAGCTAGCTAGCTAGCTACCTAATTAGCTAGTCAATGCCATCAGCTACACAATAGAAGTGGTTGGTTTCACTCACTCATCAATAGAACAAGGCATTGTAGTCCGTTTGTAGGTCTCTCTTTTCACGACTCAAAGACCAACGCAATGCACATCAAAAAGATGAGGGTCAGAGAAGTCCAAGAATCTATGGTTTTATAAGTTTAGGAGTGGAGATGAAATAGGGAGAGGAGGAGAGATGGATGAGAGGAATGATGATTGTTTGTGTTTTTTTTTTTTTTTTAAATCCCACTTTTTAAGCCTTGTGCGATAATTAGATGATCTGATGGTTGGCACGACCATCAAATGATAGTTTTTTTAATCCAACGATTTGATCGTCTTTCCACCACCGATCTCTTAACTATCAAGGTAAAAATTCATGGATCCTTAGATTGTTGGACTCCTCTAAACTTGCCCGATAAAAAAGCTTAAAAGCTTAAAGTCTAACTACCATACAGATCTTGATATAAATTAATTAATCACATTTAGAATGTAGATTAAATCTATCACACATTAAACAGTTGCGTTGTAATTCTTGTAAAGGTCTAGTCGACAATTATTAGCAAGATAGCAAGAAAATGAGATCCCATTCCAGGATCAATACACAAAATAATAAATTTATTAAATAAATACATAACATACTTATATAATAGATTTATTAAATAAATACATCACATACCTGATGTTGCTATTGATCCAAGATGAACTACAAGTTTGAGTCTTCAATTATCTCTAACACTTAGGTTGATGGATGTCCTAGTCTTCATGTACTTATAAATTAAAAAACTCTAACCATCAAAGAATTTTAATTAGATACTAATCAAAATTGTGCAATTACGATAAGGTGTGATATACATAGATCAACAGCCTAAAATCTTTGACAAATCGTATCCACTACTAAATACAGTAGTAATAGTGATTACCATATATATGATACGGTTGTATTTTATATTTAAGCATATTCGCATCCAAAGAAATGTTTCCCAGTTTTTTTATTATCAAAACCATTAGACATTTGTTATTTAATTAGGAATGTCTTGGTCTTGATGGGCCATTTCACCACATATAGAGTCATATTAGGCTGTGTCACGCTCCAACATCATCCGAATGCAAATGCATATATCAGTTGGTAATATATGTTGTTGTTAACATTTTAGACTCAGATTCAATTACGGTGAAGATGTTTTGATCACCTATCCAAAAAAAAAAAAATTGATGTAGACCCGTTTCCAACATCTGAGGTTGATAAACCCACCCAAATATAGAATCAAGGGGTGACCTTATTGGCTTATTCAAATCATATTATACTAGATAATTTTTGAGGTATTTATCTAACTACCCCCAAAACAAAGGGTAATTATCAGAATTAATCACAAAAACAAAACTATACTGTTCTAGAGATAATTATTGAGGTATTTATCTAATTACCCCTAAAAAAAAGGAAGGGTAATTATCAGAATCAATCAAAAAAACAAAACCATTTCTTCCTTAATAATAAGGGTAAGAATTAGAAAAAGCTAAGGGGAATGTAGTCACGGGCAGCGGCGCAGGTGACTGGGTAAGTTGTCCAAATCTGGAAAGTGGCAGCTACGTTACGTGTACGCCTACGCCCCTGCTAGCATGTGTTTTAGTGATCAAAAGAATATCCACCACGCGCAATTTTTTAAACACACCCTCAGTCCTCTCGGTCAGGCATCATTCAATTCATTCATAAAATTAACAACACAACATCATTCTCTTCAAGAAAATGTCGTCCTGGCCCACTGCCCCTCCCAATTGAGTGGGCCCTCGATGTAAATCACGCTGATCTTTACTTACAGTGGGTACGAAGATTGTGCACAGGACCCTCAACTTTTATGTGTTGGTCTATTTGATAGATGGGATCCCCTATATTCTGGAGTACCCTATTCATCAAGATAGTTCAACCTTAACTAATCAGAATGTGGATTGAGAGCGGCACGAGGGAGCAGGAGACTTAAGAGTGACCAATTAAGAAATGTTTAATTCTAGAATGCCTTGGGAGCAAGAGAATCTGAACCAGGTTTGAAGCAGGAGTGTGAAGTTATAAAGTAGGAGAGTCACCCTTATATACCACAGTTCTGATTATTAAGATTCAACCAACCCCCCCCACCAAAAAAAAAAAAAAAATAGAGCTTTGATCCATCATGATCATCTTAGCTTAGATTATGTTGAGGATCATCGTCTGTATCTAAGTAACCAAAGCGCGGGTCGGAGCGGGAGCGGGAGTGTCAGAGCGGCCGATTAAAAAATATTCTTAGTTCTAAAATACCTTCGGAGCGGGAGCGTCGGAGCGTAGTTCAGAACGGAAGCGCGAGGTTTCGGAGCGGGAGCGTCACCCCTATACCAAGGTTTCGGTTACTATGGTCTGTATCATATTGAATCTTCAGTCTTGGGCTTTAATTGTTGGGTTAGCTTATGAACTATTTAGTTTTGGTTGATATTCTTGTTGCCTTGATATTAGCTCTTATGAATGTTGTAGTGAGAACTAAGTAACCAGAGCATGGAGCGAAAACGACAACGGGATTGCAAGAAGGCCCCCAAGCTCCTGAGAGATGATTTGATGGGGGCGCTGTGAGTCGTCCCTTATTGAGTGTTGGCCCTTGGACCACATGAACCAGGTCAGGGTCCATTTTCATGTGTGAGAGAGAGAGAGAGAGAGAGAGAGAGACTGAACCAGCTTACAGGAGCCACATGCATGGCCGTAAGATGCCAACTAAACCCACCCCATCCATTACTAGCAGGTATGTCGTGCTGTACCGACTTGTGATGTAGTGGCTTACCTCAACCAGAGACGGGGACTTCTTTTTTCCTGTACGGTGTAAGGTTTCACCCAAAAAAATCTATAAGAAGCACGAGCTCTTGAATTCTGATGAGGTGCGAGGTCCCAGTCCACGCATACTGTAGTTGGATAATAAAACCTGTAAGGCCCCCACTCTATATAGTGGGGTCAGTCTTCGACGCTGATGTGGCCGATACTGATGCAGAGGGCGTACCGGAGACCATACTAACCCTCATAGCATCAGACCTGACCCGCTGGATGATAGAACAGTTCAATTGCTTCTGATTCTGCCCCCAAGTATCTCGGTGTATTTAATTTCTGCTCTAAAGAAGAAGAGAACAAGGAATAGATGAGGGAAGATGCCAAAGTTTAGACATTGTTGCATCTTCTGGATGCCTTTACCTAATATTACACAAAAGAATTTACTGGTATCCCAAAAGGCAACAGAAAGAAATACAAACAGCCAAACAGAAGTATGATACGAAAACAGAAAAAAATTCAAACGCAAATTATACAATACAAACACAAGTCCCAGGACTATGGTTGGCGTCGCAGGCCTGAATACACACACACACGTCACACTAGAACTGATAATTGAGACCCGTTTTATTAAAAACGGAAGTGAATGGTCGAGCTCTTATACAAAAATTCTTGCTAGAACTGATAATTGAGACCCGTTTTATTTATTAAAACCCGATATTCTATGATTACAATAAGTTACATCTCATGGGTCTCAAGACCTTACCAAGCATATTTGAAAATTATCCATTGCAGAGGTATCATCAGTGAGGTGGAAGCAGGTTTTTATGTATTAGTGAGTCCTAGTGAGGGACAGGTTTTACCTCCAATCATACTGTTGAGGCGAAAAGGGACTAGCGCCTTACAAACTTGGTCACTTGAGAATGCAATAATACCCAACCCACAGGATCTAAGCTTCATCACTTCTGCTCGATTGTTCCGTTCTGTCATGTTCACCATCTTTTTCAGAAACTATATCAACTATAGTAGTTCTGGAACTATACATTTCAAATTCTTCCTGAAACATCATAATTTTGATCAGAAAATCAGTCTACCTTAGATGATCACAACCATCAATACATGATAATGCAATTATAAAGAGAAAGGGTTTATTATCTAGTTCCGGGCTCCTTTTTTCCGTAAGTAATACAGGACTGGACCCGTGACCTTAGCTCATTCTGAACGTAATAAAAATATTTCCTTATAAAGAACATTGAATGCCATAAGCAAGAAACAGAAACCACTATAGACAAGAAAGTAATATTAATTAAGCTACCTTTTCCAAATTATCAGAGGACTGCTGCTCATCCTTCCCATCAACCCCAATGTTACCAGCAAGTCCATTTTCCGTTCTAGGTGAAGGCACATTTTCCTGATCATTGTTTGAGTCTTGAGTAGAGTTGTCACCATTCACATGCAGAACTCCAGTTTTAGAAGAATCATGCATCACAGTCACAGTCTGAAGTCTTTCATAGCCAGCGTCAACCAACTTAGCTTCATTAATTTCCTCTTTAGTTAAAACTAACTTCAATTCTTTATTATGTTCCTCATTTGTTATTCCAGTTCCATTAACTGCCTCTTGTAGTTTCTTCTTTTCTTCTTCCTTTTGCTGTCTTCTCCTTGCTTCTTGCTCCTTTAGCTGTTTAAACCTGAGAAAGCAACAAGCTTAAGAACAAACTACTGTAACCGGTGTCAATAGCATAAGAAATCAATATTCAATAATCTTGAATCAGTAAATGTTAACCTGTCACCAGGACGCAACCCTTCTGCATTCAAATTGTCTCCTTGTCTAGATTCCACTGGTTTGGTTGAGTTAACTTCAACGACAGACTTCTGAATTTTCTGTTGCTCTTCCTTAATGGTATCCTCACTAAACTGTATCACTGTATTTTTAGCACCACCTAATTTTTGAAGCCATATCTGTTGCGTCGTGCTCAATATGTTATTTGTGAACCTGAATGGCATAAGAAGAAGACAATAGAACACTTGCTTCTTCAATAGAATATGAGCAAAACTTTGACAAGATTTCATCAGAAGGAAAAAAGTGCAGGACACTTCTTTTCTTTCCCTTTTTTTCTTCTTCTTTTTACACAATAAAAATGAAAATGGATTTCCACATCTTGTGGACTCCCTTTTACCCTTGATTCGTAAAGGAGAGTATCCATCAGAGAGAAAAGATGGATCACTTTTTCATGCTTGTAATAGCAGAACGTTCAAGCAACAAGTCCTATTCTAAATCAAGTGACAACGTTCATTATAGCATAGATCAGAAATCTACATATGCAGAGACAGTTGAATGGATAAAACCTGCTTACCAGTAAAGGCTTAGCCCAGAAGGAACAGAAAGAGCAAAATAACCAATCATTAAGGGGAGAAACTTGGTTAGAACTTGAGAGCTCTTCAAGTTTGGATCATTACCCTGAAATTCATATAAGAAATAAGTTGAATAAGATTGCAAAACATCAAATAAGTAGCTTTCCTATTAGAATGTGCAATCCAGAAATTACATAGTTTCTTGTAAAATTAATCATAGCAAAGACAGTAAGGTGAAATGCAGGTTATATGCAAATCTCAAAGGAAGTACAGAAAAAGTCGAGAGTGTGCAAAACCCCAAGCATAAAGTTGCTAAGAAAAAGGACGAAACTTGGGCCCATTCCCACGGAGTGAACTAATTTAACCATCTATACAGGTTCACAAACGTCTATTTTCCAATTCAGTTGGGGAGCTTCTTAACTAGAACAGTCACTGAAAATGAAGAAACCCGGTCAAATTTCAAGTCAAACAACATAGAGAGGCCAAGCTTGTATCCTCCAATTGGCAATAGGCCCAATAGAAAATACTGCAAGCACCGAACTTAATATTGAATGCTTCCCAAAGACATGAATATACACAGTCGTGAAATGTAGATAAGGATGACAAGTTTAAAACATAATATAAAGGAATAGACTAGGATGAATACGATGCAACTCATAAAATGTGAAGCACAGTATAATCACATCAAAACGACCATGAATGTACATGGCGTGTATGAATTATGATGACAAGCACAGTAAAACAATCAAGATGGGAAACAATTGTTTGTGGGTGTAGAGAGTGAACAACAAAAAGTCCTCATTTAAACAGAATACTATTCAATAACAGCAAAGAATCTGCAACTGAAGAAATGGCAAACCTGTGATGACTGCATAATTTGGACTGATATATATTGTGAGACAACCAGCAACACAGGTAACACAAGATATGCCAAGGTGTCCGACCATCCAAGGGGTGGATGACCATCCTGCGATAGAATCAGATATCTTGGGATGAGAATTAATTACAGGATATCCAAAATGATTAAGGAGGGAATCAAGTCACTTGTACAAGAGAATTTTAAAACTTTTCAACCACAGTACTGATATGATCAAATTACAGTGCATGTATATTATTGGATAGAAGCTGACAAGAAGATTATTCATCTTATACTTAAAGCTTAACAGAAAACTGTTGCTTGTAGACAGGAAATGCAATCTTAAACCATTTAGAACACTTACAACAAAAGGGAAAAGCCAAGAGATCCCACTGCCATTTTGTCGAGCAGCAATTGTAGTAGGACCAGCCAGAGAAGGTATCCAGAAAAATCCCTCCGTTAGAAGTCCCTTAAAATTAGAAGCAAATGCAATTAGATATAGGAGTCGATTGGGTAAGAGGGGGACAGAACAAAACAACCAGCAAACACAAATTGAAGAAGTAACTAATGTTATTGAAATGGTTAACATAAAAGAGATGCTACCTCATCTGCCACATTTGAAAGTGCTCTATACAATCCAATCCAAACTGGAATTGTGGCAAGTGTTGGTAGGCATCCTGGCAGACCAAGTGAACTTCATTAAGTTACAAGATGCAGGTATAGGAAGGTGAACTCGCATAAAAACTAAAGCACAGAACCAGGGAATGAGGAAAAGAAAACATTGTCAAACTCACAAGTCACAAAAGTTAATCATACAAACATATCCATGCAAATGAAAACTTAATAATTTGGAAGGAAGAACTGGTGGGTTAGTTTAAAGCTATAACATAGGATAACTACCTGCCAGTGGGTTTACACCTGCTAATTTGTACAAACGAGCTGTTTCAAGCTGTATTTTTTCCTGCAAAAAAGATCAAAATGTTAAGATTAGTCAAAGTCAAAATAAAAATTCATCTACTGATCATCTGAACAGTGAAACAATAGAATGCTTAATGCTTCCTTCCTATACCAATACTGAAGAAAATTGAGTTTATTAAGAAAGTGGCAGCTTAAGTACCGGATCTCCAGCGTACCGTTGTTGGATAGCCTTCACTTGAGGTTGCAGAGATCGCATTGACATTGCTGACTCAACCTGAATACACCAATTCTTGTGAAAAACTTTACTAACTTTAATTATGAGGAGAAACAGAATGATGATACAAACAATTAAAATCACGAATAAGCAAAATCCATTGCGGAATCTAAAAAGAAACAGACCTGTTTCTTTGTCAATGGAAAAGTAGCCGCTTTAACAATGACAGTGAGGAGAATAATCGCAAAACCGTAAGCATAAGGAACATGTAAAGTTGAAATCCCATCATTCAAAACCTGCAAAATCGATACAAGCACTTAAGTTCAAATTCACTGAAATCCGTAAGAAGAACTCGGAATTCCAGATTTTAACTTAAATTACCTTAAGAACACTCTCCATTAAATTAGTAATTCCAGAAAGCCAATCTCCGTTCTGTTTCGAGGCATTAACGGAATCCGAAGCAGTTACAGCGGCATCTGCTAGTGTATAGAGAAGACCTTCAACTCTACCGAACAGATGTTGAATCAAACCGTCCGTACCATCAGAATCGAGGAACGGTGACGGTGGCTTGAAACCGAAACGAACCACGCCGACAGAGCCGCGAACGAAAGGTTTGTTATTGGAGAAAGCAAAGTAGCTTCGATGCTGTAAGAGATGATTCGAAGAAGCTCTGGAGCGGTCTGAGATTGGAGGGAGAAGAAGAGGGTGAGGTCGAAACGACATAAAAGTAGACATTTTGTTTTTACTTTTTTTTGGCCTGCAACGCAAACCCTAGTTTACAGTTAGAGAGAGATGATGATGAAGAAGAAGAAGAAGAAGAAGAAGGAAGAAGCTCTGGTTTGAAGCTATTGAGCTCGAGCCACTAAAAAAATGTGATAAAAATCGTTGGAGGTTCCGTAATGCAAACGAGAAGATGCTACTTCCAGGTAACCGGCCTCTTTCTTTCTCTTTGGGTTTGGCCGGGCTTACAAATTCCAGCCAACATTATGAACTGGGCCCTGGTTCATGATTTTGATTTTGTACACACACTTTTTTTTGTCGATATTTTGTACACACTTGTGAGACTGCAATTTTGTACACCCACTCTCCTTTTGTCATCCAACCGTCCGCTGCTATACGGTCAAAGTCCGATATGGTTGACCATTTAACATCCAACCGCTGGGTGATGGTGGTGTTGGACACCCACGTTACAAGTAGCTTGTTTCTTATGTTATAGCCATTTATGAATTTATTTGTGGGTCCGGTTACATAGCCCATTTATATAACCCCGGCCTACATGTAATACATTCAGGGGTTGATTTTTTGAAAAGATGTTCTACTCATCATGAATTTTATCATATTAAAAAATCAGTTCGTTCTAAAACTTATAACTCCTCAAATTAGTCCTTAAAAAATATGCAAGTTTTAAACTTTTATTTTGACCGTTGATTTAAAAATGGTAGATTTGAGGTTAGAAGTTTCAAAACCGGCTGAATTTAGATAACTATGTTCTCCTCATCATGTAAAATATTCTCTCAAAAAATCAGCCCCTAGATGTATTATATGTGGACCCCACAAGCAAGGGGTTATATAAGGGGCTATATAACCTGACCTGATCTCTCCTAAAAAAAAAATTATTTATTTATGATCTAAGAGTGTCGCCCAAAGAGCACTCGGTAGAGTTGGAAGGATGAACTATTTTCTCAATAAATTGAGTAGAAATTATAATATGCATTAAATTAAAATAATCGATTGTGAATCCAATCAATTCTTTAAGAAAAAAATAATTAAAACTCCAATGGATTCTTAGGTATTTTGGTTCAGATTCTTGAATATTAATTTTTTATTCGATTAAAATATAAGAAGGGTTATTACACTCCCATTAAGAATACCCATTATTCCACCCATACATTAAGGATGATGATTGAGTGTTGATTTTTATAAGAATGATCTGCTCATCATTTTTATATTATCGTGTGAAAGAAATTAACTCGTTCTAGAATTTCTAACCCCATCAAATTAGTCTTAAAAAAATTTGATGCATTTTTTTTACTGGTAATTCAAAACAAACTTTTTATAGAGGTAGAAATCTTTTAAAGATTTTGAATAGGCTGATTTTATGAGTATGATAATCTACTCAGTGAAGAGAAGATTTTCGTAAAAAATTAACCATTGGATCATCTCCATATTAGCCCACATGATAGGGGTGTAATATGTATGTTCTAAATGGGGTGAAGTAACACTTATCTTAAAAAGATAGCAAATATAGGAGAAAGCATTGGGTTAACAAAACCTTCTCTCTTAGGTGTAGGTTAAAAAAACCTACATTATAAACATATGGCCCAATCTATTATCTATTATTGGGTCAACAAAACTCTCTCTCTTAAGTGTGGGTTAAAAAAAAACCTACATTATAAACATAAATTTAAATTCTACAACAACTAAATTTTTTAATTATCTAATAAAAAAAATTCAATTTTTTTTTAAAGAAGCCCCTGTGCCTTGCACAGGATATGGGGCTAGTAATATACTATAAGAGAAGCCTTGGGTTAACAAAACCCTCTTTCTTAGGTGTGGGTTAAAAAAACTTACATTATAAACATATGACCCAATCTATTATCTATTATTGGGTTAACAAACCTTCTCTCTTAAGTGTGGGTTAAAAAAAACTGCATTATAAATATATGGCCCAATATAAAACAACTAAAATTTTTATTTATCTAATAAAAAAATGTAATTTTTTTTTAAAAAAAGAAGTCTCGTGCCTTGCACGGGATATAAGAGCTAGTAATATACTATAGGAGAAGCATTGGGTTAACAAAACTCTCTCTTTTAAGTGTGGGTTAAAAAAACTTACATTATAAATATATGAATATATATTAAAAAATATATATTTCGACAGTAAATAAAAGAATTTCTTAAAAAATAGAATCCTTAAAAAAAGTTTCTAAAAATTAATAAAATTAAAAATAATTTTTTTTATAAAAAGTACCTGTTTAGGCCACACAAGACTAGTATATACTATTTACAATGCGCCTCTAAATGGACTCAAAATTAGTCAATTGAGTCATTCCATGTTGCATGTTATGTAATATTTGGATATTTTTACCCAACTTTTTGCATGTTCTACCACATTATTCTTTAAATTTTTATACACACCTGCCTTTGGGGTTCACTAATAGATGAAACAAAGTCTTTTTTTACCTAAGTAAGCCTGTGAATTATCTCCATGTGAGTCTAGGTCCCAAAGGCGTGTTAACAAAACCTTAGTCCTACATTTTGTTTATATATGCTTATGGAGTTTATGCAAGGATGATTTAAGGACTGATTTATTTTTATTTATTTTTTTTGTACCGATTATCTCCACGTTATATAATTCACAATCAGTTATTAGATCTGTAGACACCCTAATTTTGCCCACCTTCATTTATAGAATACTTTGAGATTCTCATTAATCATCCACAAAAATAACCCTAAATGGAGTTCAAAATCAAGCCAAAAATAGCCCAAAACTAAAGCTCAAAACCTTGCTCAAAACTAGCTTAAAACCTCACCCAAATTAAGCCCAAAAATGGCCCAAAGTCATCAAAAGAAACAAAGCCCAAAAATGGCCCAAAGTCATCAAAAGAAACAAAGCCCAAAAA
>MVGT01000438.1:2932755-2945492 GCA_002174775.1 Macleaya cordata | reverse complement strand
AGACCGATCTTTGATCGGGCGGTTGTCAGGTGCCTCACACCTTCTTGACCCGTAATAGAATTCTCTTACCCAGAATCTCAATCGCAGACCAAACTGAGGAAGACTGCCATTAGTATTTCTCAAAGAGAAATCTAGGTGTAGTTTTCCAACTCTAGGGTCCTGATTCCCTAAAAATCAGGTGGCGACTCCAAATCAATCAAAATCAATACTCTCAGAGAGAGATATAAAATGTATCTCCCTCAGTCAAAAAGCACAGGAGAGTTTGCACATCATAATCGTGGTTCGACCAAAAGTGCGGGTGCTACAAGATAATCTTTATGCGTATGCAGTTGCACATGGCTCCTTTTCATAAACTTGTTTCGGATCCGATTAGTTCTGTTTTGGCTCCATCAAATACTAACAGTTTCGATTATTATAAAGGAACATGTGGGAGTCGAACAAAGAAAAACCGGTTCTGGTTCAGTTCGGGTTCCCGCGTAAGGGGCACACAACTACACATTGACATATGACACCCACTCAGGAGTCAAAGAGAACCAAACAAAAACAGCTGAAACAAACAAATTACAGTCCCCAATGGCTTATAAAGCTTCTGGAGTTCCCAAGTTCGAAGCTTTTATTTTATTTTTCAACTGAAGAACTTCATCCTTGTACAAAAAAACAAGGAAAAAGGGAAGAGAAAATGTCGAAATCGCAACAAACCCTAACTCAGTTCAGTAATCAGCTACGAGTTCCGATTAAGCCGGAATACGGCGACCTCGAAAACTCCATAGATGAGACCTCGAAGTTGAAGAAGACGAATAGCAACTCATCCAAGGTCGTTATAGCTGATCTCAATGTCGACCCTCCTGAAAGCGACGGCGAGGATTGTGTTGTTTTCGTACCCCCTCCCCCTCCTCCTCCTCCTCCTCCTCCTGATTCCACGAGGTTCTCTCTTCTCTGTCTTTCTCTCTCTAAAATTCGATTCTTGCTTTTTTACGTGTTTTTGGGTTCTGTTTTAGTCGAAAATGATCGAGGTAGTTGCTGTTTAGTGATGCCTAACACAAAATTGCAGCTTTGCTAGAATTTAAAATCAAGTCGTTCATTTGAGGAGAATCGTTTTAGCTTGAATGCAACCTTAATTTGGATTTAGTAATGCCCCCAAATTTGTTATACAATAATTTCAAGGCTTGAGAAAACTAGAGAGCGGAAAAAAAAATTCGTTTTTTTTTTTTTTTTTTCACTTTTCATTAAATTAATTCTATCGATTCACTTGCCTTCTACGTCATTTGTTTGATTTCCATAGCTTCATTGGTTGGGATTCTAACTGATCCAAGACATTTAACGTTTTCTTGTTCCAGTTTCTGTTAATTTTATCACGAAAGGTTATACGAAACTTGTTGTTTAGCAGGATAATTAAGGATGAGAGCGTTAGTCGAGAGAAAATCAACTTAGTATCTAAAGAGATTGATGCCACAGAAGAAGGTAAAAAGTTTAATAAGTTGGCGAGAAGTCGTTCAAGAAATAAGGGGGAATTCCCACTTGAATGTGGGCCTGATACAGATGCCGATCAACAGTCTCAAGGGGTTCCCTCGTCCCGAGAAGAGAAAGTCAGCAGCCTTAAGACTGTGAGTTACTACTTGCTACCTACTTTAGTGACCTGAATCCTGAAATAAGTTTTTAAAATTTTTTATTATAAGTTCAAATAATTGGAGATCAAAAGTCGCTTGTATACAGTTTCCAATGATCATTCATGTAGGTTCTCGGATCATCCAGAAAGTTGGTAGACCTATTGGTTAGTATCATCTAGTTAGGTTGATTTTTTGTGTGTTTTGGAAGATGGGATACTTTAGGAAGTAGGTTATGCAACTTCAGTGACATTTTCAACTACGCATAGGGTTATGGTTATAAACAGATAGTTATTAATATTTTTTCTTAGTAACAATCTTATAAGCAGTATTGTATAAATTATGGGAATTGGAGTTGTGTATCGTAAAAATTATGGAATAGTATGTAGCTAGTAAAAGACTTGACTGATTTGTTGCACTCTCACAGGGTTTGGTATATGTTGCAAGAAAGATGCCCAAGAATGTCCATGCTCATTTTATACTTGGCTTAATGTATCAGAGGTTGGGTCAACCGCAAAAGGTAGTGATTGAACTCATCCAACTATATATTTTAGAGATTTTTAACATGAAAATCGCCAGTTTACTCATCCCTAGTCCAAACCATTTCCAGGCAGTCTTGGCATATGAGAAGGCTGAAGAGATCTTACTCCGCGATGTGGAAGAGATCGACAGGCCTGAGTTGCTCTCTTTAGTTCAGATTCACCATGCACAGGTGCATTTTTCCCCCACTGTAGTTCATATTGTGGTGTGTTGGTTCTTTTATTTTATTCTTTTCTCCAAAACAATGTTTTTCTTAAGAGGACCATTTATGTAAATTGGCATATGAGCAGTGGAATGGGTATTCTAATAGTAGCCAAACCTTAGTATATGCTCCATCACCTGTGTAGTGCCTTCTGCTAGGAAGTACAGGGGATTACAATTCAGAGAAAGAACTTGCATTTGAAGAACTTGAGGAAATTCTTTCCAAGTTGAAGGAGTCGGTGCAAGCAGATATCAGACAAGCAGCTATCTGGAACACACTTGGCTTGATTCTCCTTAAAACTGGTCGCCTACAGGTATAAATGCATTCTAATTTCTTTTCATTACCTGTCCGATCAAAAAAAAAAAAAAATCTTTTCATTACCTGTTTATATTCCTTGGCTTTTAGTTGTTCATCTTTTCCTTGCAATCCTATAAACAATGACCTTGTTATGTTACCATGTAATGAAGTTACCTATTGGATTTTATCCAGAGTGCTATTTCGATTTTGTCATCATTGCTGGATCTTGCCCCAGATTACTTGGACGCACTAGCAAACCTTGGACTTGCGTACCTTCAAAGGTGAGATGTTTTTTCTGAGCCTCTTCCTTTGTTTAAAGTTTCTTCAAGCTTCTTTTCTTCAGGTGATTTTATTTCTCTCTTTTCTTTTTCCTGGTCGGAGTTGAATTTCATTTTTGAAGTTGAATACTCAAGGATGGAATAGTTAATAGAACTTTTTCTGTGGGAATACAATGCTTAAAAACTTTGATTTACTTAGTAAAGAAACATGAATGGTACTTGATGGGACGTGAACTGACAATTAATTGATGGAGAAGACTAAATGCCCTTCCATTGCTGGCTGGCAAGTGAAGTGTGTAAAATTCAGAACTTGCATTAAATGCTATAGACTGAAGCATAGGGTTTATATCTGAGATGAGCTTTTCATCGTTTTCACATTAAGGTGCTGTTGTTATTAAAGAGGGATCTCTTAAATTTCTTTTGCCATTAATACTAACACTAATGCTTTGAACTGCTACTAAAAATGCATTTTCCAGTGGTAATTTGGAGCTCTCAGCAAAATATTCTCAAAATTTGATCCAAAAAGATCAAAACCATCCCGCAGCTCTAATCAATTATGCGGCTCTTCTTATGTGTAAAGATGGTTCAATTGTTGCAGGTACGAGACTGATGCACCTAAGTTCATTCTTTTCTCGATTGTATGCATTATGCTTATTGTGGAAGTTGTATGAAAATGGAAGTGGGGATAACATCATTTCTTTCATGATAGTTTGCTTCATCTTGGTAATAATATGAAGGCTGTTTCATGGAGAAAATACGTAATCCATATATATCTTGCTAAACTTTCAGGTGCTGGGGCAAAGGCGGGTGAGGGGGCTTCTATACATCAAGTTGTAGCTGCAAACGTTGCCAAGGATTGTTTGCTAGCAGCAGTTAAAGCTGATCCCAAAGCTGCGGATATATGGATGAATCTTGCTAATGCATATGATATAGCTGGTGATCACAAAAGTGCTGGCAAGTGCTTGGAGAAGGTGCATATTATACCAAAGCTGCACATTGGTTTATTCTGTAATTAAATTTGGCTAATGAACACTAATAATAAACTAATAAAGGAATATATGGGATTGGTGGTTTAATGAAGTTCTCACATTAAGTATATTATATTATGTGTCTATGCTATGAACGGGTGTATCTACTAATATACTCTGCTGTAGGTTTTGACACAATAATAAAGATGTCCAATATAATGCATAATTTTCATCTTCTTTTATTAATGGATTTTAACAAGCTAGCTTATTGTTCTGCAGGCAGCAAAGCTTGATCCCAGTTGCATGTCTACTCGATATGCTATTGCACTTCACCGAATAAAGGATGCAGAAAGATCTCAAGATCCTACTGAACAACTATCATGGGCTGGAAATGAAATGGCGTCAATACTGAGAGAAGGTGACTCTGCTATAATTGAGCCTCACATAGCATGGACTGGCCTAGCGATGGTTCACAGGGTACAGCATGAGATTGCTGCATCTTTTGAAACTGGACACAAGAATTTGAAAGAGGTGGAAGAGCTGGCACTTTACACTTTAAAGCAGGTATGAGTGCTTCTGTTTTATCTTTGCATAAGAAAAGCTAATGGTTTATTCTAACTGATCTACACAATAGGAAAAAACATTATTTTTGTTTTTTGGAAGTCTTGTGTTTTAGGCTTCTATTTCTTGCCTGTGCAGAATCTAGGCTTCAGTTTGTTTATATCATTGTTTGCTTCCACAAACAATTAAGATTAGACATTTACACCTTGTTCCTCACCACTCTATAGTTAAATTGTCGTGAAAAAATGCTGATAGTTTTTGCTGCTTGACCTCTAGACATGTCTTCTATCAAGATTGACGTCTATGTCAATTGTCGTTACATTAATGTGAAGATGGCTATCCTTGTTTTAGTGGTACTGCAGACTATCAGATTCATATATTTATTTGGAACAGGCAATAGAGGAGAACCCTGATGATGCTGTGCAGTGGCACCAGCTCGGTCTTCACAACCTCTGCACTCTGCAGTTCAAGGCATCACAGAAGTTTCTTAAAGCAGCAGTTGCCCGTAGCAAAGAATGCAGCTATGCTTGGTCAAATCTCGGTACCAGTACCTATACCTATGTTTATTTTCTCATTTGTCTTTTACTTTAAGTGTGTTAATGAGACTTCTAGTCCGAGAGTTCCTGCTCTTATAACTGTAACTAAACAATCTCTAGGTATCTCCCTGCAACTATCTGACGATCCATCACAGGCCGAAGAAGTATATAAACGGGCCTTGTCATTAGCCACGCCTCAGCAGGCACATGCAACATTTTCCAACCTTGGCAATCTCTATCGGCAGCAGAAACTGCATGAACGTGCAAAAGCAATGATTGCAAAGTCACTTGAATTGCAACCTGGATATGCTCCTGCATACAACAATCTTGGACTTGTATTTGTTGCAGAGGGTAAGTGGGACGATGCAAAAATCTGTTTTCAGAAGGCCCTGGAGTCAGATTCTCTGCTAGATGCCGCGAAGTCTAACCTGATGAAAGCAGTGGCAATGTCTCGGGTATATGCAGCACTTTCTACATCTCTACTTCAAGATAGTTGCGCTGATTGATTTGTAAAAATCTTTGTTGATAACTTCTAGTGTTTGTAAAATTGTATGTTTTAATGCATTAGGAAAAAAAAAAAAGGAAATCAAGAAGCATTCTTCTGTACATTGTGCTTTCTCCTCGTTATCTAATTCATTAGTTTCATGCAATGATCTTGTGAAGTGGGTTTTCTAAGTCACGGTTAATTTCTGCCCTGCTTACTGCTTGGTATATTGTGTATAATTGCATTTGCAAATATTTGCATTGTCTCAAATCTGTACATGCTTGGTGTCACGTTGCCTCGTTGCCAATGGCAATGGTTGGTCATACGTGTATATTCACATTTGCCCCCACAAAAAATAAAGCAATGACTGCAAATAATTGCAGGAATGGAAGTGCTGCAAAAATTTGCACTTCACCCATCTTTTGATATCGACTCTGTTCATCTTCATCTTTTGATATTTAAGCTTAAATTATGTATGTGGGTTCCCATATGATCACATTCACATCAGTTATGTTGGGTGGCCCTTGATGACCATAAGTGAGTTAAATAACTTAGATCAAAAGGTTGATCTGACTCAACAAGCTCTTTTAATTGGTTTTTTGGATGAGATGAAGTAAAAATATCAGCCAAGATCACATGATAAACTGTTAGTCACTTTGATTTTGAATCTTTGATGGTCAATAATAGAGTTGTGGGTAATCTCTGATAAACACTTAAAATTGTTCTGATTTTTATCATTTACCACATCTTTTGCCTAATTTGCTTGGGAAGTGATAAGAAAAGGCTCTGAGTGGATGTGGAGGAATATGAGGCTCATATTACACCAATTGACACTCTCTGGATAAGAAAAGAATCTACAACGCATAATCTCATTGGCTACCCATTCGTCTTCCTTATGACCCCAAATCTGTATTCCAATTTTCTATCACAAACTACCAACCCTCCAAACTCATCTAAACTATTACCTCTGAATTCTCTCATTTGTTCAGTCTAAACTGACATTCAATCACAGAGACATCATCAGATGGCAGCAACCATAGCTACAATGGCCATGCTCAATGCAAAGTGCTTGAACATCAACTCACCCAACAAGCTCAACATTTCAAAGCCAACCATAAAACCCATCTCCCTTTTATCCCTCCAAAACCTCCCCAAAGGCCTCACCATCTCAAACTCATCAGAGAATTCAAACTTATCGTCTTCTCTAACCGGAACTGCCATTGCTGGTGCCATCTTTTCCACCTTGAGTTCTTGTGATGCAGCCTTCGCAGCACAACAAATTGCACAGATTGCTGAAGGAGATAACCGTGGCACCGCTCTTCTACTACCCATAGTTCCAGCTATCCTTTGGGTTCTTTACAACATCCTTCAACCAGCTCTTAACCAACTTAACCGAATGAAGAGTTCAAATGGAGTCATTGTAGGACTTGGGCTTGGTGGGTTGGCTGCTTCAAGCTTTTTTTCTACACCATCTGCATCTGCAATCGAAATTGCTACCATTGCTGAAGCTTCGGCGTCGACCGATAACAGGGGATCACTTCTGTTGTTTGTTCTTACCCCAGCTGTTCTTTGGGTTCTCTACAACATTCTCCAACCAGCTCTGAACCAGCTCAACAGGATGAAGTCTGAGTAAGAAGGATTTGGGGTGGTGGATGGACCAGATATTGCTGAACTTCCTCTTTTTGATGCCCATTTTTCTTGTTCTGTTCTTTGTTGTTGGATGATTTATTACTCATGGATGGGTGTATCTAATGGGTTGTTATCAGTAGAATTTATGTATAACATAGCCGAAGGTGACTTATATGAATATAATATGGTTTCTGTATTTTATCTTTTTGGTGGTTATGAATGCAATTTTTTCTGTACTACTTGGGATTTTGAAGGAAGCAGCAGCAACATTAGATAATGTATCTTGGGGATCATAGAAGTTGATTGAAGATACATGTATATACTTATTGAAGATCAAATTTTGAGGGTTGGTGGTTAAGCCATTAAAATTTGATGCAGTTTCTCATAGTTGCAGATGTCTTAGACAGTGAAGCAACCGATAATATATATAAGATTTATAAAAAGAAAGAGAGAGAGAGAGAGAGAGAGAGAGAGAGAGAGAGAGAGAGAGAGAGAGAGAGAGAGAGAAGCAAAGAAAACAGTGAAACAGCTTGAATTTCATGGTGGGTAAAAAAAATGTACTGTATCAAATTTATACAGTCCATATTTGTGCAAGATGTCTTGTGCACAAGGTAATTTCTCAGTTATTAAACTTTGTAAATCAAACCCTATCCTTCAATTCTTTTAACAACAACTATAATTCAATCCTCATAATACTATTTAAATCTTCTTTGAATTGAATGAAATAATAAAAAGTAGGAGTATTTTTTGTATTTTGATTTAAACTGTTCTAATAAATATAATTTGGAACTTCCTCCCTTTCAAATGTTTTCTCGTTTTTCTTTAAAATAAAAGATAAACTTAAACCATCAACACCAATGATGATATTGGTAGTTTTAGACAAATAAAAGCACATGCTCTTGAGAAATCCAGATCATCCCCATCAAAAATTTTTAACCCCATCGAAAGTTGATTGAAAATCAAAGTAAGTGAACAATCATTTTTAAACTTGTAACCTCTTAAAACTTATAATTCCCTCACCAAGCAAATGAGAAAGTTTTATAATTGATTAACTTTTGTGAAGAAGATATACATAATAAGGAGAACATCCTCCCTCAAAAATTAAATTTTGAATCGTCTTCATATAAGCCCTACAAAGCTCCGTAAGAACTGTGTGAAAAGAGGCTATGTAAAAAGATCAAAACCTCATAATATTAGGTCTCATTTGTTCCAATTAAAGGGAAAAAAAAGACAAGAAGGTAGTCCAGTTCCAGAGAAAATGACCATTGACCCTACCAACTCTCTAAGTATAAATCAGATCGAGCTTCCCTCATTATCATTTATCATAGAGGTCGTGAATCCGTGAGATTGGCCCTACCTACTTTTACTTTAATTTGTTAAACCCCCAACTCGCTTTGCTTGTGACCAATACGGTTGAGCAACAGAGGCACAACCTACTCGTGATCCTTTGCTAAATGAAGATATTGATGAAATCAACTACTTTTATCCATCCCTTCTAATTTTTATCAAAAATCATTTGTAAAATTTAAATAAAGATGATCTAAAAGTTAATTTAATTACTCGATTTTGTTTTTATAAATATAATCTCTTCCTCTCCTAGAAAGAGTGTAATGAAATATAAAAAAATAAATTGGGTGGAAATATCTTACACTCTTAAGGCTTTGTGGCTCCACCTTTCAAATCCAATTATTTTTCGGATTCAACCCAACCGTACTTCTGGGTCCCATATAGGCCCTGATATTATTTGTAATTGATTGAATTTCCTTCCAAATTGAATTGGAAGTTGGGACACATCTGATCTTGAGAATTAAACTGATCAACTTATATAGTACCACATTAGAGCAAGTGCTATGGTAATCTTCAAAATTTAGTTGTTTAACCCTTAAATAGCTATTGTAGGACGAACAAGCACTAAGGCAGAATTGTCAAATTTTGAGGCAGCGACAAATGCTGTGTTCCCTCACTCCCTCTGACGCCTCTAGTTCTGCTCTCTCCCTGCAATGCGTCTATCCATCCCTCTTTTCTCTATTCTCATCTCTAAATATGGATTGATTTAAGGTTGAAGGGATGAGTTTATGAGTTATCTCTCACCTTGGTACATGACTTAACCTTCAAATCTTTCCAAAATGAAGATTTGAGTTGCCATATTACTAGCCCTTATATATACATAGACCCATGTTGCACAAGTTCAGATCGAGACCCTATAATACATTAATATCTAACGGCTGGACGAGGGACGTATTGTGCACCCTCGTTTTTACAGTAATTCTGCAATATTACCACTCCATGGCCCATGATATGGTTGGCTTAATTACCTCTAGTTCTATTGAACACCATGCATCTTCAATGTCACAGTGAAACATGTAGAATTAGGATGGAATACGAGTAGACAACAGGGCTATATATATATACCAGCCAGCCCTAGAGAACTTACTTATGGGTAAGATATATGACAACCTTTATTCAATATTTACTAAAGGTGTATTTACGTGTATGAATAACATATCTGATCGACGAATCATAAGCTTATCTAATGTATTTTCGTCCCAAGAATAAGGGTGTTAACTTTAATTAATATTTAACTTGCCGACTTTATTATGGACTGTGTTATTTACTTGTAGACATTAGTCACCTCTACTCTTTTGATATGTCACCAAAATTGCATTGCAGCGAAGGTGTCTTATTCTGCACTTTAAATATTGTATGCCGCAAATCAAAAGGTAACACATGATTTGTCAATCTTTGCTTTGTCAATTATATTTGTTCATATGTCATGCTTATTGTTGTGCACATATGTTACATGTATTTATTTCAATAGATTTTGGTTGTCCAACACCTATCGAAAATTCTATAGAAAAGCAAAATCTATTGGGGTGGATGCATATTAATTTGGGACAGAGGAAATTAATGTGTGTAGAATAAATCACAATAAAACTTTTTGGCCCGACCAAATGACCGACCAAATGCCAGATCCTTATGTGGCAGGGTGGGATCCACCACTTTTTCCCTCCTAAAAGTGTTATGAGGGGGTTTCTAACTTATGTGGCAGTAGGACCCACCATGCCACATAAGAATCTGGTATTTGGTCGGTCATTTAGTCGGGCCAAACAGCAGCTCTCAATAAATCAAGATCAAAAGGCCCATGAAGTCACACTCAAATTAAGGGGCGTACATTAGAAACCAGTCAACCAAAAAACCCAAAACATTAGGCGCACAATAGCATTTCTCACTAGTATTGGCAGTTTATGTATGTACATATAATTACAGTATACTAGCACAGTGAGAGCCCTGACCAAAAAACCATTATACAAGGAAGGAAGGAAGGAAGGAAGGAAATCTGGATAACAACAGAATCCATGAAATCAACCAATTATACGACACCACGTGTCATCTAAACACATCTTACTAGATTAGATTAGATTGATGAAGAAGACATCTCTGTCTGATCTGATCTATCTTTCTTCCCTCCCTCCCCCACCTAAAAAAGTGCAATCGATCACTTTTTCATCGATCTCAACTCCCTTTTTTCTTCATTGAAACTCGAGAGCTAGAAAACAGAACAGAGAAAGAAGCTAGTCTACTAGCTAGAGAGAGAAAGAGAGAGAGAGAGAGAGAGAGAGAGATTAATAACATTACAATGTGTTCCAGCAAAATCAAAATAAGAAAGAGTAGTAGTCCTCGTTCTACTTCTGATCTCATCATCCAAAACCAAAACCAAAACCAAAACCACCTCTGTATGAAGAAGAAGAAGAACAAGAAAACCACTCATCACTCATCCCGAAAACCAGCAGCAGTAGTACCCCTGAAAAAAACAACCAAAACCAGAAAACACAAGTTTCTGAGTCTCGGAAGAGAACTCATCATCTCAAAACCAAATAACTCTACTAATTTGGATTCATCATCTAGGACGTCGTCAGAGATGATCATCATCAAAGAAAATAACCTACATGATGATGAGAATCAGCATCAGCTAAACTTATTTCCTTTACACCCAGAAAGAGAAAACCTAATCGAAACATCAGAGAGAATATCATCATCATCATCATCAGATTTACATGACTTTGACAACAATAACAACAACATGGCTTACTGCTTTTTTGATAGTAGTGATCAAAGTGGGGCTACATTGAATGGTCTCTTATGGGGATCAGGAGGAGGAGGAGGTGTACAGTGTTCATCGGAGGAGGATTCGTTATCACCGCCACTAACGTACGCCTACCAAGGAAAGGATAGTGATCAGGGTGTTGGAGATCATCATGATCAGACTAATAATTCATTATTGGTTAGAAATGCTTTGAGGCATAAAGAGAGAGACGACTCTACTACTGAGGAGGAGGAGGAGGAGGAGAAGTGGGTTTCTTATTCTGAGGTACTGGTGGAGAAGATGATCACCAAGGAGGAAGAGATGAGCAGTAGTACTTGCACCCCGTTAGCACGGCCCAATCATGATGACTACAATCAGCAACGTGGATACCATCATCATTTTAATCAGAATCAGATCCAGCAGCAACGGTTGTCATTGAAACTTGATTATCAGGAGATCATGAACGCTTGGTCTGATAAGGGCTCACTATACATCGGAGATTGCTCATCATCATCATCATCCCTGCTTTCCCATCATCAGATTGTTCCTGATATCCTTTATGATGACCCCCTGCTTCCTCAAGATCACACCAACGTGAGATCTCTCTCTCTTAACAGTACTTTCATCTTTATTAAACAGTTTTAAAAATAATCTTAGAACATCCAGTTAATTAAAACCCACATATCACCCCCTGGCCCTCTCTCTGTTGTTCTTGGTTTTGCTTAAAAGTTGCACTAAAAACCACAGTTTTTTTTTTTTTTCTAAAACATTGATTTAAACTCGTTCTTTAAACCTAATTTTTGCTTAAAAGTTATCGAATTTTTGTTTTCTAACCTAAAACAATGGTTTAAGCAATACCTTAAGAGTACGAGTTTAAGCAAGACTGTGGTGTAAAGTATACTTCAGACCACGGTTTTATAACCGTGGGCTTTAATTTTAACCACAGGTTCATAAACCACAAGTAAAAACAGTTTAGGCCACAGCTTAACTTATAGTCTGCTAATCTGTTTTTGTGGGTTCATGTGCCGAATCCGAATGCCCAATTCCCTTGACGAATCCCGAGTGCGGTTATCTTAGGCCCACTTTTAACATGGGTCAAAGGAAGATCAACCATCTGAACCTTTAGATGATTAGAAATGAAAAACAGACGGCTCAGATGTAAGATGCATTAGATCAGCTAGCTAATTTGATTAATCCTTATTCTGGTGATCATAATAATAATAATAATAATAATAATATATATGTTCTGATCAAAAATAATAATATATATGTTGAGCAGGTATTGGGAGCTGATGCTGGAAGTATGCTTTGGAGGGTCCCAGATCATCATGATGGAAGCAGTGGGATATTGGAGGCCGTTGATGGCCAAGAAGCAGAAGGAATGAAGATGATGATGATGATGGAAGAGAGAGAGGCGAGGGTGTTAAGATACAAAGAGAAGAGGCAAAGCAGGCTCTTTTCTAAGAGGATCCGATATGAAGTTAGAAAGCTAAATGCAGAGAAGCGCCCTAGGATGAAGGTTTGTGGTTTTTTTTTTTTTTTTTTTTTTTTTTT
>MVGT01000438.1:2812889-2923161 GCA_002174775.1 Macleaya cordata | reverse complement strand
TTCTTATAGGATAATCTAACACTATAGTCCTTAAAAAAAAAAAATCTGATACTATAGATAGACAAATGGCTCCCTTTTTTCCTATTTCTTTTCGATGTCTTTTTCATTTTTTAATATAAAAAAAGTATGTGCTCATTTCACATTTGTTTTCTAAGTCATTTATCTTGATATCCACATCGTTTCTAACCTGATTCCTCTGGAAGTTGTTTTTCCCCCCTTAATTGCCCAACATATTACTAATTGCTGTAAGTATAACAGTCCTGTTGCCATCTTAGGTTCCATTTCAGACTCTTTTAAGTTTGAGTGGGTTACATAGTATTGCAAAACACATCTCTGGTTAAGACAAAGTCACATATTGGCAGCATCACGGATTAAAAGAACTTATCATCTACATTTAAATAAGAGAACCTAGTAATTTCTAAGTGACAATTTCACTAGAACTGCTAGGTTAATTTGGTCATTTCGTTGCAGATTGTGAATAAGCTTCTGTTCTAATGGTGCAGGGAAACAGATGATGCTTCAGGTTGCAGCCATGGTTCCAAGGCACCCTGGGAGGACCAAGAAACAGGCGCCTGCATCAACTTCAACAGCAGGACCTTCAAAACAAGGAGGAAAAGGTGGAAAGAAGAAGAAATGACCTCAGCTTTGCGATTACCGCTAACAGATTTCTTTCCTTCTTTTTTTAATTTTCTTTTTCAGTTAAACCCTTTGTCATCAACAGGATCTGATATACACCGGTTTCTAAACCACTTTTAAATAGAGCATTTATCCTTATGGATCATTTTTTCTTAATAATACTCTTTGACAAAAAAAAAAAAGCAAAGCAATTAGATTAGAGAGGATCAAATAAAGTAGCAAATTAATTCTTGGAGATGCAGAATCTGCAATCTGCCTCTGACCTTAGCAGATTGAACAACTCCTCATCTGCATTTAAGGGGGAAGACCTTATGAAAATGTGCCTGGTCATATTCTTCTCTTTTCCATCATCAGAAATTGCTAGCTTTCTTTTGTATGCTAGTGTTGCTGTTTCTGAATAGATGTTTATAACCTTTTGTTTTTCTTTCATATAACATCTAATCTGAGTGGAACTTTGTTTGAGAAAAAAAGCCACAAGAGCCTTGATAAGAGTAAAAAAAGAACCTTCCCAAGGCTTTCTATACGATTGTGGGATAAAGTCCATTCAAATAAAAGACATTTGGGTCTTAATCCCACATTGCGAGTGAACTTTAAATGTACTTCCATGTATAATGGGTTTTTTTCGTAATGAAAAATTTCTTACAAAACTTATTGGTCTCGAGCTGTTCCGACCCAATAAACCCGTTAGTGAACGGAAGGAGAATGGGATTGTGATGGGATGAAAATAAAAAGAAAAGAAAATTCAAATGAAAAAAAAAATTTCTAATCCTATTGAAAGTTTATTGAAAACTACGTCTAATTTCTCGAATATAATTTGAGGGTGTTAAAATTTTTAGACCGAGTTGATTTTTAAATATAATGGTCTTCGTGGTAAAGAGAACATCTTCATTTGGAATTAGTCCTGGGATCATCTTCACGTGGACTCTACAAAATGTGGGACTTTGATGGAGATTGAATAAAAATGGGGCTTAACTTGGAGGTCTTGGGTTTGAAACTCTTTGGTTGTGGTATTACCATTGAGTAAAGGCCCATGTAATTTCATATATGTATATATATGTAGGTACTTTCTAAATAAAGCTGATGCATCTGCTAGTGGTGCCCTTTCTTGTATCTGTTAGTGGTGCCCTTTCCTGCACCCATTGGTGGTGCCCTTTCCTGCACCTGTTGGTGGTGCCCTTTCTTGCATCCATTGGTGGGTGCCCTTTCTTTCACCTGTTGTTGGTGCCATGCTGTGTCTATCAGAGATGATATTAAAGGCAGTTTATGTGCTTCTTGCACACCTCTTGTGGTGTATGTAAGCATTGTCCTAATTTGGGCATTAGTCCCTCCTAAAAAAAAAAAAAATAGGGGGTTAATAACCCCACAACAGATGAAATAATACACCGTCGGATCTTTACCACGATGGAGTATAATCCACTAGATGAACGTTGCTAATTGCAAACACCCGTGGTGGACTGGTGGTGGGGCCAACGTGGACAACCAAATACGGTGGTTCGGGAACTCTTATCACCCCATTTTCATTCCAATTGAATGGCTGTAAGAAAACCGGCGCCATAGAACGAACGAAAATCCTTCAATCTCCAATACCCACTTCATCAATCGATTCAAACTTCACCAAAAACTCAACTCTGTGAACTCTTTCTCTCTTCTCTCTCTCTCCTCTGCACTTCAATCCTCAAGGTATGAACTCATCTTACCTTCTATGTCACTGAGAAGTCTCTAAAATCAGAGCGAAATAGCGAATCAAAAGATGAGTTTCTGTTTAATTTCACTGTAGAAATTCTCATGTTAAGTTTGTTTGTGAGAGAATAAATTTTGTTTTTTTTCCTCTTGAATGGGATTTTCCATGGTGGGTTTCTGCTTTTACATATAAATATCTTCTCAAAATGCAAGCTTTGAGTGTCTGTCCTTCAAGTGGGGACTGTTTGACAGTACCCATTTTGAAGTTTAAACTGGGTATTTCAAAAACAAGGAGGAAAAATAACAAATATTGGGATTTTGGTGACCACAATTCTGATAAAAGAAGTTCTCGCATCTCCTTTTTTTCAAAAAGTTCAATGGAAGTTAGCAGTACGGTTCTTTGTAGGAGTTCAAAATTTGATTTGCAACATGGGTTTTTCTCCAATCACCCAAAACTAAAATTGGTTCTTGTTTGTGAACCAAAGAGAAATTCTGTTGGTGCATCTATCCCCTTGGCTCTGGCCTTGGAGAAAGAAGCAATTGGGAACAAAATTGGTGAAGAAGATTTGAATTTGAGAGATGGGTTGTCTGAGAAATTTGATGGTGAGGAAGTTGGTTGCGTTATAACGGATGAAGTGAAAGATACGGTGAAATTTGTTACTGAAGAAAAAGAAGAAAATTGTAAAACTGGAAGTGAATTAGGTGATGATAAGAGTAAAAAGGTTGATGTTCGCGCACTGGCGTTGAATTTACAGTTTGCCAAAACTGCAGATGATGTTGAAGAAGTTCTCAAGGACTTTGAGGAACTGCCCCTTAATGTTTACTCATCCATGATTAGAGGTTTTGGTATGGACAAAAAAATGGAATCTGCAATGGCGCTTTTTGAGTGGCTTAAGAGAAAGAGGAAAGAAAGTGATGGTTCTATTGGTCCTAACCTTTACATATATAATAGTCTTCTTGGTGCAGTGAAGCAATCTGAACAGTTTAGTTTAATGGAGAAAGTCATGAAAGATATGGCAGATGAAGGGGTGGCTCCCAATATTGTAACTTACAACACTTTGATGGCAATTCATTTAGAACTAAGGCGGCCTAATGAAGCACTTAACGTTCTTGAAGAAATGCAGGAGAAGGGTTTATCTCCATCCCCTGTGTCCTATTCAACAGCATTGTTGGCTTATCGGAGAATGGAAGATGGGAATGGAGCTCTAAAGTTCTTTGTTGAACTAAAAGAAAAGTATCAGAAGGGGGAGATAGGAAAAAATGTGGATGAAGATTGGGAGAATGAATTTGTTAAGCTTGAAAACTTCATAACTCGAATTTGCTACCAAGTGATGAGGAGGTGGCTCGTGAAGGGAGATCACTTAATCTCTGATGTGTTGAAGCTTCTTAAAGATATGGATAATGCAGGGTTGAAGCCTGGACGGACAGACCATGAGAAACTTGTATGGGCATGTACCCGTGAAGGCCATTACGTTGTAGCAAAGGAATTGTATAGTAGAATAAGAGAAAGGGAATCAGAGATTAGCTTATCTGTTTGCAACCATGTAATTTGGTTGTTGGGGAAGGCGAAAAAATGGTGGGCGGCATTAGAAATTTACGAGGACTTATTGGATAAAGGGCCAAAGCCAAATAACCTATCAAATGAACTGATAATTTCTCACTTCAATGTTCTACTAACTGCTGCTAGGAAGAGGGGAATTTGGAGATGGGGTGTTAGGTTGCTTAACAAGATGGAAGATAAAGGCTTAAAACCAGGAAGTAGAGAGTGGAATGCAGTTCTTGTAGCCTGTTCTAAGGCATCAGAAACTTCAGCTGCTGTGCAGATTTTTCATAGAATGGTGGAAAATGGTGAAAAACCAACAATTCTCTCTTATGGAGCACTGCTCAGTGCTCTTGAGAAAGGAAAACTCTACGAAGAGGCGATTCAGGTGTGGGAACATATGATCAAAGTTGGTATTAAGCCGAATTTGTATGCTTATACGATTATGGCCTCAGTTTATATTGGTCAAGGAAAGTCCGAGACTGTTGAATCTGTGATGAGGGAAATGGTAAAGTCAGGGATCGAACCCACCGTCGTTACTTTTAATGCGATCATAAGTGGGTGTGCACGAAATGGGATGGGGAGCACTGCCTTTGAGTGGTTCCATAAGATGAAAATTTGGAATATCCCACCAAATGAAATAACATACGAAATGCTGATTGAGGCTCTTGCGAGAGATGCTAAACCAAGATTAGCTTATGAGTTGTATTTGAGGGCTCACAATGAGGAACTAAATCTATCTGCGAAGACTTATGATGCTGTGGTAGAATCGGCGACGAATTATGGTGCAACTATAGATGTAAGTAATTTAGGCCCTCGGCCTCTTGAGAAGAAGAAACGGGTAAAGACAAGGAAGAATTTGTCGGAGTTCTGCGATTTGGCTGATGTTCCTAGGAGAAGTAAACCGTTTGATAAAGAAGAACTTCATGCTCCACAGCTTCAAGGAAACCAAGAGTAAGGGTGCAAACTTTTGTATGATATGGAAATTCTTTCTGATAATTCATACATTTCGGTGTTAAGGTTGAGGATTCTGGACTCAAGTTTCAGTAAGACTGCTGTAATATTTTTCCTGCAGCCAAAAAAACTCGAAAACAAATACTGATAGATATCAGCTAAACTGTGTTGTTTAGATGAGATCCAAATGTAAAATGGTGCAGAAATATATTGCTGTATAGATACAGGAGATGGTCGATCAGGAGAAAAAACAATGTATAAGGTATCAGCCGACTTGATAACTGATTCAAACTCTCGACTCCCTGACTCTGGATGGAACAGTTTTGTTCTTGCTTGCCAATGTAGCATATGATTCATGTATCTGAATAGCTTGAAATTTTCTGGATTTGTTGTAGCGCTTTTGATCTGGAAATTATGCCAAACTTAATTTGCTCCTGTTGGATGAGCAAACTTATTCTTCATACTGACTACTTAGGGTAGTATCTCTATGGCAGACATTCGCTCTTGCTCTTGACATTCGCTCTATGGCCACGCTCTTGCTCGATATTCAATTTGTGTTAAGCAATCCATTAATCATGTTGCTCATGATTTGGCCAGATTTGTTCTTGTTCATAATGTCGCTAACCTAAGAATTTGAACTCTCCCTTGGATCATTGTGAGACGCAAGTTTGCTCCTGGCGTTATCATTCAATTCCCCTCCCTCCGTTTCCCAGGGCATTGGGGGAAACTAATTCCGACTCGAACGTAATCAAAAGTAGAAAAGAACAACATTCATTGTAAAACTAGTTGAATAAGGGATTGTATATCATACAAAAACAATATCCAAGAACTCTTTCCCTTTTCTGTTCATCAATTTTACGCCCTAAGCTTTCAATAAAATCCGCTCAACTAACAACAAAACATGACGAAATAGCTATATTTCTGAGTCCCCAACTTTCCACTAAAAAAGAAACAATATTACTAAACCTCGAATTCATTCTACCTTTTTAGTTGAAGAATCTCTCAACACCGTCTATTTCCAATTTCATCTTCCAGTCATAAAATGAAACGACAGACGAGTGCAGAGTGGTCAAAATTCTCGGAGCTAGTAAACAAACCCAAGAGAAAGAAGAGAGTTAAAAAAACAACACAAAAATGATGCCTCCCCCTTTGTGCATTGACGATGCTAGTAAGGAGAACTGAAAGACCATCAGAACTTGCACGGAGGCGCGCCCACAAATGGGTATTCAAGTTAGACCTGACTATCCCAAACAATTTCGGGTTGGCTTTCAGGGTCCTCGACTTGGGATTCAGTTGCTTTCAGCTTTGCCTTCTTGTAGCTCCTTGAGCTTCTAAGGATCATATCAAGGGTCATGTTCTTAGATCTGCATAAAGGAGAACCAAGATACAGAATTGTTTCAATTGTGACAACAAATGAAGAAACAATTAGCTGAACAGAGAAAACACATCCAAAGGTAAGAAAGAAAAGGAAAACGTCATCCACATTATCTAATTCAAATTCTACTTACTGTGACATAGTTACATCATTGCCACCATTATCCTTTCTTTTCCTGCCATAAGAACCTGTTAAAACAATTAAAAAGGAAACGACATTAGCTGCAAAAGAAAAATTCACAACTGCTTACCAGAAATCAGAAATATATTCCTAAGCAGAAAAAAAAAGAAAAAAAAAAAGGCATAACAAGATGAGATAAAAAGGCTCTTGTACATACTGGGGCAGTAATATCCTAATTACTGGTGAAGGACTAACATAACTCTACACATCCCCATCCATATAACAGGTTGGGTTTATACATGATAACGGGATCTGATAAGGAACCAACTAATACAATAAAGACATGATCCAAGGATCTACCATGCCCTGTTCAAATAGGAGACCAATGAATAGAGCGTAAGAGGAAATATCTATATTTTGTATTTGTAACTAGAATAGTTATAAATCTATATAAGATATACAGGTTAATCTGATTGGCTCTGTTGGAGCAGGATTGGACCATGCTATTGAGATAAAACATGGGATCTGACAGAAGACCAGCTTCATAGGACAAAGATGCATTTCATTAACCAATAGACTTTATAGTAAAGCACATATAAAACTTTGAACAAATTAAGAATTACCATGTGAATCCAGATCCGTGTCATCCTCCTCCGATGAGGATGGCGAAGGACTTTGGGTGCTGGACACTGAATTGTTTAGTTCACCTTCATTCTGAGAACTCTCAGTGCTACTGTCCTCAAAAATTGTGTTTGAAGTAGCTAATAAGCTCTTCTCATGGTTGGAATTGTTCAGAACTTCCCCCATTTGATTACTGGAGGATCTTTTCACTGTCATACGATATTGGTCTGTATGTGATTGGAGGCCACCACGTCCTTTCTTTTCATTATTGTAAACTCTGTCCACAGAGATTTCCGTGTTAGAAGAACGGGGCCGATGTGCATGTACAGGGGTAACAGTACCAGATTCATTAACTATCTTCCTCCTTGACACTTTGTCAGAAAAGGCCTCAACCTTTGGTTGTGGTGCGGGTTTGTTCCGCTCATCCTTTGACAATGGTCCTTGAACTGTCTCAGAGACGACACCATCACGCTTCCTATTGTTCCCCTGGTTTTCTTTTGAATCAAGGATCCCCTGTTCATCAGGCACGGGGCCTACAGAATGCTTATTAACCTTCTTTATTTTCTTATTAGCTTTCAGCTTCTTATCTGATGCTCTAATTTCAATATCTTGGGCCACAGGCCCTCTTACAGGAGTAACAACCTCATGGTCTGGTTTAGGCACAAAGTATTGGCTGAAGTCAAGCTCATCACCATCAACATCAACATTAGGAGCTTCCATGTGGCTATTATCCACATCCGTACAACCATTTACAAGGTACTCATCTCCTTCAATATTTTCTTCAAGAGGTCTTTCCACCACATTATGTTCAGGAGTATCTGATGGTATTTGGTAAGATCCATTGTTCCTAGAAATCTGATACTGGGAAGATTCAGTAATAATGGCACTATCTTTTCCAACTTCTGGCAAAGATCCAGATAATTTGTCTTCCAGAGTTGGCTTCCTCAACCTTGATTTTTTCACCTTTTTTGATGGGCCATTCTCCTCTTTCTTGTTTTCCTCAGTTGAAGGTGTGAGATCTCCAGAGAGAACTTGCTGTTCAATTGGTGGGTCTGGGTAGCTCTTTGAGGTCGAATACTTAGTCTTTACGGACTCGCTTTTTACTTTTTGCTCCCTACAATCTGCAATCTCTTGAAAAGGGGTCATTTGAGTTAGTTGCAAAGAGGTGCCCTCATTTTCACTTCCCTTATCAGCTTCCTTCTCAAGACCAAGAGATGAAGCATTTATGCTTTTCATTTTTAATGTTCTTGTCTTTCCAGGAGACAAGATTTTACCCTCTTTCTTAATTTCAAGACCAGGATAATCACTATCAAAAGCTTTTTCTAGCTCAGATCTTATGGGAACAACATCTCTTGCACTATCACCATTTTCTACTGATGTTGAAACACCGATTGTTGCATCAGAAGTCTTAGTTTTCTTCAATTTCTTCTTTTTATCACCACGAACCCGAGCCTCTTTAACTCCAGAGGTATCCAATAACTTAGAAGAGACCATCATATCTTTATCGCTCATTTCTTCTTCAGACCTAACAGAAGACTTAAGCTTCAAATCGATTTCTTTTGAAGACATTAATTTAGCATCTCCATACATTGACAAGCCTTTTTCCTCTTTCTCAGCACTATCAATCTGATCAGTGTCAATATTGCCATCACCAAGGCCACCATCTTTGATTCTCAATATACTTTCTTTTTCAGTTCGAGCCAAGACATCATCCTCTGTCTTAGTTTCATGACCAGGATGATCACCATCAAAAGCTTCATCAGACTCGAATCTTAAAGGAACGGAAGCTTCAGAACTAGTAACATGTTTTACACCTGCAGTGTTGCTCCTTGCAACAGAAGCCTTGGAAGTTTTCTTTGGCCTCTTTTTTCTTTTGTCACTGAGATCGCCCATCTTTATAATGTCAGAGGCATCCATAGGATTCGAAGAGACAACCGCACCTTTGATGTTCATTTCTGCTTCATCCTGAACTGATGAGGATACTAGTTCAGGATCTCCCTTTGGTGGCAAGCCTTTTTCCTTTACTTCAGTTTTATCGGTCAGGACGGCGCCAATGTTGTCATCCACAGGGACACCAGCATCAGAAATCAAAGGTGTGATGTCCCCCTTGGGGTTATCAGACTCTTCAACCAAAGGAAGGTTAAGGCCCTTTGCACTTCCAACCTTATGCTTCTTCACCCTTTTAGATTTCTTCCCTCCAGATGCCACTGCTTGCTCTGGAGCGTCTGCTTCACTTCCCACCTTGAGACCACCATTTTCACCCTTTTCCATAGCCAAAAGAGAGTCCGAATCAACACTTAGAACAGCTGAAGGTTCCGCAACCACACCATGAGGTTCACCTAATAATGAGACGGGAGCTGTAATCCCTTCTCCCATTTCTTGAACTGGACCACAGTGCCTTTCCTTTTCAGAGACCGCACTAATGTTTGTAAGATTCATACTCTTGAGAGTTTCTTCAGGAGAGGTTTCTGCTTCAGATTCTTTACCGAAATCTTTGTCATTTTCCAGTGCTTCCTTTGGACTCTCTTGCCTGACATTTTCCTTAGACAAAGGAACTGCTGAATTTAGTCCTTTACGAGCCCTTGACGATTTCTTTTTCTTTTTCCTCTTCTCATTAACTAAACTCTCCACGGGTCTGATTGAAACTTTCTGTTGATCCTCCAAAGAGTTCCCCTGGGACATCTCTGGTTTGGATGTCACTTTACTATGAAGACAAGTTCCAGAGTCATTTTCTCCCATAGTATCTTTACTGGGGTCAAAAAATGAATCTTCAATTTTCTTTTCGTTTGTATGTTTTTTCTTTGCAACAAGCTCTGCTTGCAAAGCTTCTCCTGAAGAGTTCTTAGGGACTAAATTGTCAGGTTTCGATGTCTCTTTACTAGAAACACAAATCCCAGCTTCACTTCCTTTAGAAGGATCTTTAACGCTGTAAGAAAAATCATCTTCAATTTTATTTTCTTTCCTTTGCTTTTTCTTTGCAGGTTCTAGTTGTTCAGCTTCTCCTAGTATCTCATCAAACTGCATTTCCCTTACCTTTCCAGATTCATCTTTCTTCTGTTCAGTATGTGTTCCTGGTACTTCATTTTCATTGCTAATTGGATCATGTCTCTTCATTTTTCCAGAAACTGTCCTTTTATTAGTTCCAGAAGAAGTTTTATTCTGTTCAAGACTTAAACTTTTCCTTCCTAAGTTCAACCCTGCTGACACTTCTCCACCCATATCACCAGGAACAAACTGGCCCTCGCTAGCAATTAACTGGTTCATAATGTCACTGCTCCCATCAAGGGTGGACACCCTTTTGGACTGATGATCAAGTTGAAAGTTGTTTTTTCCGGTTTCAGCTGAAGTGCCATCCATGATGCGGAAACAGTTCGGTAAACTACGGTTTTCCGTAGGCACCACTTGGCTAGAAGCAGCATCAATGTAAAGAAACCAAGTTCTGTTAACTCCATCAAATGCACTTTTAACAAGCATGGAATCTGAGATATGATAAAAGCATCCTTTGCGCCTAACCTGCAAGTATTAGAACTACTTGTCAATGTAAAAGGACAGGGTTTAGTGACAATTATCCTTGATAACCAGATCATGTGCCACGTACCTTCATAGCTTGAATAGTGATCTCCCCAATTTTAGGAAAGCAATGAAGGTGTTCGGACATGATTTTCTCTGTACACCAAAAGCACAACAGTTCAAAAAAAGGGGGGAAATCTGTTAAAAAAGAACATGACAGATACAGTCCAAACAAGGGTTGAGATGAAAACATGTTGGGAACAATGGAAATACAACTACATGAACTAGTAGCAAGTTATTTGTACTACGAAGAAAAGAAGAATTTTTTTTGATAAGCATACATAACGAAAACAAATTTCATTGAGCTTAGGCCTTGCTTTGTATCCTACTAATATTTGCATCATGCAAATATCATGAATGCCTCAACTTTTGAGTTTTTAGTGAGGGATTAATGTTATATTTTCATGGTAATATGCAGTGGGGTGAAAAATAAGAGATAAAATGGCTATGAATATACGCAGCACTTCTAAAATTGCAAATATTCACAGCCTTTCTACCTCTTATTGTGAGCCACTGCAAATTACCATGAACATATACCACCGAGAACCCATAAAAATTGAGCATTCCTAATGATGCAAATACTAGAAAGATACCAAGCGGGGCCTTAATGTCAATCAATATCGAAACCAATTAAACAACCAAATGCATCAAATGGGGTTTTCAAAGGATTAGGGATTCAGTTAAATTTTTGACAATTAATCCATGAAAAAAGCTTCTTACTCAGGAGACCCGGTTGGGTACCCAGTTTCACGCCATGAAGATGAAAGAATACAAACAGTTGCTAATGCCAAAAGATCTATTTCTCTTTCAAAATACAAATCGAAGCAATCAAGTGCAAACAAATATCAATCGCATAATATTCAAAGAAATCCAAACTTTAAGAAGCTCGTTTTTGCTCCAAAACAATAGAAACCAAAACATCGAGAACAATGAAGGGGTTATCTGGACAAATGAGATATCAAAATACCAAAATAGACGAAACCCTAGCAAATAAAAACAATCTGGAACACCAAAAATGAGATAAGAAACGTAAAAATAAATAAATGAAGTGGGGGAGTTTTATGCAATTACGTTTGAGATCGCGAACGGTGTCCTCGTCTGAGCCGATCGTGACGAGATGAGTATCCAGGTTTGTGTCTACGAAGACAGTGTAGGGTTTAGATGCAGTTGATTCCCAAGCCGAACTTCCTTTCGCCATTGGAGATGAAAGGAACGAGCTTCAAGAGTTGCAAGGAAGAGAAAAGGTTTTGGGTTTTGTATGGCGGCTTAGGGAAGGGTTTTAGGCTATAGTGTGCATAGTGCGAAATGCGCACACTAGGGATTTCCCGCATTAATGAGGAATTTATCTGCCGCATCATTGTATTTTGGACCGTCAAAAGTTCGTTAACGGCAACCTTTGCATTGGTAAACATTTGCAAACGTTGCATTAATGTCGCTGGGCAATCTTTTGCGAATTTTTGCAGCAGTTCCATTCGTACAAACTTTTGCGGTAAATATTATCGTCCTATAATGTTTTCTATTTCTTTTTCTTTCTCTGTTTTATTTTTTTTACCGTCATTAAGTACAATATAATATACATCAGCTGCCACATCATGAACTAACGTGATCCATATAGCATCACTGGTTTACTTAAATTTCCCGAACCAATCAGTTCATCCAATGCTGGGAATTGATATTACTCTCATACCAAGGTCTGGACAACCAAATGTTGGTCCCATTGTTCTAAGGGATGGCAAGTTTTTGGTTCTAGATGGAGTTCCATTCCGAGAACCCAAACCTGTAACATAACAGTGTTTTATGAATTGAATATCGGCTGGGGCAGTCCGACTTGAATTCTAAGAAAATAGGTTCAGTTCATAAGGTGGCCCAAGAGTAAGAAATCACAGGTTTTTTCTTATAATGGTGTAACCCATAAGAAATCCCAATAATATGATTTGATCAAGAATACAATCCCATTTACCAGTAAATAAAAATGTTAAACTAGGAACGTCGGAAAATTACACGGAATTATACATTCTAGCGCACATACTGCTTCTCCAGAAGGCTACTGCAGAATGCCAAGTCAAAACGTTCCTCAGGCGGATCACCAATGCAATCGAACACTGCATCTGCTTGCAAAAAGTCCTCATCTGCCGTATAACTGCAACCAAGAAAAAGAAAAATAAATAAATTTAAACGAACAACGACAAACAAACTTCTATATGATCTATAGATATAGAACCATCCCTGTTACTCAGGTGGTTATAAACATCCTAACTATGAGCAGTGGAATGGATCCTTTGGAATGAGAGAAACAATAGGGTCTTTGAAGATAAAGTCAAAAGTTTGGTGACTTTGATCATAGAGATTAAAGCCTGTATTTTCTTATGGGGAACGGCAAGAGGAGTGTTTAAAGGCTTGTTTTTTGATGATCTAGTGGTTAGGTGGAGGGAGAAAATTCATGTTATGTAATGCGGTCTGGTCTTTGTATATGGCTTTGGTGCTGCCTTAGCACCGCTCTTGAATCTATTGTGCCTTTTTCAAAAAAAAAAAACTATGAGTCTGTATGTATATTTTGTTTAGATACTATACAGTAACGAGTCTATCGACTACTTATAAAAGAATTTTTGCATATATTTAATCTTGACAGAGAGAGCTCACCCGCTTTTTGTCACTATGCACTTCATTCCAGCAGCTTTGGCAGCCGCAAGACCTATGGCACTATCCTCTACCACAACACAACTGTACAAAATGAAGAGGACATCAGGTATAATAAATTATCATGACAAACAGAATATTGATGCAGTTATATAGGTTCTTCCCCGACCCAATGCAAAAAAATTAAAAAAATGTAGGTTCTTCCTGGAGTTTAAACATGAAAAGCAAGAACATACATGAGGATGCATAAACGGTGTCTGACTAATTTGATGCACTGGATATGCTTATATCGACCCCCAGTATGTTTTACACACTGAACATTTGTCACATACATAGGAGGTTTCGTATCTCACGGTCTCACCTATAAAACTCGTTGCATCAGTAGGTTTTGCTAAGGAAACATGATTGGAAATCCATGAAATGTCAGATTATGAGGCATCCACATACATGCAAGTTTTCTTTTATCTTATTTTTTCTTTATCAAGTTGAAGGTCCATGTTGTTACAATCTTGAATCATGTTGATGTTGCTTAGATCCTACAAATAACAATAGGTAACAACAAATTAACCAGAAAAAACAGATGTCATTTTTTAAGTATACCTTTTATTACTCTTCCAAATGAATTAATATCCGCAGATCTCTAAACTTCAAAACTTAGACCTAAATTCCGTAATGATTATACAATCTTAATTCTCTTCTTTAGATGAACATGTGATACCTTGATGGTTCAACACCCAGAGTACTGGCTGCTAAAATGTAGATAGCCTGCCAAGAACAACAGGGAATCAGTTTCAAGCTTTCAGAATTGTTGATAGAATTTACTTAAAGAAAAAAATTAATCAGCTTCATACTTCCAACAATCAGAGGGGAAAAAAATAAGAACGAGAAATGTCCAAACTCGGATAGTAACTTAAAAAACAAAACTGGGTGAAGGTTTTACTGGGTCAGGCTTTTTACGAGGAACCACATCTCCTGCAAATATCTGAATCTTCTCCGCCCTTTTGGGACCTAACAAGCAAGAAACTATAGCAGAGACCTGAAAAAGGCATGAATATTTGACGTGTTAAAGGAAGAAGAGAAGGAAATAAAAGAGAAAAATGAGAGGAGAAATCTCCGCAAGTATGTTCTGATTTTGGGTTACACCCATGAAGCATGTGACGCCCACTTGAATTGTCTGGAAAGTGCCACATGATAAAGGGTGAAAAGCTTTTGTAGTTAATGAACCTCAGGTCCAATCTGATTTCTCTGTTTCAACGTCTCTTGCATAACACTGGCATAGCATTTCCACCAGTGCACGATACCCACAATTTATTTTTTGATGAGTGACTATCCACACATTGTCATTATGGTAATAGTAAAAACAATTCAAATAGTAGGACCTTATACGCATACCGCCTTCTCATTTGAAGTACTGCACACAGCTACTTTGACTCCTTTTGCCAAAGCTTGATCAATTAGCCTGTATATTCAGTTAAACAATTCACCATGTCAAAGAGCTGCAATTGTGGGAATGGTTTCAGATCAAAGAGGAGTAGCTTTGAATTCAAGGACCAGTTTGTTTTAAATCACTATACACCCATACAGATATAACACTATGAACAGATAAGATAAAACGTCCTGAATAATTTAATATTTAAATTGAAGCCTAGGAAAATTGTGATGAAAAACCATATGTGAAAAATTAATACCAAGAACTTGAACATACCAAATTTGGTGAGTCTGAAAGGGGTTCCCCACTTAGGTTCCTGCTCTAATCCTAAATATGTTCCAAAATGAGAATTAAGGTGCTTCTCTAACTGAAATCCACCATAACATGAGCAGCTAGATTGCTTGAGATAACCAGACATATTTTTTGACAAGGGACAACTCTTTAGAGATTTATTGACTTGTGGCCTTTGCTATTTCCAACAGCTAGGATCTTTGTAAAAGAAAAGACAGTCATTGAAAAATGAGGTTGTTGGTGACAGATAATGGTTAGCAGTGGATCCGAAGGGACAAACAACTCAAGTGACTATCTGGAATTGTATCTCAAAGTTAATATAGTGTTCCAGTCAGACATACATCTGTGCAACTTGCTAGAACTATACGTATTTACTCATGACTTGCATCCAAAGCTCATGGTTTTCCTCATATTTTGAAGTTTCGTTCCAGAAAATATAGTAAATCACAATATCGGCATGATAAGTAAGCAGTTAAACTGCAACAAAAAGAAGCTACATCAACTGTTACATACTTTGCAACCCCAGGCCGAAGAGGAAGCAACTTCTTCTCTATGAGGACCATAAACAATTCTGTTTTCCTCTTGTGGAGTGAAGCTATGAATTCCTTTCTTTCCTCTTCACTCTTAGGAGCTTTTTCCGGCCAACCTGTCTTGTTAAAGTATGCTGTCATCCTAACCACCAATTCATCTCAAGTAGTTAGTTAAATCCAGAATTTATTGAAGTTTTGGAAATTTTCATGTAGTCAACATCACTCTAAAATTCTTTAAGCCAATTTTACCTCTCTTTGCCACCCCCTATTTTGAGCAACTCGCCGTACAAATCGACATCCCATGTGACACCCAATTCCCTCTGTATGATCAATTTTACATAAAGTCAATAAACTGAAGATATAATTCATAAAATTAGCACCAGCTAAAAAAAGGGAAAAAAATCATGCCTGAAAAATAGAAACATCAAAAGATGAACAAAAACTCACAAAGTAACTAAAATTCAATATCTCCAATAAACAAACCCTAGGAACAGGTAACATATTTTCTAGAAATATGGAAAACCCATCTCAAACAATATCTAATGTCTCCTCTAGAACTTACAGATTGGGCAAAATTCACATGTACACTTAACCAATTCAATAAGAAAAACCCAATTCCAATTAGGGGAAGATTCCAAAGAACAATTTAACTACTAATGTTCAGAATAAGTAAGTAGACTAGGAGAAGTTACTTCGGCAAATGTGTCGTTGAAAGAAATGCGGTGACCGTCTTTCTCAGTGTCGACGAGTACGCCGTCGCAATCGAAAAGAAGAGCTGAGTGAAGAGTGGAAGAAGCCGAACAGATCACACCTTTACGTTTGTTAAGAGGTGTTGTTATACTTCTCTGCTGCTTACTAATACTTCTCCCTCTCAGAGATGAAGAAAAGCTGCTTTCACGGCATGGAGGTTTAGTAATGGAGATCTTTGTGAGGGAGAATAAAGTGGTTGAAGGAGATGCAGTTCTTATAAGATTAGTCGTAGACGGAGAGCTGAATGCTGAAGTTGCAGCAGAAGCCATTAGTGTCACCGAACAGAGAATCCAGGACTCTCACTCTCCCTCTCTCACTTCTTTCTCTCTATCTGTTGGTTTGTAACGGCTTTATGGCCCAACTTATCTTCCACCGCGCCACAAATGCTATGGATGGCGTATTATGCAACCCGGCGCACAGAAGTCTCAACCCCTCTTTTTGGTGGGTCTATGTTATGGATGCAAGGAAAATGAACTGACTGCATTTCCTACTGCAAAAGTCATCCCACGGTTCTTAAATAATCTCACATCCCTCGTGATTTGCATCATTTTCCAATTGACACAAATATTCTCCTAAATAGCCTTTGCAGTATAACTTACAGTATACTTTGCAGGAAGTGTAGCATCACCGGAGGTAACCGTACCGAAATTGAATTTCCTGGGTTCGGTCCACATATTTCAGGACTAGAACTGGAACCGCCAGGAACCAGAACCATTACTAAAGTAAAATAGTTGAGATAAGCAGTTTAAGTTATGAGTACTTTGACATCCGATGGAATCGGAACCAAATCGATAGGCCTAGAATCGGCTTACAAAAAATTGATACGAAGATTAATAGTCTTTTGGTGGAAGGGGATGTTTCTGGTGTTTTGAACTCAAGCTGGAGACATTTTATCTTCGACGAGCCTTGAGCCTAGTGCAGTCATACCAATGTATTGCATGTGTTCTTGACGTTAGGTTTGTACCATAGAAGTCTATGTATAAGACGTGCATTATTGTAATTCTCTTTACATATGAACCCACTTACTTATTCGTACACCATGCTTACACTAGCATGTGAGACCCACATAGAGATGATGTAGATTAAGAGCTGAGTTTGACAACTAAAGTTCATCATGTAGATCAAGAGCTGAGTTTGATCTACATGATGAAGAAACATATTAAAAATACCAGCCCATGGGTAATTCTCACGCAGGCCCCCACAAATAAGTGTAAGCAGAGTGTAAGAGTAAGGTAAGTGAAATATGTAGTTTAAAAATGAAATAGGTGGAACATTTAAAATAACTGGGCCTTGCAGCCCCTTGTGAACTTATGGATATTTGTCTTTGCTATTAAAAAAAAAATGAAAAAGAAAAAGATACTAAAATGTTAAGGAAAAGAAAAAGAATTATATTATCATCCCCAAGCTAGTTGGAGTTTTACTACAACACAATGGTACTTAAACAAACTATATATCAATTGAGTGTCATGTAACTAAAATATACATGATTATGAAGGTGATTCCCAGAACATAGGGAATAATTGAAGACAGGCTTCGATATACAAAATAAACATAGTAAAAATCCCTTACTAGCTTTGCTTTCTATTAGTATAGATAAGATTTACACTGCTATCACCCCCTCTTTAACTGTCAAAAATGTGTACCCAGTAGACTTAACTAATCCACAGTTAAATCTCTCCAAAGGGCTAACTCAAATGAGGAGGGGCTTGGGATTCGAACTTACGACCTCGCCAATGGAGGCTGGCTTCCAACTGATTGATCCACAGTTAGACTTTGTATATCCACTTAAAAATCTGAATAAGAAAATGTGTTCTTCCTCACTGAGGTTCCGCATGGTAAATATCAGATTTGCAATTGGATACCTTCAAGGGTTGTTCTTGGTGAAAGGGATCATCAGCAGCACCATGGACAGAACTCAACCTAGGGGAGTAGTCCCACACCATAAGCCGCTCCATTAACTCACTGCTGTCGTGTTGCTTACTTGATTCTTCTTTGAACTTCATAAAGAACATTGATGACCAGTAGTCATTCACCAAATTCTTCAGCAACCAATTAGAATTATTAGTAAGAACTCAAAGGAAAGTTGATGGGAAATCAGACATCAATACAATATAGGAGAAGTTTACCATTTTCATTAAATGCATCAGCTCGTTTACAGCGTTATTAAAGAGACCTGGCTGTGCTAGATCAAGAGTATCCAAAATTTCTTGGCGGGTTCGATGAGATATATTTACCTCCATCGTTGCACCTGCATATTGCATAATCACTCAAAATCACCAATCAGAATGACCCAAAAAAGTGAACAACTAACAGTTGAACCAATAAAGGTTAAAAAAACCGGAAGAAAATGGAACGAGACTTAGGAGCGAATTTTCAGAAATGGAAATATACCTGCAGGTCCTGCACCAATGTACTTCTCAATAATATGGCGGGCCATGTAGACCCTTCTCACTGAGTCATTGACAGGTATCTTGTCAAGCTCACTTACTTCTTCGCAGAAATGCACACTCTCCCCAGCCAAACAACTGTTTAAAAAAAGAAAGAAAGAAAGAAGAAGTAATGTTTATTTTCTTCTTAAGGATTAGATCTTGAAGTCTGGAGTCTTGACACACAAAAGGCAATAAAAAGAAAATAAAAAATAGACCTGTCTGCGAAGGCCATGAAAGACTGACGAAATCTTTTGTTCTGAAGTAGCTTATCCAGAGGTTCATTAGGATCGATATCCAGGGTGGATGCCCTCTGTACAAGTACACCACTATCTGGGATACCCAAAGCTTGACCCATAGTCTTGAACTCCAGCTGATCCTTTTTCCTCAAGCTCATTTGTGAGAGCAAAGGTTGCGAAATTGATAATGTGTAAAACGCAAGTACAAGAATACTTGCCTGGGTAGGAACACCTTGAGACATGTTAGCAAGTTCATACAAAGAACTCCAACAAAGATGTATTCAATAAATTGAAGTAATAAGTATACATCTCATTTCAACAAAAAAGACATAATTAGAGGCAAACAAAAATGCAAAAAGGAGTGTAGAGAAATAGTGTACCATTACGAGCAGCAGAAATCTGGAGGTAACTTGAAGCCATGCAATATTTTCATGGACTTCATTCATAATATAAGCAGCGACCCATACGCCTGCACAGGGAGAATGAGAACATGGAGTTGCATACATTTGCTTCACTGATTTGGAAGTACCAATGTTATTTTTACAGAAGAATGATGCTATTTGATACAAACCCTAAATCCCCAAGTATGGGTGGTCGTAGCTCATTGGCTTCCAACTAACAAAGCATGTCTCAGATGGCCACAGCAAAAATAACCACTTCATTCAGAAGATACAACCCATAGACAACTCTCTTTCCTTTAATGGTATTAAAAACACCCCCTAGGGTTAACAGAAAAGGCCTATTGATCAGATGGTCAGGGTTGTCTGCGAAACGCAACATTTGGGCTGCAATATCTCCAAGAAGCGCATTTTGCGTAGATAGTTCAGGTTGATTGGTTGAATACACGGATTGGTATGCAATAGAAGTCACTACTAGTTATAAAGTGATGCTGCATATTATATTTTCTTTGCTTATGTATAAAAGCTAAATGGATAGCCAAGCAAAAACCTACCAACGGCAATGGTGGAGACAACTATTCCCTGCAGAAGGTCTTTGAATTCATGAAACCTGAAATCGATGTGCCTAAGAGCCCGTGTAATGCCAACCATGGAAGCAATGTATGAGGTGTGGAGTCCAGCAATTGGGATGATCCACTGATTCCGGAAGTGGCACCTGGGATTCAGAGGCTTCCTTATATGAAGAACTACAAGATAGATAGTAGCCACTTTCGATAAGAACGAGCAATTATGTGAAAAATGTAAAAGCAAACATGGAGACGAATAATCGAGCAATAAAAGCAATTTAATGATCCTATAGATTGACATCACCAAAAGGTTTGTAAGCCAGAATCAAGAAATCAGAAGTACAGAACAAATTTCTGTTGACAATCTTCATCATAATTTACACTGAACAAATAAAGGTTCTAATGACCTGAAAAAAGATAAGCTTATCTGTTTCAGCAATAGGTCCAGATAATAAATTCTTACATGCAACCGAACCAATCCATGGCAAGAGAATCAACGGAAGCAAGATATATGTTCTCATTGGTGGTAAACGCCGCCTAAAATATCAAAACAAGCAAGAGATCAATAATTAATTATATAGCATTAAATGATATATAGTATCGCTGTATCGCCTCCAGAAGAATGAAACAAAATATTAAATATCATGAAACTCCAGGTCTGTCAATATCGTTATGAAGTGTTTTTTTACGTACTTGACAAATAAGTGATACAGTTTGAATGCCTGTATAAAGCGACAGCTCATCAACAAACCAAAGCCAAATGGACCTTCAAACCAGCCTGCGAAATGCAATCCCATGCAAGGTTTAAACTTAAGTTCAATAACAAAACCCAACAGGAAACATAAACAGAAATAGAGTAGGTGTCGAAGATAACAAGAAAATAACCTGCCCATATATAGCATGACTGCCACCAGTGCCTCCTTTCGAATTTCAGAAAATTGACAGACATCTGCAAGTATTATGATGTTTAACACTTGTAACAACCAAATACAGGGTGCCCTTAAAGTACAATAATAGAAAAACTTGTAAGAACGTCCATTCTAATCTCACCACTAAAGACAATAACAAATTGAAGCTCGCAAAAACTTGAAGAAATAGAAGCCAAAAGCCACTGCCTCTTGTCTGAGGAATCTTGTGAACTAGGAATGGTAAAGCCGAACGAGTAAGAAGCCTGAAATAGAATAAGCATTTAGAAGATCTTGTTATTTCCTAAAACTATTCACAATCTCAATTAAATTTGCTTCACTGAACTCTCTCCAACAAACCACAATATAACTAGTACCCAGCAAAAGGGGAAAAGATACTCTGAACATTCCATCATACAAAAATAAGAAAATTAAAACATTCAATTACAGATTTAATTCAAAAGCTTCCTCATTTTTAAATAGCTAATACTTACCTAAGCAATTTAAGAAACAGTGTTACTGAAGTAAAACAAAATCAAAAAAAAAAAAAAAAAAAAAAAAATCTAAATCACTATAAGAATAAGCATGAAACAAATTACCTATTAAGTATAAATTAATTAAAAATAATACCCATTCCATTTACTTCAATTCCCTTATTTAACAGCAGATTATGGTCCTACAGATACTACCCTATTTAAAGTATCCCAAGCACCAGTCTGAAATCCCCCTAACAACTAAAGTTCAATTTCTTTTTTGTTGATCAATAAAATTCTATTAAAGAAGGGAAGAAGGAGAAAACAGAAACAAGAGGAAAACAATTAAAAAAAAAAAAACCCCAACAACTAAAGTTCATTACCAGCTGCCCAACATAAACTCCTCTCCAAAGACCCAAAACCACAAACCCAAAAAAAAAACCCACCATCCTTAATGATTAACTGAGAAAAACCAGCATCAAAAGAGAATAACCATCAATGGTGTTTTGATTCTTTTTCAAGAAAACAGAGCCCATTAAATTAGACTATGAAATAATCCAACATGATGATCAGTAGCAATCGAATAATTCTATTGAAGTAATCAATCACTGTGAAAACGGTAGAAAACATTAAAAGAGATCAAAAATAAAAATGGGTATTGAGATTTCAGATAGATAGAGAAAGAAACATACAAAATCATGGACAAAGCAGCTATAGAAACAGCGATGTAATCGGTTGGACAACCTCCTTTAACGGCACAACCCCCCATTATTACTTATTATTACTCTTACTGGATCAATCAATCAAACTTTGTAGCCCTGAATAGGAGGAAATAGATATAATTACAAGATCTACAGTGAAAAAAGCCTCTAATTGAGTTCAAGTCGTCTTCTTCTCAAGTCTACTTCAAATCTTTCTTTTTCTTCTCCTTCGACTTCTCCTACTGCTTACCCCGTACGGAAAGTTGCTCGAACTTTGACTACTATCAGAGTCTGTCGTGGTCTTGTACCTGTTGAGTTCTTAATCCTATATCTAGATTGGGAGTTATGGGGGGGGACTTCGATTTTGTTGACCCTCTTGAAACGTGGGTCAATGAAACGTAACCGTATGAGTGGTTTAGTTGACCGACGTTATGAGACATGGGGGTCAATTGTGCCCAATCATGAGCTGCCACCTAGTAAGTAAGTCCCAATATGTGATTTGACCTGTAGATTTTTGGGTCCCACCTACTACAATCGATACAGATGGCAATAGCTGATTGGGAAATGATGACTTTGTTCTTCTTCAGTAGGAAAATCCATTTAACGGTGGTTCTTGATGTTGGGTTGTGGAAGTCGAGCTCGGTGTTGGCGGTTGCGGGACAATATTCACGAATCACGATGACAACCCCCGTCTCGTCTAAAATTCTACTCCCTCAGGCGAGTCGGATTGATGGGCTTTTCAATAGAAATAGGAAAAGTAAAGCTCGATTAGACGCTTTAGAAGAAAACAAGACAGTTTCTTTCTTGTTATTTTTTTGCTTTTCTAGTTATAATTTCAAAGGATCAATAAATGCTTTCTAGTAAGAAAATACATTAATTTGCCGTAGATTATCTGGAAGTTTTTTAAGAGTTTTATTTTCTTTTTATTTATTTTTTTACATTTTTTTTTCAAAGTTTTAGATAGCCATTTGCAATTGAATGTAGTGATCAATGTAATGGACTTTAGATTATTTGTAGTGTAAAAGAAGAGACAATTTCAGCTCATTCTAAAAGTCTATTAAGTCTGTGTTTAATTGCACTTCAATTCTATGGAATTGTATTAGCTTCGCAAAAAATATCACAAATTCCATTATTTCTTAATTTGCAATTTGAATTACACGAAACTACACGAAACTAGAAGCCTTCATATATACTTTATAACACATTTCTTTACAATCAAATTAACATAGCCTAAGGATAGCGAATCTTTTATATGTGTTCTTTATGTTGAATTCATTCTTTTAAGCTAGGTTTGTACACAAGAAATGCATTAGAAGGATAACACGTCACTTTTTTCTTTATAAACATTAGCTTTCCTCGTACACCCTATTTACACTAGTGTTTAGGCCCACATGGTGATTACTCAATAGTTGATGCTGATGTGAGATAAGGAATCTCTACACATGTACACATGCGAGTATAAGTGGAGTGTAAGAATAATAATATATAAAAGCTAATATAATGTGTAAAATATTTAAAAGGGTGGGTGAAAATATCCAACCCATTTATTATTTAGTAGTTGTGACTTATGAGTCTTGTGGCACAATGATGGACGCTTATTCAGGAGTCACTTTCAAGCCTCATTAAAAATAGTAAGTTGATGTAATGTTTAAAGGGTCTAGCTCATGAGACGTCAAATTTTGACGAAAAAAAAGCCTCGTATCCTCGAATTTAATCATCTAACGATTTACGATCCATGGCCATTTCATTTGTCAATTGATTGTAAACCATAGGATGAATTACGATCAAGGGCTAGGATTACTTTTTATGTATATTTATTTGTTATGAAAACTTGACAGTCCCATGCAAGTAGTAACGGCCTTGCCACAATATCTGGTTCCTACTGTAGGAGTACTGTTTTCATCCCCAACTTTTAATTTTTGGTAAGAATGATTTACACGACAAATAGAATATTTTCATCAAATATAAACCATTGAATCATCTTTAAATGGGTCCTACAAAGAAAAAAATCATACAAGGGACAGGATTTGGGGGACAGAGGTTTTGAATTCAACCAAACCAATCATCCTCGAAAGGTGCAAACGTGTTTTTTTTTTGGTCAAGTTTCATCTCCTAATTTTTGAAAATAATCATCAGTTAGACCAAGTCCAAGGTCAAAACATATCAAACCGTTACTCTCCCCGACGGTCCACTCTCCCACTGCATGCAATGCTAGCTCCCCACTACCTCCACATCTCTCTCTCTGATCATCGTAACTAACTCGTAACCACCCACCTCACTTCACCTCATGAATCACAATCAAATTCATCGATCTCCCCTATAAAATCCAATCCAAACTCACCCATTTTCTCTCTCACCCTGCTGCTGCTATATCCAAACTCGCCCATTCTTACTTGTTATATATATATATTTGGCTCTGCAACAACTTCGAATTGAGCTTCATCATCATCAACATCCAATCAAAACTAAATTATAGCTAATAAGAATGGCTTCTAATAATTTCTTCATGAATCGTTCTTCCAAAACAATCCTTCTCTTCTTTGTTATAATCCTCTGTTCTTCTCTTCAGTACTTCTCTGTTTCTTCTTTCGAGTTCGAAGTTGGTGACACCAAAGGTTGGATTGTTCCTCCAGCCAACGACAGTAACATTTATAACAAATGGGCTTCTGAAAAAAGGTTTCAGATGGACGACACCATCCGTAAGTAGACTGATCGATATAATATTATATTTATGATGATGATCAATATGATAGCTTACTTATTCCAGCATTTTTTTATTTTCGATTGTTTCTAAGAAGTGGGTGTATTATTATATATGTTTTTTGTGATTATATATGTGCAGATTTCAAGTATGGGAAAGATTCAGTGATGCTGGTGACTGAAACGGAGTACAAACAATGTAACTCTACACACCCCATCTTCTTCTCCAACAATGGCAACACCATCTTCAAATTCGATCGTTCGGGTTTCTTTTATTTTATTAGCGGAGTATCAGGACACTGCGAGAGAGGACAGAAGATGATCATCAAAGTCATGGCACCCGAAGATGACACACCGCCTTCAGGTGGCGACAATAATCCACCTAGTTCGAGCAATGCAGTTCTGATCATGAGTTCTAGTGTTTCTAAAGTTGTTATTCAGTTTGTTTTGTTATTTGTTGGGTCCTCTGTTCTCCTTCAGTAATTAATCAGATGAATGATTAATGTACGCACGTACGTAGGTGCATTTAGCATGTCATTTAATTTGTGACGTCTATTAGCTAGTAATTTGTGTTTAATTAGTAGGTGTCTAGTTAGCTGTTTTTTTTAATTATCTTTAATTATTATGAGATTAGTGGTTTTGTTGTGGGCTTTGTGTAGACATTAATTTGATTAATTAAATTGTTGAGTAATTTGTTTGAATTTGTTCTAAGTTAATGGTTATAGACTTGTAGTTGATCACCCTATATATTGTTTTTAGACAAAATACTTCTACATTAATTTCCTACAATAGGGATTTTGCATGCACGTATGTAATAAAAAATCAATCTCGGTCGAAGTCGACGTTCCATGCTATTAAAGATACGTATATCAAATTAAGGAGAGTGGATTTGTCTCTATTTGCATGTGCATTCTATATGCCTACAACGAGGTGAACCAAGGACTTATTTTTTCTAATATTGTTCTCCTCATTATATAAATCTTTCTTACAAAAAAATTAATTTATTCTAAGACATCTAATGTTATCAAAAGTTGATTGAAAAATAAACAGTGTTAAGAATTTTTTGTGAGAGTGATCTATATAGCAAGGAGAATAAATTTACAAAAAAATTAGCCATCGATCTCCAAATTAAGAGTTTGGGGGAAGTTCTTGAGGTTCTTACTTCTTCCCCAAATTTAGGGTGCTATTAGAAGATCCTAGAAGGAGTTAACTATACTTCGAACTTAAAAGTGAAAACATGGAATTGGCTCCGTGTGGTGCCTTCCTCAAAAATTGAGGCGCCCCAACAAGGTTGCTGTTGTAATTCGGGTTACAGAGGTTACTGCTCCAGTTTCTGTCCGGTTCGGAATCTTCGGACACCAAGTCCAAGTAGGCAAGTAGTCCAAGAACCTGGATAACCAGGCCCAGGGACCCGTATTTAACATCATTGATCATAACAATTTAACAAGTACGCTCAGTCCGAGTTACAGAGAAAACCTTCGACTCCGAGTTCGTCACCGAGGAAGGATGAAACGATTCTTCCAACCAGTAGAGAAGGATGGATCGTTCAAGAAACCCACTCTCTCTTTTTCACCAGCATCAAAACCAGAAGAACAACAAGAACAACAAAAGGATGGTAAAAACAGCGAAAATGCTGCAGCAGAGGACAAGAAAGAGCCGTTGAAGTTCCTGTCATGGAACGCCAACAGTTTCCTCCTTCGCGTTAAAAACAACTGGCCAGAGTTCACCCAGTTCATCGAAAGCTTCGATCCTGATGTCATTGCTATTCAGGTTTCTCAACATGTGTTTTATTCAAAATGGGTTTCTGATGGTTTTGGGTTTAAAAGTGGAATTTGGGTATTTTTGGGTAGTAAGGATTTTGATCGATTATCTTGCAGTAAAGCTTAAAAAAATTGATTTTGTTTGATGGGTTTCGCCCAATTAGTCTTCTCTATCTGTCTCTCTCTTTTTGGGTTGAGAATCATGTTTGCTGTTTGTTTTTTCTCTCAAACTCTTTACATTTTTGAGCTTCAACTATATTTGTAGCTGATCTAAGAGCATTTTATATGGTTATGGTAGGAAGTAAGAATGCCTGCAGCTGGCTCCAAGGGTGGATCAAAAGTTCCAGGAGAACTGAAAGATGATACAAACTCTTCAAGAGACGAAAAACAGGTAGCCATAATTCAAATGGTTCAGAACTTGTTTGGATGGGTTCAAGATAATTCTCCATTTTATAAAGATGAACTCTGCATGTTTTATGATAGAGTTGCATGATGAAAGTATGTTTACAGTGGGAACTGTTTTGCATGATTGAGAAATTTAACTAGTTACATTGTAGAAGCTCAAAATGAATGTTTGTGTAATTTCTCTACGGACGTGGGAAGCACATTATATCATGGCAAAAATAGTTTTGTCTATAATCTTAGGTATCTTTGACCTCTTTATACATTTTTTATCTACAGGTTCTGTGAAGGAATGTTGTTACATTTTTATGTCATTTATGTTTCATATTTAACGCGTTAATTTTGACCACCCACTGGTTGTATTAAATGGTTGTTCTGTCCAATTACAGATATTGATGCGTGCCCTTTCAAGTCCACCATTTCGGAATTATCAAGTTTGGTGGTCTCTTGCAGACTCGAAGTATGCAGGGACTGCTCTATTTGTAAAGAAGTGCTGCCAACCTAAAAAGGTCTCCTTCTCACTTGACCAAACAGGTTTGTATCTTCTGACAAGATACCCATAGATTGCACGCATAGAAAATTGTCAAGTCACATAGATTTGTATCTATTCTTCTGTTGGTTTGATCACGTGAGGAAAATAAGGGGCATCTGTTCATCTCTGTTTCTTTGTTAGTAGCTAAAAAGCATGAACCGGATGGCCGGGTCATTTTGGCTGAATTTGAGTCATTTCGTGTACTGAATACATATGTGCCAAATAATGGTTGGAAAGAAGAGGAAACTTCATTTCAGAGGAGAAGAAAATGGGATAAGAGAATTCTAGAATTTGTTTTACGGTGTTCAGATAAGCCTTTGATTTGGTGTGGCGACCTGAATGTTAGGTAATTACTTGTTCCTACATTGATTCTTCTCTCTATAGTCTATTCTATTTATTTATTTTCTCTTTTATAAGCTTTGGATACACTATTTGCTACAATTGATTTTTCGAATAGAACTTTGTTGTGAATTTTGACTAACTTAACTCTAGCAGAGACTTGTTCACTCGCTAAATATCCTGCAGTTTGATCTTTGATTTGCAGAATTCTGCTCACTTAGGTGCTTCTTTTACATAGAATTCATGGACATTTTTTAAAATCGTCACATTTGTTATTTTGTTTTTTGCAGCCATCAAGAGATTGATGTGAGTCATCCAGATTTTTTCAGTAGTGCGAAGCTCAATGGTTACATTCCTCCAAACAAAGAGGTGTTTAGATTTCTATTCTGTCATTATTTGTGATCAGGAAGGCCTCATTGTACCATTATTAACAAGTTATTTATTTTTCATATAGGATTGTGGGCAGCCTGGGTTTACATTGAATGAAAGGAAGCGTTTTGGTACTATTTTATCCGAGTGAGTGTTTGCTATCCAGATGAGTTAACTAAGGTTAATTTGGATTTTGTTGAGATCTATATTGCTTATGTTGGCTGTTATTAACAACTCACGCTGAGCGAAAGTCACGAAACATCAAACTCCCTGAGCCCGTGTCATGTTACTTGGGTGTGGATCCAGAGCCTGGTATGGATATGGGAGTTCAAAATTCTGATTCTTTTGGAATGTTCTGAGAGTTTCTAATGACACTAAATGTCTCCGTACTAGAATGTTTCAATTTCTAAACTGAACATAAAAATCAGTCTGAATGAGTTTTATAACTTGGGTATATGGGTATGGTATGGGCCTCCTATGGATCTAAATGTCAAGTTGCATATCTCAAATATCAGGGATTAGATTAATAGTTAATATCTTGAATTGTTGAAGTTTACAAACACTTGTTTATAAGTACCAATAGACCCCATCATTGTGCATTGGAATATGTTTTGTTGTGCTAATTCTATTCGGATATAAGAGAGGATAATAATTAATAACAATATATGAGAAACCTTTATCTCATGAAAAACGTGATGGAACAAATGAGAAGAAAGAAAAACTTGATGGAGCTCTTATATTAAACTCTTTCTCATTGCAATGTCCACCAAGTATTATTCTTTACAAGAATGTTTCTCAACAGGACCAATACATTCTCTATGGTTCAAAGTTCTAGTCGCTTCAAGTATATATATTTTTTTTTTCTCAGAGGAAAGCTGGTAGATGCATATAGATCCCTACACCAGGAGAAAGATATGGAGCGCGGCTTCTCGTGGTCTGGGAATCCCATTGGGAAGTAAGTAAACTCATACCCATTTTATGTTTGTACTACTAATATGAATACTTTTATTATTGATAAAAAAACTTAATTGAGAAAATATAATTTTCCCATTCGACTAGAGAGCAGTACAGTTGATTCATATGGATGGTTCTAAGCCCCACAGTCAATAGGTCTTCGCTGAGTTCCTTGTATACAAAAACTGCATGTTTACTCTGTTTTTCTTTACCGCTCCAAAAAATGAATGTGATATACAATTGACCATTTTCAAGAACGGAAAGTCTCCTAGGAAATATTCATTCATTGGCTCCTTCCACCTTAAATATTTTAATCATCTGATTTCAGGTGTCAAAAAATCCTTCCTTCTTCCAATTTTTATGTCTCCCATTCTACTCAGTTTCTGATTGGCATTCTTCAGCTTTCCTAGCAAGTTGGTCTTTTGTTTCAGTTCATCAGTGATTCCTTTGAGATCATTATCTAAAATGAACTTCTTTGGTATTAAAAGGAATGAGATATACTTTGATACTTCATCATATTTCTGTTGTTTTTAGTTCTTATTTATGTTTTCTTTTTTTCTTTTTTCGTGACGTGGGTTTTACAAGCATTTTCTGCTCATTGTAGGTACCGAGGGAAGAGAATGAGGATAGATTACTTTGTAGTATCAGAGAAACTCAAGGATAGGATTGTTGCATGTGAGATGCATGGACACGGGATTGAATTAGAAGGTACGAGTTTTCATGTGTACAAGTTGCATGGTTGGCAAGTGGAACCCACAACCACCTATACCTTAACATGCTAATAATTTGAATAGATTTTTCTATGCATGTATATATTGTCCATGCTTGCTTACTTATCTACCCTTTGCTCTTGAACCATTTGCAGGATTCTTTGGAAGTGATCATTGCCCTGTTACCCTGGAGCTCTCACAAACTAGTACAGATTCTGGACAAAGCTAGTTTTGTTATACTTGAATGGCATTTCAAGACCATATGTCCATTATGGCTTATATGATCATTTCCTTTGTCTAATTATGTAGAGATTATCTTACATGGATACTTCAGAATTTACATAGCTAGTGTTAATCAGTTGCAGAAGTTCTTTTTTCTCTGCCTACTCTTTGCATATTTGTTACTGCAACTAACATTCCCTAATTTTAAAACAGAGGATATTAATAGCCTATATTCGGCAGCTTAGATTCGCTAACTGCAAATATTTGCATGACCAACCATTTGCAACGCAGCGGCAAGCACCGGAGAATGTGAGATTCAGCGTGAATATTTACATATGCAAATATTTGAGTTATATCAGGCAGAGAAGCAAAGAGAAAACATTTGATTGCCAAATAGTAACAATAGAAATCAAAAGGAAGACAAATTCCCAAATTAAAAGTAATGGCAATAATGCAATGTACACATTTGAATTCATAAAAGAGTCAGGATATATGTACAGGCTTAAATGTACAGGTTAGATGTAAATCCTCTTGTGGGGCCCACATGAGGTTGATCTAAGGGTCGAGATTTTGTAAAAATGTTCTCCTCATCATGTAGATCATCTTCACCAAACATCAGTCCATTTTAAGGGTTCTAGCCCCACTAAAAGTTGTCTATTTTTCTCATCGTTCATTTCTCACCGTTAATTTTTAATCACATTCCGATCAACGTTTGGTGGGGCTAAAACCCTTAGAATGGGCTGATGTTTGGTGAAGATAATCTACATGATGAGGAGAACATTTTCACAAAGCCTCGGCCCTTAGATCAAGCACATGTGGGCCCCACAAGAGGCTGTACATCTAGCATGTACATTTAAGCCTGTACATATATCCGGACTCTTCATAAAATCTATATAATAAAGGAGAACTGTACATAAGTTGTCCTGCTTGCTGACTAGGATAAGTTGGTGGGAAATTACTAAAATAATCTTATTTTCTTTTTTAATACCCTTTAAGCTATAGTAAATGACCAAAATAACTTTATGCTCTTTTACGAAATATCAGATGTGTTCCGTGGCCATAATTATTTATTTACATTTGACGGTGGAGTCGCGTGAAGTGGATCCGGTAGTGGTAGTGATGGTGGTAGTGGTGGGGACGTGTGCGAAGCGCGTTTTTACGCGCTTTGCGCGTGTGGGGAGAATGAACAATCCTACGTTACGAGCTATTGAGCCGTGATGTAGGCACGACGATATTGCTAGTTTGAAATAAAAAGAAAAAATCTATGTATTTTTTTTAATTCTCTATTAACACAATACATATAGATAATTCAAAGGCTAATTTTGATTTACATTCTGAAGATATCAGCCCCACAAAACTCAACCATTAAATCATCTCCGGTGAACCCTAGAAAACAAGCTCACCATTAAATCATCTCCGGTAAACCCTACAAAACAAGCTCATAAAACAGTGTAAGCGAAGTGTATGTATAAGGTGGGTTAAAGTGTTGAACACCTCGATCGAAAAAAAGAGCTAACGATCGGGCCCCATTTGTACGGGAGCCTCGTTAGGCTCGTAACAGTACTTCCCTATATGGAATACCAGGATACCACTTATCTGTCTTTACATGGTTTTCGAATTTTGAAAACTGTGGGCTACCGATACAATACTAGTACCCCAATACAGATTTTAGCTGTCGTACTGCGACACTATCCACACGCTGATAGTTTGCCACGTATACATTTACGGTGAACTGTTCTAAATGATATTGTAGGCCCCACTTTAAAGTCAATAGAATTGCGGTGGGTAGTTTGCGACACTATTGTGATGGCGCACTAATATGCAAAGTGCACTTACAATGTCCCACCAACCAAGAATTTACGCGGCAAAACTCAGACAGTGTTAGGTGGGACCGACCTTTTTTGGAGGTATCGAAAATTTGATGTAGCAAAACGGACACGAGTCCCCAAAAACTTCTGAACATACGGACCGTTGGATTGTTGGACGAAAAGTCAACGGTTTTTGTACAAATACAACGTATACCGTATACCATTTAAATACACAGGTCTCTTTCTTCCCTCAAAAACCCAAAACAAAAAAGAATTAGGGTTTTGAAATGTGGAGGGATTTTTAATGTAATGGGAGAAACTGAAGAAGAAGCTTTGGTCTCCAAACCTAAGGAGGAGTTAGGGTTAGATTCTCCTTCTCCTTCATCTCATGCAACTGATCCTCCTCCTAGTGTTGAAACTTTAGATGAGAAGTTAAAGAATCTAGGGTTAGAAAGGAAACAAAATGAGAAAAATGATTTGGATGAGGAGAGAAACGTGAGACCTCATCATCCTTTGAGACCTGGTGAACCAGATTGCTCACATTATCTTCGCACAGGAATCTGTCGTTATGGATTGAATTGCAGATACAATCATCCACAGAGAAGTAAAAAACAGGTCTTTCAATCGATTTTCGAAACTTGAGTGACTACTATTGTTTGCATTTCTAGGGCTTCCTTTTTCAATGTTCGTTATCTAATTAACAACTGTTAATATGCCTAGGTGCGATCATCATCGGATTCACCTGAACCAGATGATGTGAGCTCATCTTACAACACTCAGTTTGATGGGCATTCTATTTTAAGTAATCTAAACTTGGTAAAATAACTACTGAAATCTTTTAAAAAATGAAGGCTATATTTGTTTAAACAGTTTTTTTTTTTCATTTTAATATTGTAGTAATCTAAGTAGCCGTCTTTGTTTGTGTCCTAGGGTTTACTAGATATTAGATTCCTAGTTATGATTTTTTAAACTTCCCTGAAGTGTGCATTAGGTAGTTTTTATTTATTTTTTTATGAGATGATTTTGTTGTCACTTTGCTCATCTATTATGTTTACTTTGTTCAAGGTTGTTAAGGAAAAAGAGAGGGAGAAGGAAGGATATCAAGAACGACGATGGCAGGTGGTTATTACTTTTTACTCCATAGCTGTTATTTGTATCTATTTCTGAAAATCTAAAGTTACTTAACAGATTAGCGCATTTCTTATTCCTATTATTGCTATGAAAAGTCTGGATTGCATGGGTTCTATTTTTGGTTTATCGTGAAAAAGTACGAGTTTTTATAGTTATTGGGAAGTGTTGTTTTGAGGTTTTTTTTTTTTTTTTTTTTTTTTCATTTCTTGTTTTTTTAATGAATCCCAATTATTACAGTATTCCTCAGCAACTATCTGAAAAGGCCACATATTCATGGATCACTAATTACCGGTCACCAAATTTGCACTGTAACTTTTAAGAATTTGCATGATCGGTTGGACAGTTGAAATGTTTTTTACTGCTGTTTTATTAGCTGCTCGCCGCGTGTTCAGCTTTCCAAAAAGAGTATTTGACTTATTAGATTAAACTTATATTGGTTTGTTTTTATATTTTAAACATATGCTATTGGATATTGGTTAGTATTGTTTCTTTTTCAGAATAATATCTAAAAGTAAAATTCTGGTTTTTCTGGATCTCTCTTACAGCAAAATCTTAGGTTTTTCTGTTGTACTTTGAGTTAATATATTTAGATGAGTTACAGAATCTAGTGTTAGAAAAGAAACAAAATGAGAACTCAGAAGACAAGACTGTTGACGAGGAGGAGAAAAACAGAAGATTTCAGCATCCTTTGAGACCTGGTGAAGCAGATTGCACACATTATATTCGAACCGGAACTTGTCGTTATGGATTGAATTGCAGATACAATCACCCAACCAGAAGTAAAAAACCGGTATTTTTAATCGACTTCGAAACTGGAATGACTATTAGTTGTATTTCTAAAACTTCCTATTTTCAAATTTTTTCCTAATTAAGAACTGTTTATGTGTAGGCGCATTCATCATCAGATTCACCTAATCCAGATGAGGTGAGCTCTATGTGCATAGTCATTCTATTTTAAGTAATGTGTACTTGGTAAAAGAAATAATACAAAAGAAGACAATGTACGTTTGATAATTTTCAGTTGTGGATGAGGAGATACATACAGTTTTTTTTATTTCATTTTAATTTTCTAGATGCATATTATATTTTTTTGTTACTTTCCTAAATTCTTGACTTTGCAATTATGTTGCTCATCTATTGGGATTTACTTCTTAAATGTTCTTTAGGAAGAAGAAGGGTATGAAGAAGGAGAAGGGCAAGTGGAGTGCAAGGTAGTTATTACTTCTGACTCTGGGGCTGTTATTTGTATCTATTTTTAAACTTTACAGAGCAATGCATTTCATATTCCTGTGATTGCAAGTCCTATAAGGAGTCTGGATTGCATGGGTTCTATAATCTATTTACAGTTTTTCGTCAAAAAGTTTTGAGTATCTTTTAGTTATTAGTTCGTTGTGGGTATTAGTATTCCTCAGCAACTGTCTGAGCATCCCACATATTCATAGTATATTAATTACTGATCACCATATTTGCACAATAAATACTAAGAATTCACATGATCGGTTAGACATTAAAATAACAGTTTGACTGTTGTTTAATTAGCTGATTGCCGCATATTCAGCTTTCCAAAAAGAGCATTTGACTTGTTAGGTTCAACTTAAAATTCTGCTTAAAACAAATGCTATTGGTTAATATTGTATTTTTCAGGATAAGATCTAAAAATAAATTCTAGTTTGTGTAGGTCTCTCCCATAACAAAAATTCAGGGTTTTCTGTTGTACTCTGAGCTGGCATATTTATGTATTAACTAAACTACATCAAATTTCTATTTGAGGATTTTTTATGCCTTAAAACATTTATTTGAACATATTGCTGATGCCTCTTATTAGTTTCTTTATGTTTCTTTAAGAAGGAATTATTTTTTTTCCCTAATAGGTGTTCCTGAGATGAAGTTTATTAATATAAATATAATGTTGCAAGGTGAAATGACATCTGTTCTATTAATTATTTGTTTTCCTATGATTTTTACAGTATTACCTAAGACCAGGTGGTTGTAAGTATGGAGCAGCTTGTAGATTCCAGCACCTTCAAGAAAAAACATTTGTTGCACCAACTTTAGACCTTAACTTTCTGGGCCTTCCTGTCCGACCGGTAATTCTCTCTATGTTATTTTCGACATTCTCATGAAGATCCTTGTTTATTTGTGTTGAAGACTTGTAATAAGATAAGATTTATACACAATACTAGGTCTTACAAAGTAGTAGACCTAAAATGTGTGTTAATGTTTTCTTTTCATCACAGGGAGAAATGGAGTGCCCCTTCTACATGCGCACTGGTTCCTGCAAATTTGCAACTAACTGCAGGTATCATCATCCTAATCCTACTGATCTGGGAGGGTTGGATCCTCTTTCGGGATATCATAATACTGGATCCGTGCCGTTACATTCATCTGGCTTATCACAACCAGCTATACCATCCTGGCCTTTGCAAAGAAACTCAAATGAGATGGTACCTTACTTGGAAGCTTCCCCATCTTATGCGCCACTGCTTTCTCCTCCACAAGGAGTACATCCAAATCTGGAATGGAATGGATATCTGGTGATTATTCTTTAACTTTTGATTGATACCTTAATCGCTTTACGCAAAAAGCTAGACATTGTTACCATGACACACCGACTGTTCAAAACCATCTTTACACGGTGACCCTAACCAACTAACCACCCAGTTGCATACTCCAAAGAAAAGGGTTTCAGTAACTTGTTGATGGGCTCCTTTCAAAGGGTGGTTTTTTATGCACCTATGTCTAAAGCAAATTTCATGACTTTACATTCCATAATGGCATAATATCATATATATTAGAATCTTTGTTCTCATGAATGATATTAGGGGAAGTGGTTCATTCGAAAAAGAAAGGTGTGCATATTCGATCATGGAGCCACTGCAAAGTGGAGCATGTATCATGCATGACATAGAAGACGTTCTTCATCATTGATTTCTTGACTAATTTCTTATACTTCAATGTCGGTAATTATTTTGTGTCTTGTTGGATACAGTTGCATATTAGGCAGACAATTTGGCTCCATGTGCATTCACATGTGTTCTAGCCGTAGGTAACATGCCTAATACATGAATGTCATTGGTTTCCCAAATGATTTGTTTACAGTTGGTGTAGTACATATGTAGAACAGTTAGTTATTTTTCAAAAGCTACTTATGTGTTTGGAGTTTAATACTATAATACACTTTATGTCTATATGCTTTTAAAAGATTTTCATTTAAAATAAAGGTTGTTTGCTGTGATGTCCAACTAAATAACTATCGGGAATCTATGCTGGTTTTATATATTGGTATGGATTATATACTTCCATAATAATCTTTGATTATATAGATCTGATACTTAACATTTTACATGCAATCGTGAAGAAAATCTCTCTTTTTGTGAAAGTACCTGACTTGTATTTATGTGGTATTTATGCTAGGCATGTGAGTGGGGTAGAAGTTTATTAGGTAGAAACATTCTTGGATATTGAAAATGTTAGTAGCTTTTCTGTTTTTACAACTGTATCTTTTAAATAAATTATGTTCTTTCTATTTTTAGATAAATCTTATTTTAAACCCACTGTAGCTATACTGTATCTATAACTACTACCGCATTTATGCATGATCACTGGCGCATGAGGAAACATTCTACTAATTTATATCTTCATTGTATTCCTACAGGTTCTGCGAGTCCAATTCATTTTTCAGAAGTGAAAATATTTCTTATTTATTTCTCCTTTCTTTTTCCATTTGTTTTATTTGATCATAAAATTGGTAAATTCAATGTATTCTCTTTCCCTTAGATGTAACCATTCAATTCAATTCATATGAGGCCTTATTTTATCCATTTTTTGCTAATTACACCTGCAATTACATTAAACCATTTGTTGCTTGTGCAGCCTCCACTAAACCCATTGTATCCACCTTCAGCAAATATGGGTCCACCTATGGGTTCAGTTCTGGGTGGTTCCACCAAGAAAGCAGATGGTTTTACCCATCATCAACAGCAGATGCCAGTTGATGAATACCCTGAAAGACCTGGCGAGAAGGAGTGTGAATACTTCATGAAAAACGGGGACTGTAAATTTAAATCGAATTGTAAGTTTCATCATCCGAAGAACCGGGCCCCTAAGTGTGTCCTCAGTCCCATGGGCCTGCCTTTAAGACCTGTAAGTTGATTGTTTTGTTTACCATCTATTTCCTTTCTAAATAGTAAATACAAGAATCACACATTACATATATATATATATATACAAAGACTTACTATTTGCTTCACCTAATGTCTCGTTTCATACATAAGTCAGTTGAAAGGAAGTTTGATACGTAACTTGCTTCATAACTGGACGATTGAAGTAGGGTGTAGCCCTCCTCCTGCATATTAACATGGCATATATGTGAGAAAGGTGCAAGTAGGACAGATATCGTCCTACGACCAACCTAGGAGTTCTTAGGCAGAAATTGACCCAGGCCAGATTGTCCCACTATTCGATGGTCACTTGATTTTCTGTTGATAGCAAGAAGAGTCGTTTTGGCATTATGGAATCTTTTGTCTCAGACAGACAGGTCCCATAGAATTGAGAATCCAATTGTTGCATGTATGTACCTAGTTCAAAATCATGATGATTTAGAGGTCTTAAACCCTGAAAGTGAAGGTTAGACATTGAAAACTCTGTTGGGATATGGACTATAGTCTCTCTGTATATGAGAATTATGTTTTTGAAGGAGAGTTAATTATGTTCCGCACTGATGATAGGTTCTTTTGTTTTGTGTCAATTGGCCTTTGACTGTGCCATCCAGGATGAGGTCACATGTTCTTACTACAGTCGCTATGGCATTTGCAAGTTTGGACCTGCCTGTAAATATGACCATCCGCCAAATGCTGGTTCTTCAGCCTCGGGAGGAGCTAGAAGAATGGGTGGTCGTGGAAATGTGAGCGAGGCTCTGATACAGCAGTCAGTGTAAGAATATCACATACCGTTTTTGTATGGGGCCGCAAGGGAAGGAAATCAGGTTGTTAATTATGTCCATTAGTTAATATTTTTTGTTTTGCCTCCCTCCCCCCAAATAAATATGATGACAGCTTTTGAAACATTTAAATAAAAGATTGAGACAAGAAACTTTGTTTTGTTGGAATGAAATTTAAGCAAACCTTGCTAGATAATATGTTAATTTGTTGAAGTTTATATGCCAGCAGCATCTTGTTTAGTTGACAATATTTTATTTGAGAATTGCCACCACAATTAGGTTTCCAAACTATATAATCTATCCTTGTGAAAGCTAATCAATCATCTTTTAGCCTGGCTGGTTGGATGCTCATTGGCCTTATCACACTGATTCCCCATGTGTGTATGTGACCATTATTTGGGTTGAAGAAGATGAGTCCTTGGTTGCATTTGATGGGCCTACAACAAAGCTTAGCCTCCTTGGCGATTTCTATGCATTGGATTTGTGTGATCAAGCCCAATTGCTAGATCTCAGCTATAAATAATGCTTGGCATGATGGTTAGAGTTGACCTCAACTTCATTGTTCACATTGGCCATTAGATGAGACCCCTTCATGGATTTGGCTTCCTAAAGAGCTCCTTATTTCTATCAAGGGTGCATGATAAAGAATGTCCATAACATATTTTTCTCATTTTTCATGCTTGTTACTTTGTCCTGCCAGCAGAATTTTGCTCCCGTTTTACAACTTGAGTTGAACTCAGCAACTATATGAACATGTCTTAGGCGAGAGATTCATACCCCAGCCTGTCTGTTGAATTTTAGTTTAACAGTTGTGGAGTTGTCGTCATCATCTCCTACACGAGATTTTAAACCTTCATCTGTTCTTTTCTCCTATTCCACTCCCTGTTACTAGATGATCCTCGAAGATGATCTAATAAAGGTATACAGCAAATATCGATAAGCAGCCAACAGAAGTGAAGCTGGTTGATCCAAACTTAGAAAACCAGTTCTCAAACTTTATCTTTTATCTTGTTAAAACTTACATTCACATGAAGAGACAATTAGTGCATAACGCATACTTCTGTCAAGCCTCCGTCTTCATGGAAGAGAATCTTGGTCAGTGGGGGAAAGGTGATTAGGATTAAATCTCAGTTTCAACATTTCAAAACTATCACACCACTAGCTAGACTTAAGCTTCAGTCTCAAAAGGGATCAGTTTCAAAAACAGATTTGGGGGGCGTACACAAACAAGAAACCACAATCGAAACCAAAGGATGGAAGACATATAAGTTCATTTTTGTTGGTGAAAAGTATTACTGTTAAAAAAACAAGCAACAACCAAAAAATGGTTCAATTTCAACTCATATAAATCCATTTAAGTAAGCAAGAAAGCAGGAAAAAAAAAAATTGTTTTCACATCTTTTACATTTCTCCCCTTTCCTCCTTCCTAAAAGTGCATATGTTTATAATTGTAAGAGGAAGATGTTCATAAAATGGAGGTAAAAAGGGTAGCAAAAAAATTAACAACACACATATCCCTGCTGAGATCCATCCATATTCAAGTAGTAACTCACTCACTCACAAGGGGACATTTTGGAAGTACTCACAGGTATTATGCCACCACCATTAGAAGTTCCACCACCCTCAGGGCTCAATGGCAATGTAGATTCTTTAACCACAACAAAACCACTTCTTCTGTTTGAACAAAAAATTAGAAAAAAAGAAAAGAAAAGAAAAAGAAATAGAATCAGAGAGAAATGATTCAAATTAGAGAAAGGTATGAGAAAATTACACTCCTAATCATACACAGAAGAACAAACAGTACCATTGGAGGATATTGATTTTGTTTATCATTTCTTTGTGGTGACGCTGTGCCCGGCGTATTCCCATTGGTTTTCTTCTCATCTCTAGCCCTGTTAAAAATGACCGTAAATCCTTCGGCGGAGGCAGGATTGTTTACATCCCACTCGCCGAATTTGGGCAACGGTCTACCCTTGTCCTGCTGCAGAGAGAAGAGTTAACTATAAGCAGGATTAGTCAGAGTCTATTGAGGAAAAACTATATCAAGCAGAATTAATCAAATTGCTTGTTTAAGGGTGTCCTCTTAAAACAAAACTGTGAGAAAATAAGAAATTGTGCCAAACTGAAAGATAAATTAAAACAGGGCAGAACAGCCAAAATGTAATACTGATGATCAGTAAAAACAGTTTCTGTTATAAACTCCATCGAGCTTACTTAGAACAATTCATGAACTCTTTAATATTACCCAAGAGAACACTCCATCACCATGCACATTATGTTAAACTAATCAAGGGTTTCATAAGATGAATGGAATTGGTCATAAAAATTGTTCAGGCCGGGGAATGTCATGCTATGCTATTCTATGCTGATATTACAGATGGCAATTGCAAAACAACCATCTTGGAGATTTTTTCAAAAAATTTCCCCTTTGTTTGTGGTTCTTCAAAGGCGAAAGAAGCCCATATTCAAGATGAGAAATTTACTAGTTCAAGACCAAGAAAAAAAAAAAAAATTCCAAATTCATCTTAGCGATTCTAAATTGTTTTTTGATCGATGCGCTTCAAAAAAAATTCAGCTCCAAAAATATATTGAATCTTTAGCTACGTTGAAGTAACTCATACAAATTAGAACCAACTAAAAATTTATTCGAAACCAGTTTCGTACAAAATGATAGAGAGAGAGAGAGAGAGAGAGAGAGAGAGAGAGAGAGATTCTTACCGACGTCATGATCGCAGGCTCTTGGAATTCTAGAGAGAGAAAGAAAGAAGAGAAGAGAGAAAAGAGAGGAGATGAAAAAAGTGGAGAAAAAGAAAAGCGAAATGTGCGAGAAAGAGAAAAAAAGAGAGAAAAATAGAGAGAGAGAGAGAGAGAGAGAGAGTTGAAGGGTAAAAGAAATCAACGAACGTTGTATGAGGCGTACACGTCGCCCGTGCGAACCAACCGTTTTATCGTTTCTCATCTAAACTAAATGCTGCTTGTGCAACCACCTTAAAGAGGTTGCACATAACATGCCATCATCCAACCTCCGTTGAAGTGGATGCCAAAATAGCAGTCCAGTCCAACATATATCTTCCTCCCTTACACTCTATTCTCTATCTAATAAGAGCTTCTCCAATGTAAATGTGATCCACTAAAACACGTTGTGCCAATTACACGCATTGAAACCTATAAATCTTCTAAATGCCAAAGAAAATTCTGTATTCACTCGTGAAAGATCCACGTTGATGTAAAACCACTTCAATTTAGAAAGAATGACGGGTGACATAGTCAGCAAATCCAAAAGTGAAATTGATGTGGCATGAAGATGGGAAGACAGAAAGACACTTTAAGCACTATCTCTAATTGTGGAGGATCATATATGTTTTCTCATTCAAATCTGCAAATCACATTAAAAATGTCACAACTCAACATTTTTGCATTAGAGATAGTTTTTTTCTCTTCAACGTAAATTGCAAGTATTTCATCGGCACGTAGAAACAAATCAAATCTAACCACATTTACATTGGGCAAGTTCTAAATGGAGCAACCAATGGATACGCGACATGTATTGGGAAACATGTTTAATAAGATTTTGTTTAATTATTTGTATGCTTAGGTGGTCCATCTAGAAGGGGAGCTATCTGTCACGGTGGAATAGTGACAAAAATGGATTGAGTCCCACATTGGTTGGACAAGGGGGATCTTAGGGTTTATATAGGTTTGGGTCAACTCCACCTAATAAGCTAGTCTTTTGGGTTAGAAGCCCGAACCCGTGACAAAGTGGTACCAGAGTAGACCCGGCTTAATCCGATGTCACTCCAAGCGCCCACACACAAGGGAGATGTGTCCACGAGGGTAGTAGGTCCACCAAAAAAGGTGGGGACGAATATGCAGAATGGCCAGTCATTGTGTCAAGTGCCCACAAAAGGTAGTGAGTCCCCCAAAGGAAGGTGGGAACGGGTAGAGATGTTGGCACAACTGCAACGAGAGCGTTGCAGGATTCAGGTTGGAGAGAATGTCACAGTAAAGTAGTGACAAAAATGGATTTAGTCCCACATTGGTTGGGCAAGAGGAGGATCTTGGGGTTTATATGAATTTAAGTCAACTCCACATAATAGGCTAGTCTTAGGTTGGAAGCCCGAACCCATCACCTGTCGGTCCCTTAGGAGATCTGTTCTTTCCTTTTCTAAATTATCACTTATGAAGGAATCACAGATTGGTTACTGTTTTTGAATAAAACTTACTGAATTTGGCAATGAGGTTGGGAATTCTAGTGGGTTAAATATTGCAAGAACCTTTTGCTGTATTAAATATGAGAGAAAGTGTCTCCTACTCAGGTTGTTTCTACTTCATAGCAATTCATATAGCTGGACTCTCTTGACTTTCTTCAGTCCCATCAATTGGTGGTGGTGGGGTTGAGGGTTTAAGAACATGTGAGCTCGGGTTGTTGGGGTTGGTTGAACTGTTTGAAGTTCAGGTTTGGTCCCAGCTTCAATCCAAACCTGACAATTTAATATAATAGAGCGCACAAATAAAAGAACCAAGAGAAAAAATACACGATCAAGTTTGAAGTAGAGAAAATATCATATCAACAGAACTGCTCAACAAGAATGAATATAAAATGGGAGAACAAACACCAAACGCCTCTATTAAAACACAAAACTCATCAAAAAATTGCACACAATAAAATGAATCTTCTCTACAGATTTTGTTCCCCGACATTCTCTCTCTCTCTCTCTCTCTCTCTCTTTCTCTCTCTCTCTCTCTCTCTACATGTCAAAACTACTAGCAGTCCTGGGAAGTGAGATACAAATGGGGGGTTTCTTAACTTATATACATGATAAAGAGAGACCTTTCAACAATACTGCAAGATTTCTACAAGCTTTGCATTTTCCTACCTGCAAAACAACATGCATTCAAGTCTGAACGTTGGCCTTGTTTCCAGCAAGAATGATCGAGATCTCGAGCCCCCGACTGAATGCTTGGTTAAAGAGAAGGCGAGACTGGAAGGTGGATATGAATGGGAACCACGACAGCACTGCTACTGGTGTAAATATGAGCACACCCATCCCAGCATCATATAATCGAGCAAACTCACGAACTGAATCCCATAATCCCAAACGCCTAACAATCCCTCTCCATGAAATGGCAACCTGTGTCAGCACACAATTGAACAATAAGATTGTCATTAAGCCCAAACTGATCAAGATAGAAAAGCAAGATACTAACACGCTTAAAGTGGGTTTATCCGATTCAGCTTTATATATATGGACCGACGGTATGCAATCAATACACACAAAAAAGAAAAAAATGAACAAATAGTCTTCATGCTAGAGCCTAAAAAGTAAACTCCTATACTCTCTCCAGGCCCACCATCGAACATGTCCGTATTGCGGTGATCATCTGTGTAAAAAGTACATGTTGACGGTGGCCCATAATCAGAGCAGGCCAGCTATAGAGGCCAGGAGGATGGATCTTCTTGTCATCCCATCTTTATTCAGGAAATGCATTTTTCTTCTTCTATAACCACCATGCAGGTATATAAGCAAAAAACTAATGGCATGTTAACTTACACAAAGAATGGCCCAACCAGTAGGAATAAATGCCAAGATACTAGCAAACAAATCCGGAATTGACAGATCGGTGAAATAAACAACTAGGCAAAGTGCTGCAATAAGCCCCAAAGATGTGACTCCCTGTATGAACCGCATCATTAGCTGGAAGTTGTTGGACTTCTTTGGGCTAAAAGTGAAGATCTGCATATCACACAAGATCAGATAAACAAAACTTTTTTAAGAAACAAACCTTCACAATCCAGGCTAAAAAATGTTTGAAGGAAAACCCTAATGAACTATTATTCCACTAAAACATAGATGGTGCGGATTAGCTAGCTAGGGTGTAGATGCAAACCTTGAATATCATGACAAGGCCAACCAGCACAACCCATGAGAATCCATAGATCTGGATAGAACAAGTCATCAGCTCAAGAAGAACTCAAGAAAGAGAGCAAGACATCAAAGCATGGTTAAGCTGTACAAACTACTTAACATAGCATCTCATGTATACTACAAGTTAGCATCTGCAAATAACTCAATTCTAGTGTTTGTCCACGTAAGTAGTGCAGTTTAAATTGTTCATCAGCTCAAGAAGAACTCAAGAAAATGAGCAAGACATCAAAGCATGGTTAAGCTGTACAAACTACTTAATATAGCATCTCATGTATACTACAAGTTAGCATCTGCAAATAACTCAATTCTAGTGTTTGTCCACGTAAGTAGTGCAGTTTAAATTGTTCAGAAGGTTTCTTCTATGCTGGTGATGGGATCCCTGCAAGTTATCAAAGCCAAAGTTTCTTAAAATTAAGCCAGATTGAATATTGAAGACGGGTATCAGTCTATGATAGTTCTAAGAAAATTAAAATCCACTCCAAATCAAGCTTACCACAAACAAGATATCTATTTGAAGTAGCTGTCCCTTGATTTACAGTACAGACCATAGTTTGCAAAAAAAAAAAAAACACATGAAGAAGACTAGCGGTCTGTATGTCGAGAATGTTTCATTTACGGAAAGCGGAAGAGATAAAAGAATGTGGAGGTGGGAATTCACCTCTCTCCTCCAATCATTTGTATTCCCTGTAAACCTAGAATACCAAGAGGAAACACTTTGCCTTCCATCCACATACTACTAAGAAGGGGCCCTTTTGTTAACAATTATGCTCCCAAAACCTGATCGACTCATCATAACAAAGTCAAAACGGATACATTTTCCAGATCTGTCCAGACTCATTTAAATCCCTTTCTGCACACCGGGCATAGGAGCAGGTTGAAAATTAGCACTGCAACCTTGATTTTGACTATGGTATTCATCAAGAAGAATTGTCTCTATAAGACAGATCGAGGACAGTTCGAAAATCTTATTATTCTTATAAGCATCTTACACAGACTGAAATACTATATCTAATTACAAGGACAAGATTGTTCTGCTCATGCTGCATAATTAGTATACAGGAGCACATACACAAGCTGGTACAACAGTAATAAATTGATTTTAGTTCTGCACATGTTACAACATGCATCACCAAGAATGATAATCACAATGGGACCATTTTTATCGGGTGAAAAAAAAAAAAAAATTTATTGCGCACAAAGGATCCCCACAAAGAATAAAACAATGAGAAGAGGATTCGATGAAAAGTTACCGCAAGTGAAGTATCGTTTCCAGTGAGATGAAGTTTGTAAACAATGCCATACTGGAAGATGAAAAACCTCAAACTTAAGATTGTTTCCAAGATACGACCTCTCAATGTTTGGATATGCATCTGCAGAAATAAGAATGCATGTTCAATTGCAAAACATCCAAAATGAGGCTCCAAAACTTAGATAACGGAATTAAGATCACAGATAAACCAAACCATTGTTGAACAATTTTAACAGTTAATTAACATAAACCAGATAAATAAATAAATAAATTAAAAAATAATATCTCAGTGGAGAACTCTTGATAGGTGAAAAACATAACAAGAGAACCTTAATCTTTGGATAGCTCAGCTCCTTCATGGTATTCAATAAAAACAACCAGAGGACACAACGCAGTGCAGGATTCGAGCCTCCTCAACTCAAGCATTAAACACAAGGTGGAAAAGAAAATGAGATGAATACAGCTCTACCTCTCAGCAGATAGCAACAATATCACTCATTAAAACAAACACCAAGTTCACAAGAAGAAATTAAGTAAAATGATTCTAATAAATTCAAAATCAGGGATTATTAGACCACTTTAAAATAATGAGACAACAGATACATGTTCCAATAATAGATTACATATATAAATCACAACGAGATTATGCACCAGCAGACGTTTTAAGTATTAGGGTGAAGATTATATTATACTAATCAACCTGTTCTTCATCCCACCAAGATTCCCAGCTATTTTCTCCCTTCACCCCGACTCCACCTTTATAGAGAAGCCAACTTGTCCAATCATCAAAGTCCTCCACAGTCCTATTTATGACATGGAAAAGGATTACATCAAGAAGGCACAAGTAATATATATATATATATAGGTGAAAATAACAATAAAATGGATGGCACGTGTTCAGGAGGTTAGAAGTTTTAGAACGATTTGGTTTTTTGTGAGGATGATCGACCTGGTGAACAGATCATCCTCAAGAAAAATCATAACGATCCAAAGTTTCAAGCCCATCAAAAGTTGATTGAAATTTTTAAGATTTCTGAACCATCCATTTTGCAGTTAATTTAGTTTGTTGACGGAGTTAAAAGATTTAGAACAATCGGTTTTTTGTGAGGATTCTACAGGGTTATAAATAATCCTCACAAAAAGTTAGCCCTTGGGTAATCTCCATGTGTACCCCACATGGATCCCTTATAATTCCATAGGTCAACAGAGATCCCTTCAATATATATAAACAATTAGTCACAACGAATTCAGATTAGGAGAAGGGCTGAAGATTGTAAAAAATGTTATTAAACTTACTTCTGCCACTCAAATCCAGAAGGATTAAAGATATAAGGAGCAAAGAGCCATGAGATGACCATGAACCAACTACTGATTGTTATCAGGATAAAGGAAACTGCACCTCCCTCTGTATAACCATATGCAATGTAAACAATAAGGAGTAGTGCTACTTCAAGCCTGCAAAAAAGAAATTCAGAGGTCAGACCAACAAATATACTATATGATATCCAATGAAAAAAGAGAAGGCAAAAAAAATTTTAATTTTAGTTTTTTTAAAAGAGAACAGGAACATTAAAAATTAAACAAAAAAGCAAACATGAAAAGATATAAACTTACGCCTTGACAAAATGACTTCGTGAATAAAGCCTGTAATTCTCAGCAAACTTGATATGACGGACAACAAACCCTCTACCAGTTGCTTTGTACTGTTTGAAAAGATTTTAGAATGTGATTTACCAGCAGCATTAAAATAAAAATATAGCACATACAGAAAAGAACAACATACTTTTGCACCCCCATGGAGGATTGTACGACCAAAATAATGAGTTCGAGTTCCAAGAGAGAATGTGAAGAAAACTGAACACAATTGGAGCTGCATGGTAATAAAACTAAATACAGCCTGCAAAAATTTAGACCAACATAAGAAACAGCAAAATTGCAAGTCTTCTCTTATGCCCCTCGCATAGAATTTCAAAATGTTAAGGTAACCGGCCTTTCACATGGAAAACAATATGGAAACAACCAAAACAAATTTATTTGTTTCTTGTTAGTCGTAAGTTTGAAAAAGATGGACAGCACAAGTTTAAGAAAACACCATAAATCTATAACGCAAATGACAAGTGAGAGGAGAAAATCATCACTCCAAACTAGACATACTGTCTTTAGAGCAAGGAAAAAGTGTTTGACAAGCATAAGATTTGAGTAATACAATCATAGGAGAAAGGAAAATTTGGTGGAGAAGAAACATCCAAACACCCAGTCCATTGCAATGAAAAAAGATGCACATTCTCTTTTTTTTTTCTATCAGAAACGAAAAAAAGATAAACACACAAAATTAAAGGCTAGAAACACTAGAAAATGCACCTTAAGATTCTAGTACAAATGAAGTTAGTTCCTCATCCACAAAAAGTAAAACAGATCGATGCATTGATTAAAATAGGGCAAACCTTCAGCAATCCCAGTTCAAGTATAAAGCCCATTATCATTGGGACTGCAGTAAAAATTCCAATCTGGACCAAGAATTGAGCATTTAGAGCAGCACTCAGTGAAGTGTTACCCAACATCTTTGCTTCACGTGAAATTCCACTATCAAGTCCGGAGAAAGCCTGAAAATGTTAACAGCACCGTGACACTAGGTCAAACAAATTTGAAGGAGAACCAGGAAGAAATTTTTTTCCAACACTTTGAACTATAAAATTGCATAGTATAAGGAAAGTTATCAACTTGAAAAATCCCTTGGAAATATCACAGTAGTAAAAGTGAGTAATCGAGTCTGTAGACTTACAAGATAAACCCTTCCATATAAGAAAACGTATACTGTAAGAACAGTCATCTGCAATAAAACTAACTTTTGTCAGAATATCTAAAAACTAGTATCTTAACATTAACATCAAATGCCAGTATGAACTACACAAAAAGAGCAAGGAAAGAAATGAAAAGGAAAATACATACCATGGTGCACACATAAAAACCAACTGTTGTAAAATAGAAAGACAGCATTCTAAAGAAGTCAAATAGTTGGCCAATCCGGTATACATCTCTGCTTAAGACTTGCTCACCATTCCCACCAGCCACTTTACCCTCAAACAGGGCAATTTGGTTCAATCCAACATCTCTTCCTTTTCCAACCTGAGGAGAAGCAATAAATCAAGAAATTAATGAAAGGATCTAACCTTCCTAAAGAGACAACCACAAGATTCAGGAGAAAATGGACCTGAATATATTCATGGTGTGTGATGTTACCCTGACGTAATGTGGAATTAAACCCTGCACAATAATTTAAATAGTAAACCCAGTGGAATTAAGGACATATTATGAATCAGTAGGAGAATCCTTACCTTCACCGTAAGAGCTTCCATTTCTTAAAAACAATTGTAAATAGGAAGAAATCATTTGAAGACGAGTTGAAAACATTTCAACATAAGATTTACAAGATTTATGGCACATTAATTCTTTTAAGAACTTTATACTCTCAATAAAAGAAATCTCAATGAAAGTGTCGCATCCAAGACAGAACAAGGTTGTTTTCTCAGCAAAATGTAGTACATTATAACGCACAGAAAATGCAAAAAAACGTTTGTGCATACCTGCAAATATGTCCTCACTGATATTGATAACACGCGACGCCTTACTAATTCCACCTCGGGATATATGAAATACCCTGTCAAACACATCAGGATGACCATAATGCATGCGGACCCTGTAAAAAGGAAATACCAAAACATATTATCAGTACTTTCTTAATGGAATGTGCCAACAGGAAACTGTGTACAGAGCACAACTAATAAAAGTGGTTCCGTAGAAGTCGGGCAGGGAAGGGTATAAACAAAATTTAGCTGATCTATCAACTTAAATATTTCATTTTGAGAAGCAACCTTTACTTTCGCAGTTCCGCTCTCCAAACTAACTACCATTGTGATTGCTGATTCTGCCTTTAACTATTGAAGCCACAAAATAATGATGGGAGATCCAGGACCGTACGTGGGATAGTTCGTGGAGGCCCATAAGGGCTAGGCGTAGGCAAGATTAATTATTATTTTATGTCTTTTATTTTGCTACAATGTCAAACCATCACAAATGTAAAGGGTCAAGCTTCAACCAAGTCACATGGCCAGAGTGCTATATAAATTAGAGGTCCAATGGTATTCAGAAACTATAAGCCAAGCAGCCCGACCAAGGCCAAAGTGAATCTCAGAGCAAGTGATAGTTAAGACCTGTTATTAGATACCTCAGAGAGGATGTGGCCAACCTCAATAGATTCAATACTATGGAGCCTAAGCAATCGACACTTTCTATTTAGCTTTGGAGCAGGAAAAAAAGAGTTCGTGAGGTATTCTTTTCTAGACAGTATGAATCAACAAAATTCAGCAGAAAATAACTCGATGCATGTATCACAATGTCCTCATTAAAACATTGATTACTTAAAAATATGAGGAGTCGTTGGTAATCACTTACTTGAGAGGATATGCCAAAATGCGTTGACCCAAGGTGACAAAGCTAGTCTCTTGGTTGGACATAAACCAAGCTAATGAAGAAACACTGCACAGATACCATTATGCAATGGATAAGAGATATATATCATATATTTATGACAACAACTGAAAGATATGTGAGTAGATAATGAATGCCAACCTTCCAGTAAAGACATGCTCTCTAACACCAAGAATAGTTGGAGATCGAAGACCATGATTTCCTTTGAATTCCTCAAGAAGATTTCTCATTTTCATAGCCTCCTCAAGGTAGTTATCCTACAGTCCACAAAAAGTCAATAATTACTAAGAAACATAATCGAGATCCCTTTGCTAATATTAAATATTTAAATGTAATGAGCTGAAGAAATAATTACACGATAATATGATCACGTATTCACGCTTTCCACTAGTAAGTACATAGAAAGTCACGACACTAATGTGCTAGGAAATATGGTATGCAGAAGAGTACGGAATACAGACAATCGTATGTGAAATCTATTTTTATTTTTATTTTATGAGGAATTTGTACATTAAATGGAGGCGAGCAAGCAAAACCCGTATAATTACATAACTAGTAGCCTTGGTCCCTTAACCCATTCTCTTCACAGGCCATGGCTTTAACTCAGGTTACTCTTGTTTTTGGAAAAATATTGTGGTGTTCTTGTTAGGAAGAAAACAATTAAAGGAAACCATGAATATGTTTTGTTTTGGATGTCCTGTGCTTTATTAGGATAGGAGTCATACATTCAGTTTCCTAGGAAACTCTATTTCAAGGAGACAAGAGAGGAATGCTTAGGTGAGTAAATGCATTTATATAATTTGTAAGGTCTACCTTTTAATAAGGAAATAAAAAACAATATGCTAGGAAACCTAATTTAGAAGAAAAAGAGCAATTGGCTTAACGTTTTTTTTGTTTTCTGTTACATGCTAGTGGTCCAGGTTCCCAAATCTATTAAGCATTTTCCCCTAAAAAAACTCTATTAAGCATTTCGCCGTACATCTAAAGATGACGCTGAAATTTTAAACGTGCTCCAAGATCCCGAAGTCAAGTTATACGACTGAGAGATTGGAAGTTACTATCTGGAAACATGTGATCCCTTTTTTGTTTTCTGTTACATGCTAGTGTTCCGGGTTTCCCATTCATTGGGTAGGCATTTAGTTGTACCTCAATAGATGAAAGTGAAACCTTGAAGTGTTTGTAGGTCCTATTAGGTAACAACTAATAAAAGCGAATATGACAATGAATGCTCACCTGATTCATGTCAATAGTTTGAATAGCTTCTCCGCGTGTGAAGATTATAGCATGGTTTTGGTTTTCAGGCTTCCCTTCTCCAAGCTTTGGATCACCTGGCAGCTTGATGGAATATATTTCCTACATCAATGAAACATCTCCATATATCAATTTGAAGGAAATGAAGAATTATTTCAAGGATCTTAAGTGTAATCTATTATATATTAAACTATAGGAGAGACCTCAGACGCCATGTGTCACACTCTAAGGCCTCTACTACTGATGAGTCAAACTCTCACAACTTCTAAAACTATTCAATTAAAACTTCATCGAATTTAACGTACATATTACGGTATACATTTATCATAACAGATATTAGAAAATAGGATCAGAAAGTAGTATATATTTAACATATCAAAACACATTTACCATATACAGATATTAGAAAGTAGGATCTTAATGTTTAATTAACACAAAAAAGAACAAAAATGTTATGACATTAGTAACCTCAACACAACAAACATGTAGAGAGTGGTGAAACAACCATAATGCTCCAACTCGAACTACTAACATAGATAACATTAAAATTGCTTGACAGACATTCCTGATACGGTAATTAACTAACTACTACATAGGGTTATATTTCAGGTTTGCAACCAGGAAAAGGATTTTAGACAGACACTCCGTGAGTATTTATCTCGGCCTGAGAACGCAGCCTGAGACTTCTCAGTGAAGACAAAACAATAATTTGAAATATTGGTAATCATTCCATATATACATAACAACGGCTGCTTACAGCTCACCTGATCCTTCCCATGTACGTCAGCCTTAACAAGCTTTGAATAATATTCCTTCGAGATCTTCCCATCGGTTGTACCACTCTCTTCCACGTGTATGAAAGCAACTCGAAGGGCCTCATTCCTGGTAACAAATAGATAAAAGAAACCACCAAAAAGAAAATATGATAACAATTAGTATTTAATAACATGTAAGTTCAATGTAAGTTCACTGAAAACGAGACGTGCTAAAAGCAATAAACCTCTGTAACAAAAGAGCTATATCAGCTGCCTCTGGAGCTTTCTTCTGTTTCTGCTGCCCATAAATTTGGCATGACACCACATAAGTAAATTTTAGATCTGCTTGAGCACGAGCTTCACGAGATAATTCAAATCCTTGTGTTGTCGGAATACTGGCTCCTGAACTGTCTATTTCTACGAGATTAAATGTTACGCATTAATATAATCCAATCAAAAATTTTCCCTCGTGTAGAAGCCTATAATTGCAATGACAAGCTACCTTCAATTCTTCTCCTTTCTAAATAGCTTTGTAGCATTAGAGCCCTTCTATAGTACATCATACCCCGTACTGCAATCCAATTCAAATGAGCAAAAACAATTAGAAAAAAAAAAGTATCAAATGGAGAAATTTCTAAAGTACATAAAAAGCACCAATAATGCATTAAAGGGACAGGAAATTTCGAGTAATTCACAGAAATCAAAAAAATATCATCTCAAAATTTAGTAGATCCAACCTGTCCTAGCTAAAGTCTGGCCTCGATAAGATGCCCAAAACCGAAGCTCCAAGTTATCACTAGAGCTCTCCTGAAGATCAGCATCTCCAGTAGATTCACCCCGACCAATTCGTTCCAAAAAATTTTCCCATTCATCTGAAGCAAAACTAATGTCAGCTATGCAGTAGTTATCAGAAGAAGGATACTGCTTAGTAATTGACCATTAGTACTATTTTAAGTAGCATTCTCTATACATATCTAGGAAGAAGATCAAGAGTAAGCTGAAACATGTACATCAGAAAACATAGAACGATCAGATAAAATAATAACAATAATCGATACTGTTGTATAATGCAATACTTGAATGAAGCCTTTTTTGCCAAAACTTCCTAAAATACCCTTTTGTGTGTTTTTCTATAAGCAAAATGTATATATAAAGTTGTAAATTCTTTATCAAATGGAGGGCATAGTTGGTACTAAATAAAACTCTAGCATTAAATAACTCCACTATAACATTAAATAAGCAACATGGCACATTAATAAACAACAATTATAATTAATTAATTACTCTTTCTACACATTAAATAATTAATAATAACATGGACAATATAATAATTATTATTCTTATTAGTAACTAATAATAAAATTTTAAAAGGAAAAAAATTAAGTAACAAAATGATTCAATGAAAACATATGAATTCTCACGCACGTGTAACACATGTGCCCGTCGCTAATTGCCTATGGCTTTAACAAAGGAAACTCGTTAGAATTTTAGCAACGTAAGGACCAAGCCCAAAGCAAGAAACACGTGCAACGCACGTGCATGAAGCTTGTAATAATAATAATAATAATACATACATACATACATACATACATACATACATAAATAAATAAAACTCTACTATAAGCTATGAAAAAAAAAGACATTTTCTTCATAAGGCTTCAAACGCATAACATCCATCTGTTGGTACGAAACACGCAGAACACAAAATAATATTAACTATTAAGCATAAGCAAGTTTATGGAAAATTGCGTCCATTATGACCTCAATAAGTGCCAAATTACTAGTAATACTCCAGCAAAATCTTGCAGTTCATGGTCAAAACTCTAGAGCAGACGTGATGTGTTGAAAACACTTACATTCGTATTTATACACATCTGCTCGTTCTTGGAACTTTCTAGGCGCAACACAACCACTCCCTCAAGAACTTTGAATACAAACACTTGTAGGATTTCAACTCAAGATCAAATGATCATCAGATTCTGTACCATGAAGTTGATCTCAAATTCAAACCATCTTTCTACATAATTTCATGTTATTTTGGATTGTTCAAACATAAAACCAAAAAACTACCAAAGTTAACTTCTTTTTACTCTTAAACTTTGCCTGTTCTGACCTTATGAATTAATAACTTTACATGATTACAAAGGTCAAGATTATTACACAACAGAACAAACTAGACCATCTCCGACATTTCTGGCACCTAGTCCAACATTGTAGAACATACAAGGCTAAGATTATTAAAAGTTAAAAATATACCAGGATACATTAAGAATCAATATCAAAAAATATTTTTCTACAAGCCTAATTTATTTCAATTTGCTGAATCGGTTTCCATATAAGAGGGTTTTATTGAATTCTGCAAGTTTGCGGTGAGCTCTCCTTATGAACCTGTGGTGACAAGTTAGGCACTATTTTACAAAGTACGCACGACAAAAATGATTTTCAATTGAGAACATAACAAGAAAACATACATCGACAAAAAATCAGGAGAACATTATGATTATTTATAACATTTAGCAACAGTAGAGAGTGGAGGCAGATTAGCAGATTGAACAAGGAAGGACAAGTTTTACCTGGAAATATCTTCTGAAGATAGAAAAGAGTAGAAATTCCATCCTCATTTTCAACCCGTAACTCAGACGAGCTATATAGTACAGTCTCACTGTAGTATGGGGTGAAGACGCTATTTTTCAAACAAAAATAGAAGTCACAACATTTCAGAAAACATCAATCATAATCCTGAAACTCTTCAGTGTATGTGTTCTCATATGCACCTGAATGGAATCATTTCTGAGACAGGCTTTGCTGCAGGCATGTTCATGAATAAAGAATTTGTGAAAAACTCTAATCTTCTCCTCGCCTCAAGATTCTTTGGAATATTGGCTGCAGAGTCCTTTACAGTAAGAAGTAGGTGCAATCGCTTCACTTGCTCCTTCTGTGATAGGAAATACAGAATACTTCTTCAGTTAAATGTGATCAAGCAATAAAACAGAAAGAACAATAGAATGAAGACCATACAATTTCTGGATCGTTAGGCCATTGTATCCTAGAAAATAGGCGACCCTCATTTCTAGCTCTAGCTAGAATGTTCCATGTATCCAGCTGCTCCCTAAGAGAAGACAAGGTTCAGTTAGAACTTACAAGCTCAAATATTTTTCTGCGAAAATATGCACTTGATATATTATTTCTGCAGTCATGTGTCTGAATGTACCTTAAATCAGGTGACAGCAAGTCATGTGTAACAACTTCATATAGGTCATACACTGCTTTTGCTGCACCTCTTGCAAGTTCAGGAGTCGCATTCCGTGTCTGCACAGAAGTATTTTACTCGTTTAGACCAATAAAGTTGTCAAAATGTACACACACCCCACGCTCACCAAGAAAGCAAGTGAAGAATTCACCAAGCAACCAAGAGACATATCCAACCAAAATTACATGAAAACTAGAAATGAATTACATCAACCCAACTAAACACCACAGTTTCATAATTCCAAACAATCTCCTCATTCAGATAAAAAGCTCTGAATACCAGCCTTCTATCGTCTCTTGAAGAAGCTTGGGAAAGACTAACTTATACCAAATTCTTAGAGAAACAACTCCATAATAGTTTTGGTAGAAACAGATAATTACAATTCTTGATTACACACCAATTCGAATATTGAAGCATTTATGAATTAAATGACCAGTCGTAAGGAAAGTGACCTTCATTGCTTTTTGTGCTACTCCTTCAAATGAAAAATATAAAATGGAAAGTTAAAGCATGCAAATCATTAGCATTTCTACTTTGGTTTTAGTTTAGGGCATGGATCAAAATTCAATTGTTTCGGAATGTTTCAAAATATCTGATAAAGGGTCACAAAATCATCTTGGTCTAGATTACTATATTTCATAACAAGACCACAATTAAAAAATAATTACCAGGAGCCCAGTCAATGCAGTAAACCTTGACAGCACCAGGGGGAGCTTCTTAAGATTTAAGGTTATAACGAGTGAACCCTCCAATACACTGTTATTGATCTCACGGAAAATCCTTTCAACCCTATATATTAAATAAAGAAAAAGTAAGGCATATTATTTAAAAACCATATATGCAAAGCCCCGTACATGTCAAGTGAAGAACTTAACAAGGGAACAGATTAAACTGGTTGACACAGTTGGAGGAGGCTAAAAGTTTCATACCAAAGTCTTCCTTCACCTTCAACTAGAGAGTACAAAATCTTTTCTATACTGTAGTAGCATTCTTGAACGGCATATGCCATATATTCATCCCTAGATACTCTGTTCCAGAGATCCGCTTGTGTATCCTTGCAGTCCAAAGCTAAATCCATTGCCAGCAAGATCTGGAAGATCAGAAAAATGGTTATAGGATTATAGCACACCAATAAAGAAAGATGGAAAAGACATATTCGAGTAACCTTCCGGAATCACAAGTACAGGGTAGCATCTTAACAAGGCACACCTTACTGCTTAGAAGAAACAAAGGCCATTGAACTAATCTAAGACTTCCAGTATTGCTTGGAATGCAAAGCAAGTCCATCTCCCTGGTAAGCATGAAAAACCAAGACGGATCAATAGGTATCATATGAAAGAACTAAAATGAACTATAAATAAACTATAAAAGAATGTTTTTTTATCTTCATTAGTGTTTATATGCGTACTGGATTTTCCATCTCTGTAATAAACTTTCACTTTGTGAAAAATCTACTAGATAATAATATTCGCGAATATGTGACTTACCGGTTACTAATAAAATCTTCTTCACGCAAGCTTTTGATGATCTCATTCCAAAAAGGAGAGAACATAGCTGCATATGCCTTGTTCATCTCCTGAGAGTCCTGAATTAACCAAACAAAAACTCATACTTCATTAGGGTGTATGCCAGACACTAGTTAAAAATAGAAGCCCATCTGTAGAGATCCTAAAAAAATGGCTAGGCAAGCTCAATGTTGATGGTAGCTTGAGCCCTCCAGCACAGTCGGCATTGTGATCTTTAGGAATGACAAGGAGGTTTTTAAGCTGTTTTCTAGACTTATTGACAAAAAGGGCAGTAACAAGTCGTCTGCCTGAAAATATTCAAGAAACAAGTTCCCTAGCTTCTTATGGTGGGACCGTGGGAAGAGACTCAAAGACTGCAATTAGGTATGTGAATGGTATCACAGAATGTTTGGAAAGACTAGTAAACTATGCAAAAATACACTCGGCTTTTTTGCCGTCAGACATCTCGTCATAATTACATTTCGTACACTGCACATCTTTTCAGGAAAATCTTAATGTACTCACCTGCAACTATAAGTTCTACATCACCCATCTAATACATTACTGTTTTTCTGAATAAAGTATTTCTAAACTAGACAGTCAGACATTCCAATATATGGATAAAGTTGATAGACATGTTAATGTACAGATGGTGGTCAGTGTGTCTAACACTAGTAGACATTGACATGCATCAGTGAACATGCCACAGCTCAGAAATTACACGGGTCACATCAGAGAGTTGGTTCGGTCATCTTGGCTTTTCAACCATAATTTAAGGGAAGTCAATTATCTCAATTATCTAGTTAATTGTGAAGCCAAAAAGGGCATTTATGGACTAAAAGTAGGGAATGCTCTTCAAATGATAACAATAATAACAGCCCAAAAACATCAAAATAAAAAACTAACCTGAGATGACTGTCTGTCAAAAGGCATCCTGGGGGATCAAAAGACCAACGGTATTGTTCAAACAAGATGGAAGAGAAAAAAGTAGGCATAGAATCTGTTAATAGCTGGAAGAAAAATATTAAAACATAAACCTTTTTGCCTGGGAAGATACGAGATTTTTAACAAAGGCTTCTGGAAAACTCTCAAAACGTTTATGCACCATTTCAATTGACCGTATCTGCCATAAATTTTAATGAATTTCTGAGTCTTCTCAACAACCAAGATTAAAGTGGAAACTGCATAAGCATGGAGTATATTCTGCATAACAACCAACGATATGCAAAAACATTCTACTGCAAGAAAAATAAATCTAATAAATTGTAAGGAATATCAGTGTTACCTCCCCTAGACGTCCCCGTGCACCCATCAGGCCACCAATAAGAGCAGATAAAAGAGTGTACCAAATATGAATGTCCATAAGGTAGATCTGTACGATACAAATACAATCGATAAAATCCATGCAATATGTCAATGCAAACTGGAAAAGGTTCAAAAGGTTGGTGCAGGAACCCAACCCAGCATTTTGCATGACTGAAACCTAGATGAAACCAAGACCTAAGTTTTTCAACCAAGACCTAAGCCAACAAGTCTGAAGCTAGAATGATCTTGCCTGGAGCATATTAATTCACTAGGAAGCATTTGAATGACTTCACCAAATGATAGAGAAATATTTGCTTAGCAGGTTCTCACCCCGGGCTCTTCAAATCAGATCACCTTAAAATGAATCTGTCAGTTGATGAGCCTAAACTGAGAAACCATGCTTCTTGGCTGAGATTTTAAGCACTCAACTGGGGAAACTTTCAGAGGATGCTACCAACTATCTTTGTAGCAGATTAAAACCTAAACCCTTTCATAAAGCATGAAATTTAAGAATACAAAAGAAACTCACAGCCACAACAGGAGCCCATAGGCAAGCAATCGTCAAGGCATTACTGTTGTCTGCCACATAATATCAAAAACATATTATCGATCAAAAAATATATATCACAAACATATATTACTAATGGGTAACAAATATCTTTCAGACTATAACAAGAAGTGTGTTCACTAAGTATACAATCAAGGAACCAAGCACTATTGAAATCAAATAAACATAAGCAAGATCAATATAATCCTACAATATAGTGACTTGACACACAAGAAAAGAGAGATTTTGATGGAAAAATCTAATATTATAACAAAGACAAGTACTTCAAGAGCGATGCTAGAGTACCATCCTAACAACTCAACAAACTATGAGGATACTTCTACTTGAAAAGTATAAATGGTGAGTGAAGAAGTTAGAACAGTAATCCAAATATAACCATGAAAGTGGGCAAATAAAATTTTATCTAGTTCTCTTTTTTTTCCCTTTGCGGTAACTAAGCAGCTACCGGTTAATGGATTCTTCTCATTTTTCTGCGAACCAAAAGTTAATTGGACTGACAGCAACGGCAAATTAATGTTACAACTTACATCATTTCTCGTCAAGGTACAGTGTTATTTGGTATTTGATTTAACAATTGGCAGCTTGAATGCTAGTGCAAATTATCGTAGTCATTGAAAAAGAGTATAAGGACAGTTTTGGTTTCTTTACCCCTTAGCCCTTAAAAATAATCAAATGTGAACTTTTAATTGAAAAAAAAAGAAGTAGGTTGTTCTCAAACAATCAATGAAGGAGATCACAAAGCAACAAAGAAACTATCAACACGAAATTATTCTTTTTTAGAAAGAAAAAAAAACTTACTCTTTGAGACTAGATCATGCCACGAGTATCGTAAATTCCGGAGGTCCACAATCACATTAGTAGGCTTGACTAAGGGCCTAATCTGTAGGAAGAGATAATAAAAGGAACTCCGTTACTTGTAAAAGAAGCTTTGCCTTTCTGTTTGATACAACTCATGATAAAATAAGATCATATGAACTTCCCAAAAAGTAAATCAAAGGTAAGACATTATGGCTTGCCTGAAGAAAGTAGGCAAATGTGAATTTACATGCAAAGATAACCAACCAGAAGAGCACGTATCTGCATTTTGGACAAAAACTATTAGCATTGTTTACAACAGTTGAAGAGGTACCACACAGAAGAAAGACCAGTGAACAGCTGTAAAAGGACACATTAACCGAAGAAGTCTTTGGGGGCTTGTCCCAGCTCGGAACAACCAAGTCAAGGTCACAGGTGGCAGATCCAAACCTGGCTACCCTGGGGGCACCTTTATCAAGGTAACCATTATTAATGGCAAGATGGATAATACTGATTGTTTTGGTATCCTGAGGACTAATAATAAGAGTATTTATCCCTCAAAAGAAGTATCCAGTGTTTTAGGTATTCAAGCAATACAAAAGGAAGGTTAACAATAAGTTCAGTATGATGATCAGGGGGTACTTGACGATCAAAACAAAATGATAAAAAAAAAGTACTTGGAAGAAAAGTTATGGGGGATTGAGCCTCTAATCTTTCGTCATCTCGACGGAGCATTCTACAACCCTCCAAGAATCATACTACTGAATGACTGACATTGCAAAGCATCATAGGAGCTCTCTCTTAAACAATGACAGGCACCATGCCACTACCTTCTATGACGGACGCCAGTTCAATGACGGGCGTAATGCCACTACCTTCCAACCTTGGAGAGGAACTCAGACAAATTTAGCTTCTGATCACAACTATCCAAAAGCTCAACCTTAGACCTCAACGTAAGATTTTGAGTTTACTGTATTAACAGCATGAAGACCATAACCAACAGCATAAGAAAAAGTAGAAATCTAAAGGTAAGCTAACAAGCAGGACAAAAGAAAAACATTAGAAATAAGCAACAATTGAACATTATTAAAGGATAAAATACAACTAGACTCTAAAAGCTAAATATCCCACAGTCCCACACCATAAAGTCCAGCAAAGCAAAAAATCATAAACAGCAACTAAACATTGGAGTGTATGTGCATTGTTATTTACCTCAAATAATCACTCATCCTCTCAAACAGACCGCGCCCTACAAAGTAACGCTCCTGAAATTAACAGCAATGTTAATCGACAAGGCCAAGCACATCCTGAGCCAGAAATTATAAATTAACTATGTTCTGAAAACTTAATCAGAAAAGCAAATACCTCATAAATCCACTTAAAGAACTGAAAGAAGGATTGATCAGTCATTTCTGACAAACTGTGACAAGCTGGGAACTTGAGTAAGAACGCAAGAAATGCGCGCAAAGCAGCATAAACACCCAGTATAAGAATATAAATCCGAAAATAGAATGAATTCGCGTTTCGGTCATTTCTCTCCTGTAGAACCATCCTGAAATTTAGATTCAAAGGCATATATTAATTACAGAAAATAAGTTCAACAACACAGGTTTTACAACATAATAGGAGGTGAAGTGAATAAGAGACTCACAGGTAAATATATGTTACACATACTGAACTGATACCAAACCAAAAAAACCTAATAAAAAGCCTTGAAATGGCCATGCCTCTTGCTGTCGTGTAAGCCCCAAACGTAAGTAGGACATCAAGAGAGCCTACATACACAGTGAAAGGGTCAAATGAAAAGAAAATATGGTAGAATACATAAACATGATATCTGAACACAAGCAACGAGTGCACAATTTTGAGTTCATGCAAGGGCAACAATAACAATAATAGAAGCTTACTTTCCAGGAAGCACATGATAGCAAATGTTGGTCCAATGCTGAGTACTTCCTTAAAAGTGTCGAGGTTAATGGTTCCATGGTTGAAAGCTATAATTGTCAGACCCTGTAGGTAAACAAGCACGCCTATTCACTACTTGACCAATAAAAATAAAAAAGTAAATGTTCTGGAGTGCTAAACCAATTTATTATGAATGCACAGTAATAAACCTGAAACATTAACACCAAAAAAATCCATAGTCGATGGAAACTTCTATAGAGGTGAAGAAATGTCCGGTGCTCCACAAAACTGCTTTTAGCTGTCTGCCAATTTTCAAGAGAAAAAAATGAGATATAAAAAACAAAAATGTAAGTATAAAAAATTTGATATAAGGCCAAAATGAGAAAGGAGAGATCTCATTGTACTCGTAAACAACAGTACATACACAAAGCATTGCCACATCAATTCAACAAATAACTAACAGAGTATAGGTTCATGTTACCAACGACATTAGGATATTGCTTAAGAAACTGAACTACCTTGCATCTGCCTTGGACAAACGAGCTTGTAAGTTCCTAAGGAGAGATATTGCACCACACTTTCTGGGGCCCACATGGAGACGATCAAGGGCTGATTTCAAGTGAGGATGCTCTCCTAACTGTGTAGATCATCTATCTGGAAATTAGCCCATTCTAAATCTCCTAACTCCATCAAAAGTTTATTGGAATCAAAGGTCAAAAAGATGCCTAAATTTTGGGTTGATTTGAGGGGGTTAGAAGCTTAAAACTGGGTAATTATATGAGGACAATCTATATGGTAAGGAGATCATCCTCACAACCTCGGATCATCTTCATATGGTCCCCACAAAAGTGTGGTGCAATTGAGGAGGGACCGGTGGACACCACTTACTCAAACTCCAATGTGTACACGTCGTAGAGCCCACATGGAGATGATCTGAGAACTGATTTTTTGTGAGGATGATCTACATGGTGAGGAGATCATCCTCACAAAAATTCATCCCTTGGATCATCGCCAGGTGGGTCCTACACAGCGGTGTACACATGGGGTCCCCTCCCTCCCTCTGTGCCAACCATGCCACTAAATAATCGGAAATGATATTGGAAGCAAGCTTCATTATTTCATGCATTTCAGTTGCCAGGAGAGCTAAAGCTTCAATATAAGAATAACTTCAACCATATAAACTTTCAAGGACTGTATAAACCAAGAAGTGTGATTATAACCACATACAAAAGGCCAACATCATTTAACACGAACAAACCTTCACGTAACACGACAAATTAATGCAATGATATTTTATTTCTAGGAGTTGACTACCCCAAACAGTTCGGAGAAGGCATTGTTATTATGATATCTCACATTTTCAACGTGATGTATATTCAACATAAAGTAACCAACCAAGATATATCCCACTGCCACAGACATGTTTGGACATTGGAAAATACCACTTGAAATAAACAGTCCCCAAAACTAATGCATAAATTAGAGAACCTAATTACTATATAATTCTGAACTACTACAAAAATAATAATAATAATAATAATAATAATAATAATAAATAAATAAATAAATAAGCTCCAGAGAGTGTATGCCTATCCATATCTTTGAACAGGCAAACTGAAAAAACAGAACTTGAAAGTACATGGCACCAAGAGACTTTTGCAAAACATGGAGAAAATATACTAATGAGTTCCAAACTGCTGACCCTTTTCCACTTCTTAGGCTTCAACAGAAATGAACTATCCTTCTTCACTGGCCAACTTAACTCAAAGCAAGCAGGTGACCTGCAAATACATTGAGAATGAAACCACAAAATATCAAATTTCCAAGCAAGATACCCATACATAAAATAGCAAAGGCCAAGAAAGACAAACCAGAAATACTCATTGAAGTCGTCATAATTCCTCCATTTTGAGTGTGCAGCTTTCCCATTGTTATTCCTAGCAGCTTCCTGTAGATAAAACAAAGGAACGGAACGAACAATTGTAAAAAAAAAAAAAAAAAGAATACGCAGAAATAAACACAATATAGAGATGTTGCATTTTGGAAAACCCCCTATACGGTCTTTAAAAAGTCAACCACAAAACTTCAGAGAGTACAATCTCCCAAAGATAAGTGTCCCATTCAACAGCATTTACCTTCTTACAGGTAATTCCTGCTCAAGCATCAAAGGTGGATTACAGTAAACGCTAACCGACAGCATGAAAAAGTATGTAGAACAATTAACCAGGATCACATGCATAAACGTGATTATTCCTAGACAGCATGCAAAACATGCTCATGTCTCTCATCATCCTTAAATATGGCAATTTCACAGGCTTTCACTGCTATTTAAATGGTCGTTTTCTTTATCAAGATATAGAAGATCCTGATGCATTACTCAAAACTTCAGTAAATCTGTTATCGATTTACTGAACTCATATAAAGAATTTAGGAGTTCTTTGTAGACACACTCACAACATGAAATAAGAAAAAAGGATGCACTAACCGCTGCCATTGTCTCGTAAATAGGACAAATGACTTGATCAAGATAAGACACAGAACCATTATCACGAGTACAGCTAACAGCTGGTTTGGCCTCACCATGGTCTAATATCGCATCCAACTCCTTTGCCATCTGCATATCATAGAAATCCCAGTCAAAGAAATTATCCATGGAGTAAGCAATACTAATACTCGTTGCAGATAACACGTAAATAAATGTACTTATATATAACAAAACACTAAAGGCTTGTAATAAGAAAGAAATTTCCAGAGCAAAGAAGAAAATCGAGTAATCTCATTATCATATTCATTTTCAAAAGCAAAGAAGAAAATTAATCTTCGAACAAAACATCTACTATCCAATTACCATCTAGCTCACAGGAAAATATAACCAGTATCTGAAAAAGGCAATGACATGGTAGGCTGGTAGCTCATGTATGATATTATCACCTTAAAGGGCAAACTGTGTCCAAGACATTGGATTGGAGAATCACCAGAGCTAAAAAGGTGAATGAAAAGCTTGAAACTCGATTGTAGTTAATCGATTAGTCATCAGCCCTATGACATGAGTTACCTCAGAAAACCAAGAAGCAGAATACTTCAAAGGAACACTTTACATTAATGCAAAATAAGTGTCATATTGATACGTATTGAGTTATATTCCTTTTGAGAAGCACTAAAAAAAATTGTGAATCTGAAAGCGGACAGAGATCAACTTATCATGGAAATGCACAGAGAAGTGTGACAGTAATCAGCACTTTTTAATGTGAATCCTTAATTTCAAAAAAATTGATATGCAAGCATGCTAGTTGAACAATTGAAATTACTAGACAAAAAGGACACAGTGGACCAACCAGCACCCTGAGATACTCACATTGTGGAATATATAACAAATGCATTCCGGAAGAAAGCGAACATTTGCAGCCTCACCCCAGATGAGGAAGTACAAGGAAACCAAAAAAAGTTTCCTGTCCTTGTTAATCGCTTCTAAACTGTGAAAGATATTAGTATAAATTCCAGCAAATGGAACGAATAGACAAACGTATTTACAAATAGCTAAAACTATTAGAATTACCTGTTCCACACAAGGCGTATATGCAGATATTTGCACCATTTGATGTAATTATCCAGTACCTTCAGGAAAACCTCTGTAATGGCTTTCTCGTCTATTTTCTGCACGAGAGAGAGAGAGAGAGAGAGAGAGAGAGAGAGAGAGATCAGTTTTCTCAACATCCCCATGCCCACCCAAACGCCCTATATTGCAATATAGCCTATGAACAGCTGTAAAATGAACTAATAACTTTTTGTAGCATTTCTTTTCTAACCACCCTAAAACATGCGAGCAAGATAATTAATCCTTTTTTATATAAGCAGCACGAAAATAAATTGCAAGAATTACTTTTGGGCAACTATATGAGATAGCATGCAAAAAAGGATAAATAGGAGTCCAGTGTACAGCTTTTCTTTTTCATTGTCTTTCCTTTTTCTATCATTTGAATTGTTTTACCAAAACAATAAGCACCTAATATTCTAAATTCCATGACAATGCATAAGAAGCCAGAGAGCGGACAGATAAAGCTAAACTTGGATGCAAGCACCACAAAGCAACCCAGGTACAACCATCTCAGTGGTTGGAGATAAATCTGTGGAGATCTTCACGATATATTCAGGTCCATTGAACCAGTAGATCACTGAAGCGGATAACAACAGTCCTTCAACAGCAATCAAGTTTTTTAGGATAATTTTCAGGTTTGCTGATTAAGGATGTTGGAGATATGCAGCTCCAGAATAGCAATTTGGGATAAAGTGCCAACGAGATTAGGTATATGAATTAGATAAGAGGGTCACCTATAATTGTCCCTCACACTGCGAGCGGCTAACAAATTGGTGAGGTCCTCAGTAAAATGTGGTAGATAAATGTTTTTTTCTCTTTTTGAGAATAGAGGGCTTACACCTACAGGACCCTCTTCGCTGATTATATGTATTATTTCTACTCTTGCTTACATACCTTACTATTTGTTTATCAAAAAAAGGTACACCAAAACAAAGTACTACATCAGAGATGGGTGCAAAATTTACAGGCTACAGAAATAGTGCACAGACTGAATTGATTTGTTATTATCTTCTAAATACAACAGTAAAAGGGATTCAAAAGACCAATCCCTTCAGATCCAAGAACATATTACTTTGTCATCTCAGTGATCTAGAAGTGGGACTTATTTAGTACCAACAACCAGCAAAAAGCTCTTCTGCTAGATAAGGAGTACAATAACACATATACAGATGTCAGTGAGCCATCATTATCAAATCTTCCACTGAAACAACTATTTTTCATCAATAAGTCTCAAATCAGAGGCACTGCAACACTAAAACACTAACTCATACCGTCATACGCAACCACGTGCTCCCCCATGACTTGAAGTCTTAGTCTAAGAGCATTCAGACTTGAAATATTGTACTAGAAAGTCATGGCAGTAGAAACTAAGTAATCTATATCTAATCAATAAAAAAAGGTAATTCAGTGACCTATATAATCTTACTTAACACGGTTAAACCTCTCCTGCAGCCCAATATCTGCATAGAGTGTCTCACTTTGAAATGTAAAATATTACAAGACTAACAAATGATTCAAGATTTTTAGTTAACATAGAGTGTCTCACCGGTTCAGCATCAACAGGTATGCCCAGACGAGACTGTGCATTTGCAATAGAAAGAATTATATTCTCGCGCTGGTTCTTGATATTGTCCTTCTGCACAAAAAGAATTCAAAAAATAAACATTAAAACAACATTTATATATTAAAACAGGACGGTATCTTTTTATGTATAGCCATCGACGGCTGAAACAGGACAGTTTCTTTTTATGTATAGCCATCAACGACTAAAACATAAGAAGGAATCTTATTTTATTCTCCATCAACGGCTCTATTTCAATCCACCAGGTTATGTTGAGTTACTGAAAGGGCCCTACTCACAATTTTGATGACGATCCACTTAATCCATCCAAATGTTACGACTTATTAATGAAAATCCACTTAATTCATCCGACTGCTACGACTTATTCAACCCATTCACTTTTGTCCTTGACTCCTTAAGGTTTTTGAGACAAGTTTATCCTTCACCCTTTAAGAAATACCAGATGTGTCCAGTGGCCATAGTAAATGACCAAAATAACTTTATGTTCTTTTATGAAATATCGGATGTGTTCCGTGGCCATAGTTATTTATTTACACCTGATTTACATTTGACGTTGGAGTCGCGTGGAGTGGATCTGGTGGTGGTGGCGGTGGGGATATGCGTGAAGCGCGCGTAGTGCGTTTGGACATCCAAACTACACGCGCGAGGGAGGATGGACAACCATTTTACGAATCACACGCGCGTAGCGCGTGTGAGGAGGAAAACGCGGTATAGCCCCGTGCCTCCGGCACGGGGCTATACCTAGTAAAAGATTAACTGAGATAATTTCTAGTAAAGAGAAGCCATATAAGAATTTTTATAGTGAAATGGTTTTGAATATTTAGTACCAACAAAAGTAACAAATTTCAGAAGACGAAGATTCTATACATGAATTTTCGTCATACAGAAAAAGTACAAATTACAGATTATGTAGATAGTTCCAAGGATCGGGACCAAGATGGAGAAAACAAAAAACGGCTCATACACCTGCTATGAGTCATGTATTGTCGCACCCAATCATTCGGGTACATTATAATGCATTGAACCTTATTGGTCGATACACTGTATAGTCACTACTATCTACACCTCACTCGATACAAAACAAAAATTAAGAATGTGCTAGTTAGCTATACTACATCAGCATTGACTATAAAGACAAGTCATAAGATACAGCTAATAAGGAATAAGCACCCATTGAACCAACATATCCAAGCATGTGAGTAGAATGAGTACTAAACAAGACTAGAAGCTCAACAACGAACATATGTGACAATGTGGAACACAAACCTGAAAACCGAACACATATTCCAAGAGGTCAAACATATCAGGATTTCGCAGCCCAGAAACCTCAAAATCAGTTGGCAGCCTAGGAAAGTATTCAGTGTATCTTATTGCAGACGTTGCAGCCTTAACCTGGACAGATTACAACAAAAGAGAACAAAGATAATCATGAAAAAACATTTGCTTTATAGGAAATATACTCCCTAGTCCTCAGTAGTTTCCATCTTTTCTGAGTAAGCATTTAAATTGTGTTTAAGTACGTAAATAGGTTAGAGAAGAGCTTCTCTGTGGTAACCGCTGTTAACCCAGCTCTAGCAAATGACTCTGCTAAGTAATTGAAAAGGATAAATCAATAGTAGAGGCATTGGACGTGCACCCTGAACTGATTGTATTTTAGACATTTGAATAAATGAATGAGATAATGAGAAAATTTTGATGAATCCCGCAAAGAGCACAAGGAATGTGAAAAGAGGACCATTAACCTGGGAGGCCTACCAAAACAGAAAATCTAGAGAAAAGATGAAGTTGACACTCACTTCTGGGAACATTCCAATAGCATTGGTTAAGGATGGTGCATCCAAGGGCACTATATTGTACGGTATAAGTTCTCCTGTCAATGTTCCATCTGATTTCTTGATCCTTCGTAACTGAAACAAACCACAAAGAAATGGTGGTTGCCAATAAATGTTCAGTTGACAACAATGGCAGTTAACAATTAAAATTGGAGCCTAAGCCGGAGGAAAACATGATACAATGATTGAGATTGTCTTAAAAGCATCATTTTTTCAAATTTTATGTGACCTACATCAAGAATAGCAAATAGAAGTCAAAATCTGACTTTGAATGGATAGCATCTCCTTGAACTGTAAATAATAGCATGGAACTAAAACTAGCCTTAGCTGAATTTCATTGAAATTCAATCAATAAATCTAATTTTGACCCGAGTCACCATTAGTTGAAAAACAGAGATTTTAAGACCAAAGAATTCAAAAACAATACAAGAGCAATGCCAATGCATATAGAAACAAAGTAAATAGTTTTGCTTTGGCTACCGCCGAATAGATAAGGAGCATTCAAAATATTCAAAATATAAACCATGAGTAAAATTAGAACTTGGAGAAGTGAATTCTACGTATAATATTTGTAGTTAATCTTATTTATAAGAAGAATGCTAGCAAGCTACCCCCAAACAAGTAGCATGCATGCATACCCACTAGTAGAAGGTGATTTCAAACTTTAGTAGCTTGGTTAATAGTCAATTGAAATCTAACAGAGTGACGAGGAGCATCGCAATTTTCAGCATGATCTTTGTTCTTCTGGATATTCACATGTAGCCTCCATCTTGAAACCTTTTACTAATTAACATGGCCAAATGCAACAACAACAAAAAAAAATATATATTTAAGAATATCTTCTATTACATGCTGAACACAAGAACTAGAAGCATGAATCACACCTCCTCCATAATTAATTTGCCCACCCCATCGGGAGCTGCTTCTTTGCTAAGTTCCTCCATAACAACAATTAAAGCCCTCAGGGTGGCGAATATCCTTTTCATTTCTAAAGATCTGAGTTCCAACCTGAAACAAGAAACAAACTCTAAATTAGAACGATACCCAGTTTACAATCTAGCAAGTATGGCCTGTTCAAAAAAAAATATCTAGCAAGTATGGTGATTTTCCTCTCTTCAACACCATCACCCAAAATTCAGAAACTCCGAATCATCATCAATCATGTACACAGGTAGATAAATTACAGCAAGATAGAAGTGGGCGATGGGACGAGCAAAGCACAACAGAGAGAGAGAGAGAAAGAGAAGTAGGGGTGCAAGTATCATGATGACCTCACCAATGAATAGGTTACTTAAATAATCTCATGTTTCCTCCAGAACATATCTGTATGGTCAAAATTACAACAATGAATAGTAGGGGTGCAATCTTGATGGAGATCCTTTATGCTAGTGGACACTGGCTTCAAAAAAGTAAAAACACAAGGCCAGCAGAATAAAGTGGCTCTTAATTAATAGCTCCAACATGCACAAAATAGCTTCTGAATCGGGATTAAATACTTGTTTTTACTGGATTTCGAAAGCTCATACTCTATAGAATTTGCACTGAGTACAAAAGCTAGACTTACTCTCCCAAATTAGCACTGAACGTTCCAGACTCCCTCCATTTCTGTTCTTCTCTTTGGATATCGTCCACCCTGTGCCGTCTCTTGTAGAGTTGGTAAAATTCCCATAAGCGCTCAATATCACGATTACGATCAATTCTTGCCCCATCCCTCTTGGCAAGTTTTTGCTGCACAGTATCCAGCGAACAGTTGAAACACACAAGTTGAGTTATCCAACAACAAATGAAGATCAAAACAAAGCATAATATCACTACACTCAGAACGAACTTGCATCCAATTTGTATAAGCGAGTCAAATGTACTGATTTTAAAAAAAAAATAAAAAATGAAGAAAAAAATAAGAACAATAAAAGACCAAAAAAAATGACCAACTTGACTAATTGAGGTAATACCTTAATGACAGACATTAAACCAGTCTTGAACTGGAGTACACCTCTGCCGTCACTCTTAGGGTCCAGGTTCTGTGCCATTGAATATGCTTGCTCGCACACTAAACATTAAAGAAAGAATTTTGATCAGTGCAGTGATGGATTTTAACAGCATAATCAATAACAACCCATTTCAAGTCAATACCTACTAAGAGGTGTCCAGGAACCCCACTAATACGACACAACCTTCATTAATAGTAATAAAGCCACATAAAGTGATAAACTTTTGTAACCAACACAGGTGAAAGTCACAATAATTCGCAAACAAATAAGAGATTTTAAATTTTAAAAACCTTAAGAGTTAGAAATTGGAAATTTCTGGGTTGCCACCACAGGTTCCTAAGCAAGTAAGCAGCCAATACTCACCAAACATCGTAAACACCAATACATAGAGAAATAAAATACACCAACAATAAAAAAGATAGGAAACGATAACTACAAGACAAGCTTCATTACAAAACCAACCATGCTAACATGTGTGGCTTACGTCAGAATTGCATATCCGATTATAAACATCCACAAGCTTTCTCTCTGATGATTTCACCATCCTCATGGTCCTCGTTCTTAAGTATATTTCAAATCCACCATTCTAAGGATCAAAATAACTTCAATACTAGAGAATTCAACTACCAATGCCCAGGCATTCTCACAAAGCAAATCTAAAGGCCTCAAAGAAATGGGATTTAGTCATCACTACTCACTACTACAGCTTTCATAGGGACTTGGACCATTGCTACCTTCAGGCTTGAGCTGTTTACATTTGAAAAGGACCTCAAAAGAGAAAAGAAAAGTAGTTCAGTCATTTCGAGAAATTTTCACCAATTTTTTCACGAGCAAGATTTATAGGGAACTCGGAGCAAAGAAATTCCTATTTGGTATTCTCTTCTTGGCGATGTTAAGTGGAAAATGATGACTTTGTTAAGGGTAACAAGAGAAACTGGTATTGGTTACTCTCGAGATCAAATGCTCTTCAAGTAGCCCCTCAAAAGTGGTTTGTTTTTCTATATAAGTTAATGTTTCTTTCCTATGATGCATTTAAGAAACAAATTTTTAGACAGTTCCAGCGATGCACCAAACAGAATTGTTGAATCTTTAGAAAGCTTCACCTTGTCATTTTAATCTTCTCGAAGCTTTAGTTGAGCAAAGTTTATGAAATTTGTAATGAACCGAGGTTTAGCATCTGGAATGTCGGTGAAAGAGAATAATTACCAGTGTATGAAGTCCTTACAGCCACCCTATGCTAAGACCAAATTAACTGCCAAAGTGCATGCAATCAATACTCTCCTCATGCCTCCATCAATTTCACGAACAAACACTAGAAGAAACTATTCAAAAGTAATGTATAAAGTACAGAAGCTAATTGTCATGAACAATTGACAGAATCTTCGAGGCATACCAAACTCGTATAAAACTAAAAACTATGACACACAGGTAAAAGCAATGACCGAACCAAATCATCTTGATGTCAACATTCTAGCCATCGTCTCCTAATTTTGCTGTTCCTGGATTCTGGTCCTGGTGGTAGTGATGATCTCCTCAAATATAAATGTGCCTTTTCAACTATAAATAGTTAAATTCACCAACCGATACCAAAGTTAGGTGTTATTTAGAGCAACTAATTTGTATAAATACTAGTTAGAAAGAGAAAAAAGTCGAATACCAAGTAAAAGCTGAAATCGAACAAACTCGTCTCAATGTCAGCATTCTAATGTAAAAACCGAAACCAACAAAAAAAAAGTCATTATCTCCTAAAGTTTGCTTTTCGTTGATACTAGTCCTGGCAATATTGATCTCTTCCAATATAAACGTATCTTTTCATCTAATAAATGTTAAGTCCACCAACCGATATCTAAGTTCTTGAATTCAGAACAAAAAAGTTTGTAAGATTAGAAACTTACAGATCCTCGCGACATTAGGATCCTCGGCTTGAATCTCATCAGCAGCCTGTAAGATGGAGTCAATATTTGTAGTACCCCTGAGTGAAGCCGGTACAGCACCAGCAATACCGCTAGGTGTTCTTTCATGACCTTGGCCAGCATGACGAAGTTGTTCTCTCTGTAAAGTCGCTCGAACCAGACGTTCCCAGTTATTATAAACTCTCGCCATTTTCAACTTTCTCACTCTAAATTTCCACAGAAACTAATGTGTAGAAAGCCTTCGAAACCCTAGATTTCCAGCGAAGTAGAGTTCCGGAACCCTAATTCGTGGAATTGGAGTTCCGGGACAGCAATGAAAGCAGATCTAAGACGAATTTCTGACGACTAATTCAGGAAGGTTAATGGTTCTTGAAGAAAGGATAATGGTATTGTATTTAATGACTGAGTCACGAAGAAGATATTAGGGTTCAAAGGAAGGTGATGGAGAGACGAAACGCGGGATGTGCATTTTTTCAGCAGAGTCCGCCGTGAGAAAAAAGGAAGATCCTTTGAAAGGGAAATACGAGACAATGGATGGGGGGAAAAAGTGACAATCAATGCGTAATATTAAAGCGTAAAATGACGGAAAACTCCTTCGAAACTTCTTGGACTATTTCTGCGGCATCTTTCCGCGAACGCAAACAAACGTTACGGTCTACGTTTGTTGAACCATTTTTGCGGCACCTTGTGATGTATATAGCGAGCCTGTGCGTCCGGTGTGTTATTTATGTTGAGAGTGTTTCTTACGTTGGATTGATTTTGACTATGTGATGATCCATATACCAGATTAGATTCATGGGTTTTAGATGTAGGTCCTGTTTGGTAAACCATGAATATTCGCAAACGTAAAAAAAAATTTGTTCTTATAAGTGCTAATTAAAATTCTATAAATTAAAAAAAATAAATAGAAATTTTTATATTGTTTATTTTGTAAGCCCATTGCAAATCCCATCAAATATTTGCTATTAAACGCCCTCATCGATTATCTACAAACACATGATGAACCATAAAATTTTGTATTTGTAAATATTCACGGTGTACCAAGCAGGGCCGCAATAAAATGAGTTTTGTAAAGTTTCTTTCTTAATTGAGTTTTCAAATACAGTATTGAAAATAGCAAAAATTCATAACAAAATAAAATAAAAATCTGTCTCAGTGTTTTCAATAAAAATTATCCACAATTTTACAACTTTTTCTAATTTCTAAACTACTCGTACTCGGCTTAAAAAATTAGTCGAATAAGTCATCTAAAGTGTTGTGTGCTTATTTTCCTAAATCCTTAATATGCCTTTTTTGTTCATTTTAAAGGTTCGTGCTAAAGTAAACCAACCTAAATTTAAAATTCACTTAAACCCATTGTGAGGCTCACTTGACGTAGTTCGCCGACTTGAACATGATGGTCGACTTAGTGGTGACTAAGACCTAGTAGGATCGGGCCGAGTCAAATCGAGTCTAATTGAATCAGGGTCGGGTCAGGTAAGGTACTCGTCAAAATATACAAATTAAAAAACAATAAATAATATAAACGAGATAAACATGTCAAGCATAACAGAACCAAATCGAACCTAGTAATGACCAGATCGCTCAGTTCAGACCGCGTCTGATCCAAGTCGACAAACCATGCATGTATGATTCATCAACTCAAACTCGGTGGTGATCGAGTCCGAGTTGGACCGCTCGACTTACCGAGTAAGGCATGGGTTGAAATAACTAATTTAAAAGAAAAAAACAAAAACAAAACGCATTGAATCGGTCGAGTTAAGCACACGTGTAAATAATTTTGGAAATAAATAAAAAAAAAATAAGTTGATTTGACCGAGTCGTCCTATATTAGAATGAGTCGTACGGGTCAAGGTCGAACCAAACCTAATAATGACCAAATCGCTCGATTCCAACTCGGATTGAGTCAGTCGAATCGAGCCTGACTCAAACAAATCGGCAAACAATGAACGCAATTGGACCAATGTTCTTCCCTTTTTTTTTTGGTATACTACCCTTATTTTTTATCAGTTTTCAAATTACAGATTCAACTAGTAATGATTAGTGAATTGTGGGACCAATTAATAGTGAGTGGAGTACTCCATGATGTTTATATATTGAGTTGCAAGGCTTTCATATATAATTGAGACTATTATTAACACACTCAAATGAGTTTGGTGTTATGAGGTCTCCAATTAATGTAGACTTGCTCTGTCTCGTAACTTCTTAAGCAAAAGGAAGCTGGTGCAAGTAATGGAACGAGTGTCAGGGGAGCTGACCACGTTCCCGAACAAAATGAAGGGCTTAAGATACCACACATAGCATAGTCATAGAACAACAAAGCTACGATTCTACATCATTTAAGTTGCATTAAAATACCAAAACCACCCCTCCATTTTCAATTAACGTTAATATATATTACGTTGTAAAATCTTATTTTTAAATTCCTATAATTTTTGTAGTTATTAATCCAAAACAGATTATAATTAACTCAAATATTATTTGATTCACCCAATAATAACAAGAATGATAGTTAGATGCTTAAAAAAAATAAACGCCACACTTCGCGTTTATTGTTGCAAAAATTTGGAGAATCATTGGAAATGGGTTCTGATTCCTATGAAATAAAAAGAATAAATTAAAATAAATAAAAATATTGTATGCCTACAAAGGGAAATTAATAGATTTAAAAAAAAAACAAATATTTAGTTTACGCAAATATTTGCAAAAGTGATGAAAATTTTTCAGTTTGTACCATGAGGTCATTTTCGTCATTTTACAAAGACACGTCACATACCCGAAACCGCCTATCGCTTTTCACCATCTCATTTCCCCACATTACGAATCCTCATTATTCCGTCTTTCGCCTGTTTCATCTCGTCCCCCACTACCCTCTTCATCTCCACCTTCTTCCCTATTTATCTGTTCTGGTTTTTCTCTCTCATCAAGCATGTCGACTGGTTTGGTCCGCAGAGCAATTTCTAGGGTTTCATCAAATCCAGCTTCAAAATTATTATTCGCTCGAGCTCACGCTTCCGAAGTTCAAGCTCAACAAGTGGAACCAAAAGCTCAAGATAATTCCAAGCTCAAAACCTTCTCAATCTACCGATGGAACCCTGACAATCCTTCCAAACCCGAACTTAAAGATTACCAGATCGATCTCAAAGATTGTGGACCTATGGTTCTTGATGCCCTAATCAAGATCAAGAACGAAATTGATCCAACTCTCACTTTTCGTCGATCATGTCGTGAGGGAATTTGTGGATCATGTGCCATGAACATCGATGGATGTAATGGTCTTGCTTGTTTGACCAAGATCGAATCTGGTGAAGCTAGTACTGTTACGCCATTGCCACATATGTTTGTGATTAAAGATCTTGTTGTTGATATGACCAATTTTTATAACCAGTACAAGAGTATTGAGCCGTGGTTGAAGAGGAAGACTCCTCCTCCTGTACCAGGAAAGGAAGTTCCGCAGAGTAAGAAAGATAGAGCGAAGCTTGATGGGATGTACGAGTGTATTTTGTGTGCTTGTTGTAGTACTTCATGCCCTAGTTATTGGTGGAACCCTGAGTCGTACCTTGGACCAGCCGCGTTACTCCACGCTCACAGGTAATTTGGATTTTAGAGTTCTTTCCTCCCCTCTTATCTGGGCTTAATTTATGGAAACTTTAGATTTTGATTTCATGGTGTTGTGAAATGATTGGCTTTGGTTGAACATCAATGTAGTTTTAGCTTTTTGATTGATTTCTGGATGGGTAGTTTCCCTGGACGTTTTTGTATTTCTTGATTGTTAGGGTTGTTTTTTTGATCGGAGTTGATATATATATTTAGGGTTTTTAGTTTCTCATTTTGGAACATTTTTTATGTTCTTTTTAAATTTTTTTTTTTTTAAATTTTTATCCGGGCTTAATTTTGGGTTAAATTTAGGGAAACTTTTTAGATTATGATGTTCTTACTGTTGTGATGGTATGGGTGGCACTGGTTGAAAATCAATGTAGTTTTAGCTTTTTGACTGATTTCTGGGGTTTCTAGGGCTATCCGGGCTTGTTTTGGGTTTAATTTAGGTAAATTTAGATTTTGATATCATTTTTGTTGCGACTGTATGAATGGCATTGCTTGAAAATCATTGTAGTTTTAGGTTTTTGATCAATTTCTGGGTGATTAGTTTCCTTGGACTTTTTGAAGTTCACGACTTTTAAGGGGTTCTTGCTTCTCATTTGGAAGTTGGAACAATCTGACCATGGCCGTGGATATAGTAGGCGATGTTCCAAGAAGGATCATTGAATTTGGAGTTTTGGGTTTGAAGTTGTGTAGATCTTTGTGCTAATGCTTTTGACAGGTTATATACCTAGTAGAATACATGGTCAAGGCTGATGCGTGTACAGGCTTCAAGGATGGAGCTTTTGGGTACTTAGTGCCAACTACTTGTGAGAAGTTAACTTTAGCAATACCGATAATAGGATGTTGGCAGGGGTTCAGCTCGACTACCAGTGTATTTTTTTTTTCCTTAGAAAAAGAATCCCCTGAGAAGCTCTTTGTAATCCATGGTGCTTCCTTTTGATGTCCTGGTATTTAACAAGTCTCCTTATTTTTCACAGTTAGCATTGCTAGATTAGCATCCCTATTTGGGCCTTTCTGCCACCTAAGGTTAGCAGGATGCATCTGTGTAACTTAACTATTGGAATCCCTTGGGTCAGCACCAATTGCATGTGCACTGCTTGATCTTCAAAGTTGTGGAGACTGCACAATTGCACATAATTTTCCCTTCTGCAAGGAAGTCCATTGGATTCACACTTGACCTTTGATTTGTCTTATATGGATATGCCATCTGCAGTGAGGTTTCTTTATATGTCTGGACAGATAGATGGTCCTTGATAGGGTAGTTGATTATAATTGTTAGGGGCTTCTCAAATGATTCTTGTTTTGTTCTGTTTTGTTGTGTTTCTTTGTTGTTGTTGGTATTTTACCCTTGATTGGTTCTGAAGCACATTTTCTTGACTTGATATTAGCGTGTTTGCATTAGGAGCAGGACACTAATTTTTATTGTCCCAATCTAGGCCCTCCTGTACTGTCACTTTCAATGCTTCCAGTCTTTCACAAGTCTGTGTTAATTGAAATAATAAGCCCGTTTATATCTCACTGATTTGGAGTTTCTCGCTGTAGTTGCAAGCGATTGGATTTGTGTGGGTAACCTTGAAGTTGTTTTCTTCTTGTATTGGTTGATACAGGTGGATAAGCGACAGCCGCGATGAGTACACAAAGGAGCGGTTAGATGCAATTAACGATGAGTTCAAGCTGTACCGCTGCCACACAATATTGAACTGTGCCCGCGCCTGCCCCAAGGGACTGAACCCTGGGAAACAGATCACAACCATCAAGCAGCTCCAGCTCTCGTCTTAAAGTCTTAAAAGTCGATAAAATTGAATATTGACTGTATGTGGTACTTAGATTGCAGAAAAGTTTTTCAGCTTTCATCAACTGAAATTCTCTGTGAACTTAATAATATCTGCACTTGGGTGCATTTTGGTGCAGAATATCATCTTTATTGTATTTGAATATGAGTTTGAACTTAATTCTCTGCGCGTAATAACGATTCGTAACTTTATCAAGTTGTCATTTGTTCTTTTTCATCTTTTATGTATCTTTGCTCTTATTAGTCTTGTATTGAAGGCTAATTAATTATACATATCTTGTTGGCTATTTTTCCACCGTACCTATGTATCTGTGACATTCTCTCTGTACCAGTTTTCGTACTCAAGTTCTCCTTTTGAGTACGTTAGAAGAAGTTGAGCTTGAGGCCTGCAAACTGATAATGAAGTTGTTTGTCAAAAAAAAAAAAAAAAAAACTGATAATGAAGTGATAACAACTTCCATTGAATCCATTCTCATGATACTTTTGTAGTCCGTTAGAATTTGTTATCTCTTGGGGTCTCTGGGTCGTCCAGATTGGGCGATCTCCAACTCCAACTGATTCAGGGAGGGTGATTCAAACTTGTTATGCATCATGGCCCAGTATTAACATGAGGAGAAAAGTTACTGGATGATTTAGGAACCAATCCAAGGTAACCCAAACTTCAGCCCTAGTATATCTAGTATTAAAACGTGACAAACATTATTTTTGAAGAAAGAATCTTTTTTCATCAAAAATAATTTGGCTGCTGTTATTCACACCCATAATAAACTTCTTGACACCCATATTGACAAAAAAAAAAAGAAAAAGACATCTATAACCACAAGGAAAATGAGCCATTGTGCATCAATATATATATATTTGTGTGTGTATAAAAGAGCTAGATAATCTTTAACTAAAACACTACAGATTGAAGTCAACATTTACTAATTAAACTAGTAGTCGACGAGATCTAGAGAGAGAGAGAAAAATCAAAGGTATATAATTAATGTGTTATGTGTATTTACTAAATAAAAAGAGTTTGAATTGAACAGGAATAGAAAAGAAGGACCGTAGACTATTTTGGTCATATACATGAAAACGGTTATTAATTGGTCGTCGTTGCAGTATGGATTTTATTCAATGGCTGATTTTGAACGAAATTCTATTGGTTGTTAATGTTATTGGCCCCCTCCTAATTACTAGAAGAAATTAGCGCGGGACCAGAACCAACCAACCAAATTAAAAACCCCCCAATTTAATTAATTTAATTAAGCCTCCTTAAATATAAATTACTCTTCCTCCTTTCTCTTTTCCCTTCCACCCCTCTCTTTCTTTCACTTTTGTTTTTTTATTTTTTATTTTTATTTTTATTTTTCTATCTTTTAATAATTGAAGAAGAATAAAAGTGTGTACATGCGGCAAAGATGCGCTACCTTGAACTGAAGTTGCATGCACAAATGTTGCGTTGCATGGCAACTTCGTCTCGTTCATGTGCGCTATCTTTACTGTTGTTGTTGATCGTAAATTGTGTGGCAAAGACGTCGGGAGATGGCGTACAGTTGCATGTACATGATACTCAAGTAAGATTATTTATTTTATTTAATTTACGTCGAAAATCTTAATTAATTAAAATGTTGGATCTTGCTGATTAATAATTTTAAAGGTGGTGATGGATAATGGGTTGGTGCAAGTGACTCTGTCAAGTCCTGCTGGGATCATTACCGGAATACAATACAACGGAATTGATAACTTGCTTGAAGCTCTCAATAAAGAAGATAACAGAGGGTAATTACTGTATCTATAATAGTTATTATGTGTTGGACCCAGCACAATGTCACGGGTTTGGGCTTCCAACCTAAAATACTAGCCTATTAGGTGGAGTTGACCCAAACCCATATAAACTCCAAGATCCCCCTTAACCAATCAATATGTAATTATTTTCCTTTTTGTCACTATTCCACCGTGACATTCTCTCCCACCCGAATCCTTCAACGCCCTGGTTGCCCACCATCTTTTGGAGGACCCACTACCCTTATGAACACACTTCCCCTGTGGGCGTTTGGAGTGACATCGGATTGGATTGGGTCTGCTCTGATACCACTTTGTCACGAGTTTGGACTTCCAACCCAAAAGACTAGCCTATTAGGTGGAGTTGACCCAAACTCATATAAACACCAAGATCCGCTTTAACCAACCAATGAGGGATTATTGCCCTTTTTGTCACTATTTCACGGTGACAACCAGTTCTGCTTTGGTTGACCACTTTTATTTATTAATTTAAGCACTGTTGACTTGTTTGTTCTGTTTGACTGAATCTGATTATAGGTACTGGGATCTTTATTCAACCCGTCCGGGAGGAAAAGGAAATCAATTTGTGTAAGTTTTACAAATTAAGCTTTTGCTTAATTTAGGGAATGGTAAGGTTATGTATTAACAATGGGGGACCATGGCGGAGATAAAACATGGCCTGCCAGCCTGCCTGCCCCGATCGAATTGACGGTTCAGATTAATTAGGATTATGAACTGAGATGGTGAAATTTTAGATGGTTTTGATGATGAATTTTACTATCTAATTAAGCTTAATTTGGTGTAATTAATGCAGGATAAAAGCGACAAATTTTAAGATAATAACGCAAAATGAAAATCAGGTTGAGGTTTCTTTCTCAAAAACGTGGGATTCCTCAAATCCTAAAGATGTTCCCCTCAACATCGATAAAAGGTACGTACATTATGATACATAATCATGCAGGTTAATTAAAAAAAAAAAAAAAAAGAGGTTAACTTTCAAAAAACAGGTTAAAAGAAGGCAGAAAAATGATGTGTATAAAATGGTAAAGTTTTGCGTGCGCAGATTTGTAATGCAGAAAGGATCATCAGGGTTCTACACGTACGGCATTTACGAGCACGTGAAAGGATGGCCAGATTTCAATCTCAATGGTACCAGGGTCGCCTTCAAGCTTCGCAAAGACAAGTACATAATCTTCTTCACACCTACAAATTTTTTGTTTTTTGTTCGATAAGAAAACGACATATAACTAATTTAAAATTTTGTAAATTAATGCAAGGTTTCGATACATGGCTGTAAGCAAGACGCGGCAAAGACGAATGCCATTGCCGGAGGATCGTTTAGCACCCCGTGGAAAATTACTTCAATTCAAAGAAGCCGCTCTCCTTGTAAATCCAGTCGACCCTGAATTTAAAGGCCAGGTAAATAATACAAAAAAAGAAAAAGAAAAAAAAGTAGATTTTTAATTTTCTTTTTCACCAATTGATTATTAAGCAATTCATTCTCGCATTTAAAAAAAAAAAATTCAACCCAATAAACACATTTTCATGTCAGTTAATTAAATAAGCATGTATAGTATAATCTCCAGTTTATGTTATGCATAGGTGGATGACAAGTACATGTACACCAGTAACTATGAAGACATCAAGGTTCATGGGTGGGTCAGTTCCGACCCGCTAGTGGGTTTCTGGCATATCACAGCCAGCGACGAGTTTCGATCAGCAGGTCCTCTCAAACAGGACCTCACCTCCCACGTCGGTCCTACCTCTCTCACTGTAAGTCCTTCAAGATCCGTAGTCTTCATTTGGTACCAGTATGCATGGTTCCGTTACTACTTAAGCACCTTATTCATAAAGGATTCAGTTTTCGTATCAATTTTGATTTCGGAACCAAAATATGTGGATCGATCCAAAACCAGTATTATCGATTCTGGTTCTAATTATTAACTCGAGGATTGACGTATATATGATGTGTATGTTCAGGTGTTTCTTAGCTCTCACTATATAGGTCAGGATGGGGTACCAATATTCCAAAATGGAGAACCATGGAAGAAAGTTTATGGTCCTGTTTTCCTCTATCTTAATACGGGTCCGGCCGGTACAAAAGAAAGTGCACTCTGGGACGACGCCGATAAACAGGTTTAATTATTTATTGGTTCTCTTCATTTTTGGTTCCTAACAAAAAAACAAAAAGAACAACAGCTGAGTTTTATTTGACTAGGTCAAATTAAGGTTCAACACTTACATTTTCTCGTTTTTTCCCTTCATCAGCTGCAACAAGAAACTAAAAATTGGCCATACAGTTTTCTAGCTTCCGCTGACTACCCTAAAGCTGGTCAAAGAGGTTCTGTTCATGGAAAATTACTGGTCCGGGACAGGTATATCTCACTCCTTCTCTCTAAAATCTGAATACACATATGCATACACATACATAAGTAAATTATTCATACGTACTTGTGTCGTACAAATATACGTATATAGCTACGGAAATATGTACATTGCCTATTTGCCTACTAATTTTCAAAAAAAATGTTGCTGACGTGCAATATATACGCGACATTTTGAGTATAAAAATTGCTCCTACATTCATTTTTTTTTTCAGATTTGTAAACAAGGTAGATACACCGGCAGAATCCGCTTATGTTGGTTTGGCTTTACCTGGAGAAGTCGGATCCTGGCAGAGGGAATGCAAGGTTTATACCGATCTATACCGATATTTTATTTTTAATTTTTTTAAAATTTATTCATGTAAACTCACCTTTTATCAGATTATCCTCTAATTATTATTATTATTATTATTATTATTATTATTATTATTATTATTATTATTATTTTTCAAATAACAGGGGTACCAATTCTGGACTAGAGCTGGTCCTGATGGTTCGTTCTCTATTAAAAATGTGCATGCCGGAGACTACAATCTGTATGCATGGGTTCCTGGTTATATTGGAGATTACAAGTATGAGAAACTGATTACAGTTAAAGCAGGTACATAATAGAATTGTAAATTTTTGTTAGCTCGTCCAAAACATGGGATTTATATATATCTTAGATTAATCATTGATTGATAAAAAATACAGGAGAAGCTGTTGAATTGGGTGAAGATCTAGTATTTGAACCTCCAAGAAATGGTACTACATTGTGGGAAATAGGTATCCCTGATCGGACGGCTGGCGAGTTCTTCATCCCAGATGTTGATCCTCAATATGTCAACCCACTCTACTTGAAACAGGACAGGTTATTTCTCATCCAAACATAAACCAAACCAATCAAATTCGGCTCTTGCTAATGTACCACATAGCATTAATCATAACAATAATAATCCACATCTAAATTTTGTTGTTCCTTATTATTGGTTTGTACAGATTCAGGCAATATGGGTTGTGGGAGCGGTATGGCGATTTATATCCCAAAGAAGATCTCGTTTATACCATCAATACTAGCGATTACAGAAAAGATTGGTTTTACGCACAGGTTACACGGTACAAATTTGTTTTTGCTTTTCATAGTTTTTTGATGCATAATTCAAATCAGTAGCTGTAGCGCTACATGAACATACTTGCCACAACATAAAAAGGCGCGATTTAATGATGTGTTGTGCCCTAACTATAATATTATGTTGGTCTAGCATTATTCTTCTTCAAGAATTAAACCTAAAAAATGAACATTAATTGTTCACACCGGATGCAGGAAGGTAGGATCGGCATACAAATCTACAACATGGCAGGTTAAATTCAAGCTAGACGATGTCGTCAAGACAGGGCCTTATATTCTAAGGGTGGCACTTGCATCCACAACTGGTGCTGAATTGCAGGTTCGGTTCAACGATTTGAATGCGGCCATTCCTCACTTCACAACAGGGGGAATGTACAAGGATAATGCCATTGCCAGACATGGAAATCATGGGTTGTACTTGCTGTTCAATATTGATGTGAAGAGTGATTGGCTTAAGAAAGGTGACAACACCATTTTCCTCACACAAGCTAGAAGTGGAGGTCCCTTCCAAGGGATCATGTATGATTATGTTCGTTTGGAAGGACCAACGGCAGCGCCACCAGCTCCAGTTCCAGTTCCAAAACCACAACCTGGGCCAAAACCAAAACCAAAACCAGCACCAGAGCCAGTGCCAGAACCACAACCAGGGCCAAAGCCAAAACCAGGACCAGAACCAGAGCCAAAACCAGCACCAGGGCCAGAATCAGAGCCAAAACCAGGTCCAGCACCAGGACCAGAATCAGGTTCAGAAACAGAACCAGAACTAGAGCCAGCACCAGGGCCACAGGCAGAGCCAAAGGTAGAACCAGCGCCTGAGCCCACTAGTCCAAATGCCACATCTAACTCCACACCCCCAGCTAGTCCAGACAGTGGTAAGAAAAGTATGGCTTCCCTATTATCCTATTCATGGACTCTCGCTGTTTTTTGTTTGGGCTTGTTTTTTGTCAACTGAGGGTTCAATGTTACTTTGATTTGTTCAGTCGTGTAACTCAGAAAAGAAACAATTGTATTATCTCCAATTTTTTGTATGAAAAATGTTGTTTTTGTTGTATATTTGAGGGCTGAATCTGTTCAACTCTTCATGGTAATAGAACAAAGGGTTTCTTAGTCATCCTTCTTGTCGGTTCGGATAAGAGTTGCACATTGTTCGGTTTTTAACCCGTCAACTGTTCCGAACCTAACAACACGCCGAAAACTGAAAAAAAAAATGATGTTTAAGCTGATTTTGGTTTCACATTTAAAAATAAAATAAAAATAGAAACCGAACATAAAACACCAAATCGAAAGACCACCAAATCAAAAAAAAAAAAAACTCAATTAAAAAATATTCACATCAAGATGATCTAAGGGTGTGAAGATGTTCTCCACATCATGTAGATCATCCTTACATAAAATGACTATGTTCGAAAACTTCTAGCTCCATCCAGACAAAAAAAGACTTCTAAAACCCCATGAAAAATTGGTTTAATTAAGGGGGCTATTCCCCAAATTTTGTGTTATTAAACATGATTTAGAAAATAAGTAAAACAAAATACTGGATGATTTCGCCAGCACTAATCTGGTGTGACCTAAACTTCAGACGCATGAACCTGTATTAAAAGTGACAGATGAGAAAAAATTGTTGATAAATGAGTTGGAGGATATTGTGTAATAATAACCAATATATTAACCTGAATATTAACTATATATCATGAAAAATTTATTTCTTTATGATTTGTTTCCATTCTTGCTCCTTTCCTTTTAATGTAAACATCCCAACTACTATTATATATACGTAGACTTATGGCCTTTTCCCCTCCAAAAAAAAAAAAAAAAAAATTCTTAAACCTATCTCTCCTCTTTCCTATTCTCTCTATATATTTTTCACTCTCTCTCATCTGCTCTCTGGTTTCTATTTATACAATAATTTGTTTAACGAAGAAATTAAGCTGCAGAGACAAGGGATGATCACTTGGGGTGGGGGTTTATATGCGAGGCCCCAGCTGCATGCATTGCCAAATATAGAGTCTTTCAGACTGTCCATCTGATTATTCTGATAAAAGGGTATTTTTTTTTATTTATTTATTTTATGCGTTTAACTATTACATAAGTACCTTCTCTATAGGAAAGATTTGAACTCAAGACCTCTCCAATGAGAGTATGTGAGTATCTGATTTTGAAATCGTGTCCTCAATTTGTAGGTGCGCCACACGATTTGGGTGTTAAAGGGGAGAGAGCCACACGATTTAAGTATTTCAGTTTAATTTTAACTACCCAAAGTGTGTGGTTCTCGGATCCAAAAAAAATATATATATATATATTGTGGTTCTCTCTACTTTTAACACATAAATCGTGAGGTCTGACTACATGATTTCTAACTCATATAATAATACCAATTTTATTTTATGTTATTTTATGGGAAAATAGACTTTTCACTTGAAAATCTGGCTCAAGAGCAAAATGTCACGGGTTTGGGCTTCCAACCCAAAAGACTAGCCCATTAGGTAGAGATGACCCAAACCCATATTAACCTCAAGATCACTCCTTCTCCATCCGATGTGGGATTATTCCCATTTTTGAGAATTATTCCTACGTGACATTCTCTCCCACTCGAATCCTGCAACGCCCTCGTTGCAGACGAGCCACCCTACCTACCCGTTCCTACCCTCCTTTGGGAGACCCACTACCTTTTTGTGGACACAACCTTTTTGTGTGGGCGCTTGGCATAACATCGTCCGGCCACCCTGCCTACCCGATTGGGCGCTTGGCGTGACATCGAAATGGATCAGGTTTGCTCTGATACCACTTTGTCACTGGTTTGGGCTTCCAACCCAAAAGACTAGCCCATTAGGTGGAGTTAACCCAAACCCATATTAACCCTAAGATCACCCCTTCTCCATCCGATGTGGGATTATTTCAATTTTTGGGAACTATTCCTACGTGACAAGAAGCATAGTGAACCAAAACCATAAGCTTAAAATACAGTAGGGGGTCGAACTTGGGCATGCGGAACTCGAAAGGGACGGGTTCAACCCGACTTTGAGAGAGGCTTGGGCTCAGGATTTTAAGAGTTGGGCGAGTTCAGGCCTCAAAATATAAACCCGATTTTAACTCGGGTTGAGCTCGATTTGACTGCATCCAATTACCCGAGCCCACAAGCCTCAAAATATCGCCATATTCTTACGTCTCTCTATAGTAGAACCTTTAATTTTCACCAATTTTACGTCTCTTCATCCGACATAAGATCTTCCTTACACCTTCTCTACGTCTCTTCATCTTACGCTTCCTCATCTCAGCTCAAACAAAATAATAAATGTCCATCGCAATACAGGCTTCTTCATCATCCTACATGATGAGCTTGATCGATCATCCTCAAAATCCTGTTCATGTTTCAAGAAATTTACAAAGATTTTGATGAATTCCGATTTCGTGTAGCAAGGGTTCGACCCAATCGATTCATAGTCTCAAACAGGGGAATTGGGTGTGGGAATTTGAGGGAAGGGAAGCTACACTCTTCATCTCTCTCTCTCTCCCTCTCTCTCTCTCTATGCTGCCATGTTCTTCAACATCTGAGCTTTGCATCTTCAGTGACATTGGAACAAGAGGAACGAACTACGACCAGATGAACCCTGAGCCCAACTCGAGGAGCCAGAGTTCTATTTGGGTTCTGGTTTTATATTCCAGACCGAACGTGGGATTAGACTCGAGCTTAGGTTTGAGATGATAAGAACATTTCAATTATCTCATCAAGGACCTCATGGTCTACACTGTACATGGCCTATATATATATATAGTCTAGTGGTATGTCCTATATGTACATAACATTAGCTAGATCTCTTACGAAATCCTCTAGCGTTGGTTGTCGTTGCATAGTACACTAAATTATAAAAGAGTTAGGATACTTAACCTTAGATTAAAAAACCCTTAAAAACCTCATTTCCTGTAGGATTATACGAGATAATTCAAGAATTGATTTTTTACAAAGATATTTTCCGTAAAAAAAAAAAAAAAAACCTCATTCAAAAAATTTTAAATCCAAGAATTGGGTAGAACTCATCTTTACCTTTTGATGTTTTTTTTTGGGTAGAAAATTACAAATTAATAGTAACACTGTTTGGCATGTGACATTGTTGAGAGTGTTTTTTTTTTTGTCTCCCCATATTAGCAGCAACAAAGCCCAAAGGACTGCATCAGTTGCATAAACAAATGATGAGTTGTACGGAAGCTTCTCGTTTGTTACTGTTAATTATTATCGTAAATTGTGCATTGAAATATACATTGGCGTCCGATACTATTCCTGGAGATATTGGGGTACAGTTGCATGTACATGATGATCAAGTAAGCCTAATTTATTATATAAATTTATATTAATTTTAATTTAATTTAATTTTTGTTGAAATTCTTTAATTAAAATTATAATAATTATATATTTAATTTTTAAAAAAATTTCTTGAATTTTTTTTAAGGTGGTGATGGATAATGGGTTGGTGCAAGTAAATCTGTCCAGTCCTTCGGGGTTCATCACTGGGATACAGTACAACGGCACCGATAACTTGCTCGAAGTTCTTAATAACGAAGAAACTAGAGGGTGTGTATAGAATTTACTGATTTTTGGTGAAGATGATCTACATGATGAGGAGAACATTTTCACAAAATATCGGCCCTTAGATCAACCTCATGTGGGCCCCACAAGAGGCTGTACATCTAACATGTACATTTAAGCCTGTACATATATCCTGACTCTTATTTGAAATGCCAATCCTATTTTGGTCACAAGATGATGAGATTGATGGTATAACACCTGACGACTTGATGATAGATGTATTGTATGTCCATTACTAAAACATATCTCATTACGGGCTTTGGACCAAGTCATGGGCTTTATATGAAGCCCAATATAAAAACCTATTAAAATCAAACGGGCCCAAACCACCAGTCAGACTGGTTCTAAAGTTTGATGGTCACTAGGTTCAATTTTTCGTGACCCATCGCCATTTTCTGGCCTGATTGACCACTTTTATTACTTTGATTTTGACTTTTTTTTTTGTTCACCCTGAATGTATAGGTACTGGGATCTGTATTGGACCCACCAGGGAGACCGTGGATCACAATTTTTGTAAGTTTGAAAATATGGATTTAATTTTCAGTAACATTCAATATCTAATGAATAATGACTAATTAAGTGTTTTGGTGCANAACGGCACCGATAACTTGCTCGAAGTTCTTAATAAAAATTATAATAATTATATATTTAAGGTGGTGATGGATAATGGGTTGGTGCAAGTAAATCTGTCCAGTCCTTCGGGGTTCATCACTGGAATACAGTACAATGGCAGCGATAACTTGCTCGAAGTTCTCAATAACGAAGAAACTAGAGGGTATGTATAGTTTTATTTGAAATGCCAATACTATTTTGGTCACAAGATGGTGAGATTGACCATATAACACCTGACCACTTGATGATAGATGTATTGTATGTCCGTTCCTAAAAACATATCTCATTATGGGCTTTGGACCAAGTCATGGGCTTTATATGAAGCCCAATATTAAAAGCTGTTAAAATCAAACGGGCCAAAACCACCAGTCAGACTGGTTCTAAAGTTTGATATGGACTCGTTGAGCTGGAGTGAACATGGTCACTAGGCTCAATTTTTCGTGACCCATCGCCATTTTCTGGCCTGATTGACCATTTTTATTATACACCGTTGACTTTGACTTTTTATTTATAGGTACTGGGATCTGTATTGGACCCACCAGGGAGACCGTGGATCACAATTTTTGTAAGTTTGAAAATATGGATTTAATTTTCAGTAACATTCAATATCTAATGAATAATGACTAATTAAGTGTTTTGGTGCAAATACATATTGCAGCATAAACGGGACAAATTTTAAGGTTATAGTGCAAAACGAAAGTCAGGTTGAGATTTCCTTCTCAAAAACATGGAATTCCTCAGATGACAAAGATGTTCCCCTTAACACAGATATAAGGTATTGTGTACATTATCGTTAAAAAAAAGGGTTTTCAATTAAAAAAAAAATCATAAAATGAAAAAAAAAATAAAAATAAATCATTTTGATATCACCAATTTTTGGGAATTTTTGTTGTATGTAATGGTAAGTTTTACAGGTTTGTAATGCTGAAAGGATCATCTGGGTTCTACACATATGGCATCTACGAGCGCCTAAATGGATGGCCAGATTTCAATCTCAATAGAACTAGGGTCGCCTTCAAGCTTCGCAAAGACAAGTAAGATTCAGATACTTGCCCGCAAAAACGAAAAATAACCATTCGTAAAGATCTTCAAAATTCAATCGGTAATGAAATCCTGACTAGTGCATAATGATAATTTTTGTCTGGTGCATCTTCAATTGGGACTCTCTCTTTATTTAAAATCACTCACAAGCTTGGCTATCTTTATTTTGTAAATTTAATTTTCTCTTAGACTCTAGACTGATGTCTCCTACTCTAGGAGAATCAACGTCTAAATATTTGTACATTTTGCACCTGTCTATATTTCAATTTCGTTCATGATTAAAAAAAAATAATTTTTGTTTGGTGGGGAAGGTTTCGATATGTAGCTGTAGGCAAGACACGGCAAAGACCAATGCCGTTGCCCGAGGACCGTGTACCACCCAGAGGCAAATTACTACAATTCAAAGAAGCTGCGCTCCTGGTAGACCCAGTTGAACCTGAATTCAAAGGCCAGGTAATTAAAAGACTTTTCCATCTTTAAAAACATTTTTCACAAAAAAAAAAAATTTATTTTTTTCTAATAATTTTTTTTTTTTAAAAATAAACAAAGAAAAGACTCGTTTTCATCAAGGGTTGGTAATGCATGATGGTGATTCTGTTATCTGCAGGTGGATGACAAGTATATGTATTCGAGCAACAATGAAGACATCAAGGTTCATGGGTGGGTCAGCTCCGACCCGCTTGTGGGTTTCTGGCAGATCACAGCTAGCGATGAGTATCGATCAGGTGGTCCTCTCAAGCAGGACCTCACCTCCCATGTCGGTCCTACCTCTCTTACTGTAAGTCCCTCCATTGAATCCTATTGGTTCGGTTCCAATCCAGTTTCATTTCGAAACCAAAATATATGGATCCAGAACCAGTATAATTATTTCTGGTTCCAATTTTGTTTGATACCAAGTCTCAACTTGACATCAATGACATGTATGTTCAGGTGTTTCTTAGCTCTCATTATATGGGTCAGGATGCGATACCGATATTCCAAAACGGAGAACCATGGAAGAAAGTTTTCGGTCCTGTTTTCATCTATCTTAATACGGGTCCGCCCGGTACAAACGAAACTGCACTTTGGGACGATGCAGATAAACAGGTTTTGGTTCTTTTCAGTTTTGGTTCCTAATGAAAGGTGCAATCTAAGAAAAAATATTAATACATAAAATTCCCCATTTTTTTTTTTTGGTTCCTTCAGCTACAGCAGGAAACTGAAAGTTGGCCATACAGCTTTATAGCTTCAGATGACTTCCCCAAATCTGATCAAAGAGGCTCTGTTCATGGAAAATTACTGGTCAGGGACAGGTATTTCTAATTACAAATACATACTTGGGTATGGGATAAGTACAAATATACGTATATAGCCACATTGTCTACAAAAAGATATACGTATATGTAGAACCATACACTACATTAGTTTGAGAATAAAATTGCTCCTACATTTTATTTTTCAGGTATATAAATGACAAGGAAGATATACCGGCCGAGTCGGCTTATGTCGGGTTAGCTCTACCTGGAGAAGTCGGGTCCTGGCAAAGGGAATGCAAGGTTTGTACCTGAAAACCTGTATTTTATTTAATTAATTTACTCTTTATTATATTATACGCTCATAAAAAATAAAAAATAAAATCAAAATCAAAATTTTTCAGGGGTACCAATTCTGGACTAGAGCTGGTCCAGATGGTTCGTTCTCTATTAAAAATGTGCATGCCGGAGACTATAATCTGTATGCATGGGTTCCTGGTTTTATTGGAGATTACAAGTATGAGAAACCCATTACAGTTAATCCAGGTACATATCTCAATTAACACACATAATAGAATTTGTAAATTTTTTTTAGATCATGCAAAATATGGTTTTTTATTCTGCAGTGATATCTATATACTAATCATTGATTGATTGATTAAAACAGGAGGAGCCATTGAATTGGGTGAAGATCTTGTATTTGAACCTCCAAGAAATGGTCCTACATTGTGGGAGATAGGCATCCCTGATCGAACAGCCGCTGAGTTCTTTGTTCCAGATGTTGATCCTCGATATGTTAACCCACTCTACTTAAAGCAAGACAGGTAATTGACGTACACATCAGCTGTCAGGTTATGTGGTCAAATAATACGGTGCCTATAATAACATATACTCTAAATAGTAATTGACATCTAGATTTATTGCCCGTTTGTTTGTACAGGTTCAGGCAATATGGATTGTGGGAACGATATAGCGAATTATATCCAAAAGAGGATCTTGTTTATACGATCAACGCTAGCGATTACTGTAAAGATTGGTTCTACGCACAAGTTACGCGGTAGGGATTCGTTTTGATTCCATGGTTTTTCAGGCATAATTCAAGAACTATATGTATCATTGTTTACACTGTAGGAACGTGGGGACTGCATACAAATCAACAACATGGCAGATCAAATTCATGCTTGACGATGTAGATGGAAGCGCTCCTTATAAGCTGCGTGTAGCACTTGCATCCACAACTGGTGCCGAATTGCAGGTATTGTTCTAAATATTTGCTTATTTAAGGTTTTCAGAGCTATTTAACACTGAATATTACTGTTTGTTTGCATATTAGATTATGTTGGGCTAAGGGCTAACGAATTTCCATTTTTGGCACGAAGGTTCGAGTCAACGATTTGAACGTGCCGATCCCTCACTTTACAACAGGGGGAATGTACAAGGATAATGCCATTGCGAGACATGGAATTCATGGCCTGTACTTGCTGTTTAATGTTGATGTGAAGAGTGATTGGCTTAGAAAAGGAGAAAATACCATTTTTCTCACACAAGCTCTAGCTGAAGGTCCCTTTCAAGGGATCATGTATGACTATATTCGTTTAGAAGCACCAGCAGCAGGACCAGTGCCAGAATCAAAACCAGGGCCAGAGCTAGTTCCAGAACCTGCTAAAAAATATGGCCTCAATTTCAGACGCGGAGCCAGGATTTCAAATTGAAGGGGGTGACAAACACATAAAACAACCTCATAATTTTATTTTTTTTAAAATTTTTATTTTTATTTTTTCGGCGGGTGAAACAGAATGTAAATGAAAAGACAAGTTATCATGTTAACAGTGGGGGTGATTTTAGATATGATTCAAATAATAAATTTTTAGATCAGGAAACGAAATCCCTTTAAATCCAAACTGAACCCAACCCATCTTATAACCTAATCAATCCTCCATGCAGCTGTTATGATTTATTGTATATTCGTCCTACGTGGTGTGCCCATATATCTCATCCTTTATATTTCATGCCACAAGTCTAAGATGAATGGGTACGATCTCATTAGAATAAGATTTAGTGTCAAGGTTCCCATCAGATGAGTGAGTAGGTTTTCTTCATCTCCTAAACCCAAACTGTAAGCATTCATATATATAAATTGTGGGTAATATAAGGATGGGATTTCAACTATAAAGCAGCAGATAATCAAACACCTACTAAGCTTGGTTTTAAAAAACTAAACCATCATGATCAAGTCACTGGCCCTACTTGGTTTGTTGGTTTTAATGGTCTCCAATCAGGTCGGAATAGATGTCGTTCAAGCAAGTAGTCGACTTCCAGCTCTTATCAAGCCTCAAGATCTTCTTCAACTGTCGACCCAGTATATTACAGTGTCAGGTGAAGTAACCAAAAACCCTTTAGTTAACGTTTTACATATCTGTATAATAAAGCCTTGATTGTGTTTTCTTTTTCGTGCGGAATGTTTTAGGATGCAACAACAACTGTGATATAGCTTGTTGTTATTGTGATGTCCGGGAACAACCACCAGTTTGTGTTGAGTGCTGCCTGTAAGAGCCTTGAATTGCACATTTCTTTGCCTGTAATGTCATCTGACATCTGCTGATCGACTGCCTATCTGTTTAGTTAATTAAATGGAAATGAGGGATTTCTGCAACTGTCGAAAGCTCCTTGATGCTAATTAGAAGTACTAAAAAAAGATAATTACTTACCTCGATCCGTGATGATTTTGATGCGGGCCTTGTTTCTTCTTGGGTTAATGCAACTCCCATTATTTCCCTTCTTATTTTCTTACTTCTTTTCTTATCCTCCTTGCTGGGTAATTTGTTCGATTATGCAGCTTGTACAAGGCTCTGGCTGCTCTGAAACTGTTATTCATACTTCATGCACAATATTGTGCAAGGCAAAAATGCTGTTTATCTTGATAGGTCGGTATAGACGATGTTCAACTAGTCCGTGAATATATGGATTTAATAGGGTAACCATGCGGCTAATAAGATCAGGATGCTTATATTTTTATCTAAAGACAAGATTTGTAGCAAAAGCAGAAATGAAAGTGTAATAAATTTCCAATATGGGGACAAAAGTGTAACCAAGTACACCTTATCAAGTTAAACACAGTTAACAATAACATTGGGCACGATGCTGCCTGGGGAAATGGATTGTCATGTAAGATAAGCAACCCAACAATGTAGCCCAGAAAACTTCCCAATGAATTTGACAAGATGCATCCTGGTTAACTACATTGTAATGTAATAATGGTAATAGCATCTCACCACAACCTATCATGCGGCTATGGTTAATCCTAGATGTAATCTATCATTAGCGGTACACCAGGGACTTTCACACAACACAAATGGTGGAGAGCAAGAATTTCTTGGCGGGAAAGATACACTAATTATTTAGTTGAGCAGTTAGCACAACAAAAAAAATGGATAAAAAGGTACAGTAAGACTGTAACATGCACAACATGGTAGAAGTCAGATGAGGGCTCCATGTAAATAAATTTCCTTCAAATTATAATTCATTTATCAAATGTGAAACAATTTTGGACACTCTACTTGCATCTAGATTCTCCAAAACTCTAAAATGTGATCCTGGAGAATAAAAAAAGATAGAGAAAAAGAAAGAACCAACTTACATCTATGATACAACTTGCTGTAAAGAGATGGTTGGAAGGTGTGAAGAGGAGAATCACAGGCTTTTTTTTTTTTTATCACAAAATGGTGCCAAACAGCCATATATGCAAGAAAAGACAGTATGCTACGAGGCCTATCCTTGCTCTGGGCCGACTCATTAAAACTCGACCACCAGATACCCTGCAATTCATAAATTTTAAGCACATAGTTGTTAACAACAATTCGTCCAGTGTCACAAAACCTACACATCAAGTTAATGCAGCAAGAATATCATTAAAGCCAAAACATCAAGATCTGTAGTGGAAAGGAAGGGAATACAGGTAGAATCACTCAATAGGTTCTCCTTGGGAAATTCCTAGGTCAAAAGTGCATCTGATTGGATGTTGGAAATTTTTCTTTCCTGAACCATTCAACATTTTATCATCGGCTTCCAACAAATTGCAATAGATCTAATGGGTGTGATTATCCAATTATATTGAAATTTGATATAGGAAGTTCCTCAGGAGGGCCAGTGAATAGTTTATCTGTTCTCCCCTCACACTGGTCATAAAGCATGTCTAGTAAGTATGTTAACTCTTCCTTACTTCAGATAGACATTACTTTCAGTTAGAGAAATGGGGACCAGGACTATCCACTTCCTTTTTCTATTCAGTAAAAATGCCCACTTATTTGAATTAACTCAAATAGATGTTTCAATTCTTTAACAACATGAGCAAGATTTTATAAAACTCTAACGGTGATCGATAGTGGTAAATTTCACTAAGTGAATGCCTACCAGCTTCTGGGATTCTAATCTTCGCCAACTTGAACTTTGGCTAAGGTTTGTAGAGTATCTTTAAAGATAAGTACTTGCATCCTTGACAGAGATGAACAAAGAAGTACAACTGTAAACTGTGAAGCATGAAGTTTACTTGGAATAGAAAAAGAAGCTGCATTAAAAAATTACCAGATCCCATCAATCCGGTCTGCTATCAGCTTTCCTTGTTTTGGGATGAGGCCTGATGTGTTTAGAGATTTGAACACATGACCTGCAAGAGAAAAGCTTAAAAATCAACTGACAGCTTCTGATGCCTACTGCTTTAAGAAAGTATCAGCTAGTATAAGTCCAAACCTTTATCATCATCAGTTTCAGGATGTTTGATTAGACGATCCGATTCCACATCAATATTGAGAGCAAGATGGTCACTCGATCCTTTCCGCATGCTCCTCACATGAGCCGCAGAAGGAACAGGAGGAGACGTTGAGTTCCTTCCAACCGGACCCTACATTAGCACAATTGAGTGATTGATATAAGCACCTCCTCTACCATAAACTGTAAAAATTAAAATAAGTGCAACATTGGCCGTATATGTGTGAACCACTACATATAATTTGAAGGGTAAACATCTGATAATTAAGTGGTTTCATTGGTTGATCATTTCCCCAGTTGAACCACATATTAGAACACGACAGCAATTGGTATAGACACAAGTTCCTAGAGCATGCGCTATGCTGACACCCTTAATCACTCTTGGAAAACGTACAACAGAACAATAAATACCATGCTATCAATTTCAGATATCTCTGAGCTAGTTGCCAGTGAAGGTCCTTCAAAGATGCCCCTTTCCTGGGTAGTATCTGGTGGAGGCAGCTTATTATGAATTGAATCTTCAAGTAATGTAACTTTGGCTTGCAATTCATCCACAAACTGTTGGTTCCCATGCAACTTGGCACCCAGTTCCTGGGCTTTAGTGTTTGAATTTTCACATTCCAGAATTAAATCTTTGACCAGCTTTTCTAAGACTGGAAAGAGATCTCTCACACTAATAGATCTTTGGTCTTTAACTAAATCATCTCCTCTCAACTTCTGAATTAAATTCTCCAGACCAAAAGTGACCTCAGCTAAGTCACTCTTTGCCTTTTCTAGCTCTTGGTTAATGCTAATAACGCTTTCAGCTTCCTTCTTCAGATGCTCAATTTCATTAACATTTGCTGCAAGACTTGATTGCAGCTCTTCTTTGTCACGATACGATCCTTCCAACTCATGCTGCAAATCCACAACAATATCTAAAATGTAAAAGAGCTTTTTTACAGGATCTGCTTTTAAGGATTCTGGGTTCTCCAGTGCTGACTCCCTAAAATCAATCTCAGTTCCATTTATCTTCTCAATAAGGGTTTTAACTTGGCTTTCTGACAGGAGATGCCCATCTTCTTCTGAAATTACAAAGAGGGGACCGAAAAGAGTCATAAGAGATAAGATCAATATTAATGATTAAAACAAACAAATTCTGTTATTTAAGATTGAATCGAGATACCTTGTCTTTTCACTGCTACAGTTGAGCGCAATGATGAGAGTTCTGCTTCTCTTTCCCTCAATATATCTTCCATGGCATGATACTCATCTAGATTAAGCTTCATCGTGCTGCAGTAGTTCCGTAGTTCTTCCAAATCATTCTCCAACTCAGAAGCTCTGTTTCGATTTAGATCCCTTTCTTGTATTACATTTTCAAAGCTTAATGTGGTCCTTTCCAATTCATTGTGCAAATTCTTAATGGTCGTCTCAGATGCACTCTTTATGTTCTCAAACTGTTTCCTTTGAATTTGAACTTTTCTCGCAGCAAGTACCAGATGTTCTGCTGCTCTAACATCTTCAGTGCCAAGAAAGCTTTCTCGTCGTTTTTCTACTGCATCACCACCAGCTTCTCTTCCACTGGAATACAAGCTATAGTTCAACTTATCAACTTCCATGTTGGATCGCAGATCCAAGTCATTGCCTTCCACTTCTAACCTCAGTTCTTCAACAGCCTCTTTGCATGCTGAGAGTAGCATAGTTACATCATCCTGCAATGTATGTATCATACTCTCTTGGTCATGGTTATGAGTTTCTAAGTTCTTCACTTTTTGCTTCAACGATTCCATATTCTCAAGCATAGCAACGACTCCATCCATTGTTGCCTGTAATTCTATTGACAGAACTTCAACTAGCTCATCCATAGAACGAGAGAAACCTTCAAAATTGTCTTTAATAAGTTTGTTCTTCAGATTGAAACCTTCTGCAATCTTTGTGAAATATGAAGAGATATTGTCAAGGTCTGCAACACTTGTCTCACTGCTGTCCATTATACCATTAGGAAAATTTTCAAGGTCTGCTGGGAAAAGATTTGCCAGATACTGATCCCTCTGAAAATTTAAACACCAACAACCCATATAAGCATTCTGGAAAACATAAGAATGGGTCAGACGAGATACAGTGAAGATTAAAAACTCACTCAATGAGGTAATAACCAATGGTTGCAATAAAATCCAATTGTATCATTTTTCATTTTACAAACTAACAAATAAAAGTTCCAATCTGACACTGTCAAACCGTTATCTAACATAACTATAAAAACATAGTTCCAACAGAAATTAAAAACATACAACCTAACCTAATAAAACTATAAAAGCAACCATCTTAGGGTCCATTTTTTGTCCATCACTTACTGTCGGCTATTTAACTGTAGATAGGGATTTATATTTTCTTGTGTTCCGGAAATAAACCAACTGGTTAGAGCTTGTCTGAATAGAATAAAGAAGCATTGTCCCACAGAATATCATATTCTAGCTTTGATGTTAGGAATGCATGTCTCTTGCAAGTTGCAATTCCCTGTATCTTAAGGTTTTGGATTTTCTTTTATAAAATGTTTGTTCATTAAAAAAAAAGAATGGATTGTTGTCATGTATCTTATCTATAATTTACAAACTCAAGATGTCTTCTATCAGCTCATTAGATGCTAAACGAGAGAAAGATTTTACATCATCAATGGCCTATGGACTTCATAAAAAAATAATATTAATGGCCTATGGACCTTAAAGAGTGGTTTAGACTTATGGTTTGTGTTGTGACCTTGGTCCTTGTTATCTAACCTGTGTGAAAAAATTCATACACTGTGAGAAGACTCGAGCAAAATCTATATCCATATGAAAATGCTTAGAAATGTATTTATTACTGGGCAATGAAAAGGCTCTAGGTTAAGCTGAGCAACATAATTTAAAATTTTACCTTTGTGCAAGCTCGATCAGGCAGCTGTTCTGAACCATCCTCAACAAGCCGATCTCGTGTACTTTCCAGAAGAAGGTGCATATCTCTTAGGCTCTCTAGTTTTTTCTTAAAACCTTGTGTCAGTAAGGACAACAGAGCTCCATCTTTCATTAGCACTTCTAGATGATTCAGGTGCCCCAGGAGCTCCACAGACTGGCCTTCAGAGCTGCCACGAGTTCCAGCCAGCTCTTCCATAGATGTAGTTAACTTAGCATTAAGTGTTATTATCTCCTGTTCGGTATTTTTCTTTTCATTGACAAGTACAGACATATCATTCTCTGCCCGTGATAATGCATCTTCCAGTAATTTTATTGTTGTGTAAGCATCTGCTACCTTGCTAGCTTGAAAATCAGCTTCATTTTTTGCTTTCTCTAGCTCATTCTCCAAAAAATTTTTACCAACTTGTGCATCATTCTTTTCTTCAGCAAGTACAGAGACATGCTTCTCCACCTGAGATAATGCATCTTCTAGCGATTTTATAGTCTGGTTTGCCTCCGCTAACTTGCTAGCATGAGAACCAGCTTCTGCTTTTGCCTTCTCTAGCTCTTTCTCTGCACAAGTTTTCTCAACTTCTGCAGCTGTCTTCTCCTCGGCAAGGACTGAAAAATTCTTCTCTGCAAATGATAGTGCATCTTCCAGCGACTTTATATTTGCAAGAACCTCTGCAAACTTCACACCCTGAACACCAGCTTCTTCTTTTGCTTTCTCTAACTCCTCCTCAACACAAGCCTTGCTAACTTGTATGTCTTTCTTTTCTTCTTCTAGTAGAGAGAGATCCTGCTTAGCCTGTCGTAATTCATCTTCCAGTGATTTAATAGTTGTATATGCCTCCTCTAACTTGCTGGACAATGAAATGGCTTCCTGGTTTACTGCTTCTAACTCTTTCTCTGCATGAGACCTGCCAATTTGAAAATCGTGAAAGCACTGAACGAGCCATTTTACCTTTTCTACGGGCTCCTCGAACACTGCATCAACTGGAAAAGCAACAGTCTCTACCGACTTAACTACTCTTTGTAACATATTGTTGCTCTCTAGCAAGAACTGCTCGAGTTGATCCCTTTGTTCTTTCGTGGCAACAAGATCAGATTCCAGTGTAAGCATACGTTCCAAATCACTGGACAGTTTATTAATCTGATCTCTACATTCAGCAACCACAGACTCTTGCTGCTGAAACTCGAGCTTGAAATTTTCAATTTCTTTGTTCTTTTCATCCAACGACTGTTTCAGGTTTTCCCGTTCTTGAACCAACCCCTTGCCTTTCTTCACAGCCATAGAGAGTTTTTCCCTAACTAAAGCGGTTTTCTCCTCAGATCGTTCAAGATCTTTTTGCAGGAACCTATTTTCATCTTTTAGTGCTACAATCTCTTGAGATACTCTTTGTAACTCACTTGACAAGTTCATCAGTTTTGATCTCTCCAGCATCTCTCCTTCTAGTATGTCCTCACATAGCATTAATTCTTGATTCCATATATACAGTAGACTCTGCATTCTTTCAAACTGTTCTGTCCCAAAATGAGAGTACTCAGAGAAGGCACTGGTTTGTTCTTTAATCTTCTTAATGCATTTCTCTACGAGCATAGCAATGTCAGAGTGATCAAAGTCACCCTGATTGTCCATTTCAGAAGCCTCTAGAAACATTCTAATAATTCCATCTCTCTCAGAGGAAACCCGATGCTCCTTTTCAGCAGCTGCTTCATATTTGCATGATAAATCATCCAATGCCATTTGAAGAGTACTCTTTTCCTCTTTCTCTGCCGAAAGAGATGCACTCAAAAGCTCGATCTCATTACGCGCTTCAGCCAATTCTGATTCATGTAAGCCAACTGACACCCAGGCACCAGCAACTTCACCTTGCAACTTCATTATATCAACTTTAGCCTGTGAAAATGACTCCCCGAGCCAGTTAATTTGGGACTCCAAGCTGGAAGATAGAATTGTTTCAGGTAGGTCAGTTGTAGATAACACGTCTTTCAGTTTGTAGAATTCCGAGGAAATATTTTCCAACACATTTTTCTGTTCCACAAGCCATCTGACTCTGTCTGTTAAATCCGTGGACTGAAGTTTTTCAAGCATATTCTCAGGCAGGATTTCTTCAATTTCCCTAAGGATCGATTCCCTCAGTGAGAGTGATTCCTGAAGTGAGGCAGCCAAGTTTTGGCATCTGACCAACTCCTCAGCAGTAAGTTCAGCAGCCTCTAGGGAATTCGATTTCTCTTGTAATTTGTGCAGATATCCCTCAAGCTCATTCGTCTTCTCAGCCAATGATTGCTTCAATGAGTCCCGCTGCTGAACCAATGCCTTACCTTTTGTGACAGCCATGCTAAGCTTTTCTTTGACAGTAGCAGACCTAATCTTTTCCTGCTCAAGTTCTGCCTTGGTTTTGCTAGCTTCTGCATTCACCACTTCTAACCTTTCTTTCTCCTCATCTAATTGCTCCAGCAATTTCTTGTTTTCAACTTCAAGTCGATTTAGTTTCTCAACAAAATCAACCTCCTTCCTTTTGCACTCAAGCAATTCTTCACAGGCCACATCAAAAACAATTCCAAATTCCTTTTCCTCTGGTGTCATGAAATCCGACCTAACTTCAGCCAAACACTGCCTGAGACGATCAGTTGCAGAGAGAAACTTCTTATAGTTCTCAATCATCAGAGAGGTGCCCTTTTCAACAAGAGATAGTTTCTCAGTAACAGAATCATCCAACAAGTCCTCTTGATTGACTGCCGCAGCAAGGGAAACCAATAACCTTTTTGAAACAACCTCGAGATGCAGGTCCCTTTCATGATGGACCTCAGATGATTCTTTCAAATTCTCGGACCATGTTTTTTGAAGTGATTCCAAGTAAGAAACGACAACATTATTGGATACTGATAGTTCAGTAACTTTAGCACTGAGATCTTCAATCTCTCGATCTTTCTGAAAAAGAGCAGTTTGGAGTTGTCTCATTGTGCCCACAGACTGCAACTTTTCATCTAAAACGCTTTCGAGACAAGTGGTGAACTTGGAACAGTCACTGATCATCACCTGCAATGGGGTACCAGAGTCGTGGGTCTTGACTGTCCCATCCCCTTTTTCTGCCTGATGAATATCAACTATCCCTTCGCCATTCTCGGTAAGTGATAAATGTTGACTAGTCATAGCCTCAAGCTGCTGATGAAGTGTAGCAAGTTCTCTTGCAAATGTGTCTCTTTCTACCTGCATCACAAACACACAGTACAATAAGAAACTTCACATTCCAAACAAAAAAGATTCATGGGTTTAGATACTTGACCTTGTATTCCTGTGCCATTGTTTCTTTTTCAGCAGCAGTTTTGTCCAGCATAGCCCGCAGTTGTAGAAGCTCATCAATTGGTTCATGAGTTTGTCTACCATCCTCCATCGCCTGAAAATGAGATTCTCGAAGATCAGGTTTCTCCTCCAGACTCTCCTGGGTTTCAATAATTGCTACAGGTTCTTCAATATCAATATTCTTCTTATCCACAACTAACTCATCTGAAGCATCGACAAACATGTCTTCCTTCCCTGCATCTTCAGTTTGGTTTCCATTATATGGGTTATCATGTACCAACACATCTGTATGTATCAAAACTCCATTATCACGATCCACCTGCAAAAATCTGGATTCCTGTGATCGATATATTTCGCACATGATAAACATAATATATTACTTAATAAGAGAACCATGCATTTACAGCCCATGCAATTAGAATCAATTAACAAGTTCCAAAAGAACAAATTAAATTTACAGAACTCTCTAAACAACCCTTACCTGATGATCATCAATTGTAGTGTGTTGAGTTTCCATCACGGACCCTCCTCCGTATTCTGGAGCAACATGCTCAACCATAACTTCATCCTTGACTGTACTTTCAGTTTCTCCATTAATAGTAGGAGATTCCTGACGAGTACCACTCAAAGAGCCATCTGCTTCTTCCTCAGTAGATGATACTAACAAATTGCCACCCGAATCCGCACCAGAAATTCCTCCCTCGGAAGAAAACCCTAGATCTGGAGTTGGGGAAGATTCAGGAGATCGCTCTGTAAGTTCATCTTGTTTTTCCTTCCCATCAAATCCCCCATTTCCAACTACACTAGAATTCGAATCTTCCAAATTCTGATCTGAAGTGTGTTTTTCCGGACTCTCAGACATTTCGATCTAAAACATAATCAAATTGCCTCCCTCCTAGAATAGCAAATTCCAATCTGAAAAAACTGCAAATAACCAATCGGAAAGACTAAATAGGTTGCACTAAAATCGAGAGAACCATAAAACACGAATTACTATGAGATGGAGACTAGTCAACTAAAATTAGAAACGAGACATGATCAAAGATGGAAATCATTGGGGGGAAGTTGCAGAAGAAAAAACGAAACCCTAGAAAACTGAATTAAGATATTGTAAGAAAAATGTGCCCTAGAAATGAAAGAGGTAATGAGATTGGTGGATCTACTACCTGGTAATAGAGAAGCTAAATAGAGTCGATTTCTTCTCTCTCCTTGTTTATCAGATCGATGAAGCTTCAATTGTGTGTAGATTTTTGGGGGATTTCGTATTGAAGGATTGATCGAATACAAGTGGCAATAGATCAACAGACCAGAGTTCTTCCTTGTTTTACTTTTACTTCTGTTTTTTTGTTTTTTAATTCTTAATTTCCAACTGATAAAATAGGTTATCTTTTTTTCTGTAATAAATAGCGTGAGAAAAGTGAGACTTTTAACGAATTACCTTAGCTGTGGCACTGCGACATCGGTGGGGATGCAAAGAAAGTGAAAACTGCGCACGTGGGGGTCAGTACCCTTCAAAAATGGGCTGTGGGTCCCGCTTTCGCCAAGCTCGTTGAGTTGCAAGTCGTGCTACGACATCTATGGATAAAGTGGTCTGTCTTTATAAGTGCAACGTAAGAAACGGAAAAGAAAAGCGACGTGGCACATTTTTCTAGGCCCGTATATGAAACGAAATCTTTGGGCCCACTTGTTAAGTAGACAATTGCAAACATCCATTTCATCAACCAAAAAGTAGTGTACACAGTATACAGTGACCAACATTTCATTTTTCTAATGAAAGAGTAAGGCCCAATTTACAACAACAAACTAGATATAAAAAATAATTAAACGCAGAGAAAGACGCCACCATGCAAGATTTGAACCCAGCAATATATTTTACAGTTGGAAGTGTTAAATTTGTGAATAAAAGATGAGTCAGGAATCCATAGCTATGTATTATAGGACTAACATTGAGTTGAATTAAAGTTGACTTTCAATGTGGATGTTCCTCTTAATCTTCTATCTTCGTCGCAAAACAACACTTAATTCATTTATATGTAGTTGGACAATGACTAAGCATTTTTAACTGGACACTGGATCCCTAACTCATAAAAGATTAACTATTGCCCCGAGGAAATCAATTCTAAAAGAAACAATTATGATATTAGAGCATCCACAATGCAGGTTATATTTAACCAAATTGTCTAAAAATTAATTTGCACTGGATTATGTAAAAATGTATTTTTACACTAGCAGGAGAGAGAGTTGTGCAATTTTACACAACTTGTAATTTTTTTTACAAATTTAGCCAAGCGGCATTTGAGAGAGCGCTTGTTGTTGAGCGGACAATGAAAACCCGTTTGACCCATAATAAAATAAAAATTTTCCTTCAATATGTAGGCGGACTTTGAGAGTTCGTCTAACACCAAGCGAGCTTTGAAAGTACGTATGGTGCTGGGCGGACTCTCCCAGTCTGCCTAAACTCAAAAGGCAACTTTTAGTTGGGTTTTAGTTTTAATTTAATAATTTATTATAATTCTAAATCTAAATATACACAACTCTCCATTGTGAGTATGTTTTGCGGGTCCTATAAAAGTTGTCTAAATATGCTTTATACACCACTGTTTTCCACAAGTAGCATTATGGATGTTCTTAGTATCGAAAAAACCAACAAAAATGCCTCTCAAATTCAAAATCAATAAGGGATGTAGAAAATCTGGAAGATCGTAATTCTCAAACCCTTGCAATTTACATATCTACAGTTGATTTGAAATTCAAAAGGATTCATACATAACAATTAAGGAGGAAAATACATCCCAAGTCTTTTTACACTCACGTGAGATTCATACCCATTGAATTCACCGGCTAACGTGTCACCAATGAAATTCAAAAAGGTAATTGGAAGTGCATTTAAATCATTTTTTTCTCTCAAAAATTAACTGGAGATACAGAATATAAAATTATCTAATATCTCCCTCTATCTTACATTATTGCCATAATGGACGAGAACTTAATTCTAAGAATGTAACTTCATCCACTTCCACATTTATATACCGTATCTATGTGAGTCCCACAAATAAAGGGTTGAAGACCTGGTTTGCCAAAAGCATATTTGCACATTTAAATATGGTTACAAGAGTAACAAAGGTGTTGTCTTGGACTTGGGAGGTATGGACACGAACACACGGATACTATTTTCTTAATTTTTTTTACCAACACCACAAAGATACGGCAAAGGAAACTCTTCTCTTAGAGTCCGTGCTTCCTATTTTTGAACACAACCTGGTATCCATCCAGGTTCATTTGGTTGTTCTAAACTTTTAATTGACAATGTCACAAAGCTACAAAAGTTTTGACTATAACAAAGAAGCTACTTAGAAAGATTTTGCTATCTCATATATCAAAATTGCTCCTTGCCTAAGATTTCGCCACACCGCGCATTTTGGTCCTTATAATCTCGCCGAGTCTCGTATTCTTAGTCATCTGATGGGCCTTATATAATGGACTCAAAGCCCATTTAAAGCGTCGCACGTGGTTATGATTGCTGCAACCACACGCAACTCGGGTGTTGATGAAAAATACCAAACTCTCCATGTTAAGAGAATCAGCTGCAACCATCGTCAAACGAGCGAAGTGGAAGTGGGAGAGAGAAAATGGCGACATGGAATTCTCTTCCTCTTGAAATCACTTACCAAGTTTTGGGTTGGATTGCTTTTTTCTCCTGGTCTTTTAGTTTCTACCCTCAAGTTATTCTCAATTTCAGAAGAAAGAGGTATTTTTTTTTTAAGGGGAGTGTTGATTTCAGTTCCAAATATTGGATTTTATGGCTTGAATTTGTGATTTCTCAGAATTTCGTTATATTTAATTATCTGGGTATTGCTTAATTTCTGTTTTTGAAGTGTTGTGGGGCTGAATTTTGATTTCTTGGTTCTGAATTTGACGAAGCACTCGTCATATCTCATCTACAACGCGTCAATGTTCTTTAGTCCTGTTATTCAGAGGCAATATCGCGAGAAATATGGATTTGGAGAGGTTTGTCATTTTTATTTTCCACATGGGCTTTGTTGTTCTGTTAATTTTATGCGATGATAATGATGTTCTGAGGGTGATTTTGTTTTTGGATTCAGAAACCACTCAAACATGGTCTGGGTTGCTTCTGTTTGAAGCTTAAGTTTTAAGTTGGGAACTCAAATATTTGTTTTGAACCATATCTAACCTGGTAGTGTTATGAAATTCAGTTTGCAAGTCATGGTGTTGTTAAGTTTCATAAGCTCATTTATGTAAAATTATTTCAAGTAAGGTTGCATGGTTAGCACTGTTAGCCGAAAAATGTAATAAGTAATTGTTTCTGGAACAATATACCAAATACAAACAAAAAAGAAAAGCATATAAGGTTTTCACAGAGATTTCCTCCGTGACATGTTTAACAGAGCAAACATACTTAGGTCTTATAGAAGCTTTATCTCAAGAAGGAACTTGTGGCTGTTACATTGATTAACCCGATAGTTTTAATTGCTTATAGTAAACACGGGCCTCAATCCCGTACAGCAAAGATGTTTAACTCTGAAAGGCTAGTGAATTCATCAGTTTTTCATGGCAAAATCTTTTTTTTTCTCTTTCCTTGAACAACAAAAAATTGAATTAATCAAAAACAACTTTACACCAAAGATACAAACAAGGGGAAAGGACCAACAAAGGACCTCCAAAGAACCCCCAAAACTAAAACACCCATAGAACAGAAAAGCGTATATCACTATGCCAGCCTAGCATCCCAGCTAGGGTAACACCCTCGGCTCCCTAGGCAAAATCTGAAATAAAGAGTGTCCATCGGCTCAAGGCTGAGCAAAAAACAAGGTCTATCGTTGTAGACCATATTTTCTCCCATTTGAAGACAAGCTCCTCCCTTTGCCAGGCAGTCCGTGGAGAAGTTGGTCTCCCTAAACACATGAGAGAATATGGGGTTGAGGCCCCTACTTTGGATAGACCTACATCTACTGAAAACAAACAAGGGCACCTTATCATCAGCAAAAGCACCCAGTGCTGTCTTAGAATCAGAAATGATCCACATCTCTCCATCCTCTTTCTCACGCCCACTCCATCCCAACAATGATAGAAAATTTCAGGTGTAAAATCAGAACTGATGCCCAGCCCTTCAGAGATGCTTCCCACAATAGATAATTGAGTTATTGTGAAAATGCTCGTGCTAGGATCTTACAGTAACTATCGTAAATAGATCCACGTTTTCTTCAAATGCACCACATTGATTTGGAGCAAGTTGGGATACAAGGAAAGGTAATTGTTATATCTCCCATTTTAAGCACCAATTCATTGGTTAGGGGGAGAGAAATAAATTCAACAAGAGTGTGTATGGCGTGTGCTTTCTCATAGAATGCTTTATATCTTTGATATGTATCTGAAGGTGAGGGGTAACTTGTACCATCTGGTGTTTATTGAAAAGGATGAAGCTTATAACTTGAGTTTGGTGTATGTGCAGATGATCCCCGTAGCTGCTAATGATGTAGCGTTCTCAACTCATGCTGTTTTATTGACAGCATTTACCTTGTGCCAAGCGCTCATCTATGATGTAAGTGATTCTATGCTTCATCAGTAAGTGAAATGTTCTTCTTTCAAATACCGGGATCTGGTACTACTGAGACAGAAAAGCTTCATGTCTTACTTGCTTATGTTGTGTTTTCTGTACAGCGTGGAAATCAGAAGGTCTCGAAGACTAGTATTGCAATCACTGCAGCTGTATGGGTGTCTGCTGCAGTTTGTGTGGTCATAGCTTGGCCCACCCAATCTTGGCTTTGGCTAATATCTGTCTTCAAGTTAGTTGTCGTCTTGTTAGAGAACTAATTTTAAGCCTTCATTTTCATATTATCTGGGATAAAACATTATGATATTGGTTAAGGGAAAGATCCTAATTACAAACTTTGGTCAATGACTAATAGTTTAGAATTAGAACATATAATATTTTCATTGAAAAATAAAAAGAGGAAACTACCAAACTTGTTATAAAACATGTAATCTAAGATCTTTGTTGCTATATATTTCTTATCTTTTAGAAGTTGTGTAGTTGTCTGAGATTCAAATTGATGGAAAAGCATAGGTTATTAGGTTAGAAAAGATGTGTTTTTCTGCGGTAGTTCATAATACAACTGTCGGACATTCTTTAAAACCACCATGAAATTAAGGGGTAGAAGATAAAACGTTTGTTATTATATTCTCTCCAGTCCAATTGGAATAGTATTGTTTGTTCTTCTTTTTGTTCAATTTATTTGAAGCCATTGTACACGTACCACTTTTTTTGTGGTTTCTTAGTGACTTGATTTATAATTCCAATGACTTTTGACTGTATATAATTTCAATCCTCTTGCAGCACAATACAAGTGATCATGACAGTCATCAAGTACATTCCCCAGGTTAAAGTTACCTCCCATTTCCTTTTGCACAAAGGTGTATATCTTTTTGTTTCCAATTTTTCGGTATTGTTCACAGGTTGCAACTCCTTAAGTTTGGCTCTCGAAAAAGTAGTTTTATATTTTACAAGGGTACTCCGTTTTCTAAGAATTTGCCGTGTCATACGCACATATCATGTTGGGCACACACAGGTCGTGTTCAAAGATTTGTAATGTATATATATATATTTGTATAGATTCTTCAGTTGATTTTAATGTTATGAAGTGTAAACTGATATAGTTACGTTCTTGCTATGCCCTATGCATAACACGAGTTACAAATAGATATACAGTGTTGGCACCACCTAATAGTTTAATCCAAAATGTAAAGTTTTCAACTAGGTCTCCTATATTAGATGCTGTATATTAGGTTTTGTTTACTTATAAAAAAAGGAAAAAAAGGAAAATAATAATAAAAAATAAAAAATAAAAATCTCACTTTGTTTAGAGCTGGCCTCTCATAAAGAACTTTTAAGTAAATAAAAATTATTTATTATTTAAAATCCACTGCATAATATCTTTTCAAGTGCAAGTTGTGCAACCTCTTGGTGAGTCCAATACTAGGATCAATAATCAATTTATTATTTATATTTTGACTTCAACTCACAAGAGATATGTAAAAGAAACTCAAATGCTCTTGAAATTGCTCTTTATTCCATTTTAAACGATGGCAAAATGTTAGCCTATTTTGTATATATTTTTTACAATTTTTTTCAGTCCTAAGATGCTAAGGCAAAATTGCTAAATGAAACTACATTATGAAATCTAGGCCATCATGAACTTTACGAGGAAGAGCACTGAAGGATGGAGCATTGGCAACATTTTACTTGATTTACTTGGAGGTGTGACAAACTATGCACAAATGGCTGTGCAGTCAATAGACCAGGGTGCGCTACCTTTTCTATCCTCAACGAGTTGTACCATTTGGAATTAGTGCTCAAGTTTACAAGCAGCTAATATGTTATAATAACTGTTTTATGCAGTTTCTTGGGTGAACTTTTACGGGAATGTGGGGAAGACCCTTCTTTCTTTGGTATGGAACGTGTTTCCTTCTCTCATTTTCAGTGAATCTGTTAATGAAAAATATTTCTTTTATACCCCTCTTCTCATGATTGCATATCTTATAATTGATGCCACACTTTAATCTTATCATTTTTTTTTTCTAATCAGTGGATTTTGTATGTAAGTGGGCTTGAACCCTAGTCATTTAATCTTAGTATTGTTACCTTGATATTAGATGGATAACCACTCTGAAACCAAAATTTGCACTATTAGTGCATTGGTGGAATAAAAATATTTCATCACCCTACATAGATGTGGGAGGTGGACTTCCATAATTGATTTCTTCCCGAGCCTGAAACTGAATGTCTTGATGCAGGTATCCATTTTCTTCGACCTTCTTTTCATGCTCCAACATTACGTGCTGTATCCTTCCAAGAAAGAGAATATTTCTTCAGAGGTTCAGGATGAAAGTACAGCTCCACTTGTCAAGTCCTCTGACCCTTCCCATTCGGAGAACGTGTAGGGGGCCTATCCTGGCTTTGTATCTATTTATTTTCTTGGTAACGAGTCTGGTTATTTCCAAGAACTGTATTTACGAGAAGTATGTAAGATGATGTAAACAGTAGACCCTCTGCTTTTTCTTTTTTACCTGTTTGAAGTTTCATTTCCTTGACACATTGTTTAAATGTGGGCAGAGTGAAAACTAGTTTATGACTTCTTGTGCTTCCAAGATGTAAATATCAAAGTTCATGGTTTATTCTTTATAGAGTCTTAATGTTCAGGATTAACAGCACTTGTTTCTTGTTGACAGTGTGAAGAAGAATCTACAGAGAAGATGGTTAGTAACCGAAACCTTGGTATAGGGCGACGCTCTCGCTCCGGAACCTCGCGCTCCCGCTCTAAACTACGCTCCGACGCTCCCGTTCTGAAGGTATTTTAGAACTAAGAACATTTTTTAATCGGCCGCTCCGACGCTCCCGCTCCCACTTTCGTTCCCGCTCCGACCCACGCTCTGGTTACTTAGGTTATGATCATTACTCATTCTGAATTTTGTAATTGTAGGTCCGCCTGCACGAACCCCAGCCGTCCCAATGTTCAAAAGTACACATTTGTTTTAACTTTGAAGTGTTAACACCTTTGGTTTCGGCACCTTGAAACCATGGTATAATAAACTGACCTACTGTTTGTTGCCCTGAATTTACTGAGAAAATATTTCTTTAGAAACCAGAAACGAGGGCTAGGCTGTGGAGGGTATCCTTGACTAGAAAGAAATACGTCAGAGTCGATGCATTCAGATGAATGCAATGCATATGCACCACGACAACGTACACGAGAGGGTGGTGTAAATGCTATTTGTTTTCAACACGGCTGACGGTCTCAAACAGTCAAAAAGATGGTGGAGTTGATTGTCAAATGTCACATCGTAGGGTGTTCCCGAACCATAAATTGGACTCCCAAAACCTGTATTAACTGCACCCAAACTTAACTGCTATGTCTGACTGACTTTTCTTGAGAATTAGGTGGCGTTTTATTTTATTTTATTTTTTATTTTTTCTGAAATCTGAATCTGAAATCTGAATCTGAGACTACCTGGGTCATCTGGATCTGAGATCATCTAGATCTGACTTGTTTGAATTTAAGTTTGTTTTTTTCATCTGAATTCTTTTTATAAATGATATCTGACAAACTTTTTGACACTTTTGCCCTTATTTAATTAAAATATATCCCTATTAGTTTAGAGTAAGTTATATTATGGTAGGCATCCACTTCAAATTGGAGGAGATCGTGAATGGAGGATCTCATGTAATGTTAACCGTTAAAAAAAACAAGAAAAAAAAAAGCTCAATTTTTAGAGGACCAAACAAGTTAAACTGTAAAAAGGACGATTTTGTCATTATAATAAACATTAGAGGACAAAACTGTAAAAATGACGAGTCAGCATATGTTATTTCTTTTCAGTACAATTTTTGTGCTGAAAAAAAACCTCCTTATTTCAGACATTTTGCTGAGTCAAAATTTGACTCAGACACTCTAAAAATAAAAAACAAACAATCTGAAATCTGACTCGGCCCAATTCAGACTCCGAGTCAGATTCAGACATGTTTTTCAGAAAAAAA